>CAUYUJ010019861.1:27500-47500 GCA_963575745.1 Prorocentrum cordatum | reverse complement strand
AATTGCATGAATGCTTTATCGCTGTGATTATGGGGCTTTGTGAAGAGAGGAGTCTGGTTGGCCAAACAAGCGTTTCGCAAGAGGCATCCCCGCAATCTGTGCGCAAACGGGCAAGTGTAACACCAGCTGGCGGCTCTCTCCCTTAGGGTGCCTGCGTGCTACGCCTAACGACCACATCGCGGTGAGCACGCGTGAGTAACAGGGCGTGGGCCAGTCTGATTGCGAGAGAGGCTGAATCTGAGTGAGCTTGGGCGTGAATGATCAGAGTGTCACTGCGCAGGATTCTGAGCATGACGCAAATGATGAGTGGATCTGAGTGTGAGTGGTGTGAGCCCCACTCATATCAAGAGTCCCGTATTCAGGATGTTGGGACAACGAGTCATGAGTGAGGTCGCAGGGTCATGAGGCACTTCGCTGTTTCAGGGGCTCACGGTGCCCTTTCAAGTCCCTAGCGCCGTCAACAAACGATTTGGTTTTGAAAGCATGCTGGTCCCGGGGGGAACCCCAGGGTCCCAGACCCGTTTTTGTTGAGGACCGGTGTTTTTTTAAATACGTCAAGGGTGGCCTTTGCATCCTTGCTTCTTCGGGTCGTCCATTTCACAAGATCAGCAGGGCTTTGGGAGCCCACGGGCCCTTGACCCCGTCCTCGCATCTTTCTTTTGTATTCTAGCGGCTTAGCGTAATAGTTGCGGACAAGCGAGGGACATAAGCAGGCAGCACAGGCGCGCGCACGTTGTCCGCGCGAAGTTGTCCGCCAGCGCCTTGAGGTTCGACGCTGTGTGCCATTGTGGTGGCCTGCGCCAGCAATCGCGTAAGGCTGTGTTTGCAGACCTCCTCCTTCCACTTCTCCTCGTGGCTCAGGTGTGGGCTTTGGTGTCCGAATGTGACAGTCTCGGTCATGGTCGGGGCCGGCGTCCAATGAAGAGGCTTGGTGCCGAATTCTCCAAGAGTTGAAGGAGTATCTGCAAGCGAAGGGGAATGAAGAGTTGGATGATGCGGAAAATGAGGAGGATCCGAGAGGAGGAAGTTGAGAAGGGGGAGGAGGAGGAGGAGGACGAGGGAGGAGGAAATTGATTAGGAAGACGTACGTGCACCATTGGATGGGAGGAGGATGGTGGAGAGAGAAGAGTATGAATTGAGGATTGAAGAAGGAGGACGCACGAATAATTAGGGAGGAGGAATGAAGGGGGAGGGAACTGGTTGGCGTGCTGATTTGTTAGTGCTCGCTCCTGTTCTCCACGAAACAAGAGGAATTCAAATGCCGCTGTGTGGCTAGTCGTCCCAGCCACACTGCAGCACACGAGAGCCGTGTGCAAACCGTAAGCTGAGGAGACGTTACAGCACGCGAGGTGCAATGCGAGCGAGAGGGGGAGAGCCCCCAAAACCTGGTTGAGGTGGCATAGTTGTGCACGTGGTCGTTGGTGGATTGGCGTGCGGACAGCGAGCCTGCACTTCCATTCGGTTAGTGCGGTTCATAGGGCACTGGTTCCTGTAGAGCTACATGCTGCAGTTGCGGACTTTTAGCAGGACGAGACGAGCAGAGCAGATTATGGTGTCGGGAGGTAGCGTGTCCTATGCGGTCACGGCTGTGTCCGGGACGTTGGAGGACGTGGTGAGCCATCCCATTACTTGCATTTTGTTTTTTGCCCAAGCATCCGAAGCAGCATGATAGGTCAGCGTGGAGTTACGTCGTTGTTGTTGATTTCGCATCTTCGAGATCGTGCTTCATATCAATGTTGAAGTTATACAGTTGTGGACGCTTCGCGTCGAATAATTGTTGGGCGAAGGGTGAGCTGTTGGGAGAAGGAAAGAGGATAAACACATCGCGCAATATGGGGGCAACAGGCAGCAAGGGTAAAATTAGAGATCTCTGCGAGTCTCTCCGGGCTCTCCGGGAACCCTGGAGGCCGGTGGGGAGGGTCTAGACCTTCGCGGGCCGGGACGTCCAGGCTCGAAACGGGAGGTGGCAGGGTGAGGGGTCAAGTCCATCCGCACGCCGCAAGCCGTCCTGCTCTCTCCCGGCCGCCCTCTCCAACACACAAGTAGCACAGGAGTCTCAGCACGACCAGGAGCCGCCATCGACGGCCGTCGGGAACCAGTGCAGGTGCCAGCCAGGTGCGCGACGCTCACGAGAGGTGCGCCGCGCGTGCCATGGCGCACTCCGATCATCACTGTCAGGTAGCAGTGCGAGATGATGGCGGAGCGCCCGCGCATGGTCCGAGATTCTGCGACAACATGCACTCTGCCTTCGTGTTTAGAATTAGGTCGGGCATGTCCCTCTACAGGGGGAATATTCAAAAATAGTCCAAACATAGTCTGGGGACTATTGTTTAAGCATTGTTTGGCCACTTTGGAGTATTTTTTGAATATATTTTATCTTTCAGCGAAAATCCCCCTGTACGGGGACACGCCCGACTAAAGTTCAAAAGGGATGGTGGGCCTGTGCACGTGGGAGTCTGCTGCCCCCCCCCGTTCGCCCCCGCCAAACAGCAGCGGGAAGGGAAGCCATCGTGGGCGCCCGAGCATGATCCAGGTGTACACATTGGTCATTTCGAAGTCTTCGAAACGTCTTTGATTGGTGGGGGGCCAAGATCCTTTCATTCCTAAGTGTTCTATCCTGGGCCTCTTCCTGGCCACTGGGGGCCAGGAACAATCAGAAACGAGCACACTTAGAAGTGAGCACGATTAGAAATGAACGACGTATAGCGCAAAGTGTATGTTATACTGTCCCTTGGGCAGAAATAGTGGGGGTTGACACTGGCCTGGCTTATGGGCCAGTGGAGTGGGAGAGCAGGTGCATAGTAATATGCAGCAGTGGTGAGCTTCTCCCCGGAGGGGAAGACAGGGGTTGGAAGAGGAAGCGCCCCAGAGCAATTGCGCTCAGACGGCTCGCGGGGTTGTAGTGCCAGAGGGGCAGGAGGAGAATGAGGAACGGATTCAAAGATGTAGCTAATGTCGGAAATCCCCAAGAAGAGTGAAAACCAGCAGAGGCTGAAGCACACTGACCGTGGTTACGTGTGGTACCGATTTCCGTTGAACTGGAATTGCCAGCAATCCTCTTGCTCCCCCCCAAGTTTCCCAGGAGGCTTCCAGATATTGTCGTGTGCAGCTTACGCAGGTCGAGTTGCCATGGCCACGGTGCGCAGTCCTTCCGTAGCCATTTTGGCCCAAGCTGCTTTCTATTCCGCTTCTTGCTGGCGGAAGCGGCCTTGTGCTCCCGAGCTGGCGGCGCACCCCTCAGCTGCGGCCGATTGCCTCCCGCTGTGCACGGCCTGGCCGATGCCGCAGGTGGCCGCCAGGGGCCAGAGCGCTTGGGAGGCCCCCCGCCGACGCTCCGGCAGCCCGGGCTGCCTCCGGCTCAGGTCGCACTCCCACTCCCTGCCGCAGCTGCCGGCGCCGGACTCGGGCTCCCGCGCCGCGGCAGGGCGCTCCGCGCCCACCGCTCTTCTCGGCGGCTCAAGGTGGGGCCCCGACTCGGTGGGGATGGGGCCCCGACGGCGAGAGCCTCGAGCAGTGGAGGTCCAGCTCGTGGCCCACTGCTGGCCCACGCAGGGCCCCCCACCTGCAGGGCACCCTCCTTGAGCCGCCGATCTGACGCCCTGGCCCCTGACGGCGTGCGGGCGCCGCCGCCCCGGGCCCGGCGACCTCGCCGCGCCTTGGAAGGCTGCGCCCTGCCCCCCGACGGGCTGCGCGACCCCCAGCACGGCCTGCGGCTCCCCCGCGGGCAGCCGCCCGCCCTCGCGGAGCAGCCGCAGCGCCTCCTCGCTGCCGTCGTGGCCCGCGTCCACTCCGCGGCTCGGGTCCCCCGGCGACGGGGCCGACGGCGCGCCCGCGGCGGTGGTGGACGCGCTCCGCTCCAGGCTCGAGTCGGGCGTGTCCCTCTGCAGCAGGAATTTCCAGAAGTACTTGAAACATAACCTGGGGACGATCTGTTTTGACTAGTATTGTTTCTTCCGCTTGAATGTTGTGTAGGTTTGATTTGCTTGTACCTTTATAGCCTTGCGTCTGTTTAAACGTTGTTCAGATATTTCCCAACCGTCCTGTGGTGTTGGTCCTCGCTTTGAAGAGACAGCGCCCCGCGTCCCTCCTCTCCTCTCCTCCTCTCCTCCTTCTCCCCATCCTTCTCTACCTCGTCCTCGTTTTGAAAAGACAGCGCTCCGCGTCACTCCTCTCCTCTCCTCTTCCTCCCCCTCCTCCTCCTCCTCCTCCTCCTCCTCCTCCACCCTCCTCCCAGCCGCCTCGTCACCTCCTTGCGTTTCACCCACACAGGACAGCGCTTCGTGGCCCCATAGCGAGCTCCACCCAAGGCTTCAGCGGCAGGGTCCGCATGCGAACGCCACCCGTGACAGCGTTTCGTGGACCCACAGGGAGCTCCACCAGAGGCTCCAGTGGCAGGGTCCGTGCGTCAACGTCACCCAGCGTGTCGTGGCCCCAAGGAAGCTCCACCGAAGGCACCAGTAGCACAGGCCGCATGCGCCAACGCCACCCAGGACAGCGTTTCGTGGCCCCACAGGGAGCTCCACCGAAGGCTCCAGTGGCAGAGTCCGCATGCTTCAACGCCACCCAGGACAGCGCTTCGTGGCCCCAGGACAGCGCTTCGTGACCCCATAGGGAGCTCCACCGAAGGCTCCAGTGGCAGGGTCCGCATGCGCCAACGCCACTCAGGAAAGAGTTTAGTGGCCCCTTAGGGAGCTCCACCGGAGGCTCCAGTGGCAGGGTCCGCATGGATTAACGCCACCCATGTAGGCACATCCCTCACACAGTTCGTGGCCCCACAGGGAGCTCCACCGAAAGCCCCACTGGCAGGGTCCGCGTGCCCCACCGCCACCCATGGCAGCGCTTCGTGGCACCATAGGGGAGCTCCACCGAAGGCCCCAATGGCACCGTTCGCATGCGTTTCCCCCGCCCAAGAGGCCCCATCGAAAGTTCCACCGGAGGCCTCAGTGACACCGTTCGCATGCGTCTCCCCCGCCCAGGACAGCGCGCCGTGGCCCCATGAGGAGCTCCACCGAATGCCCCAGTGGAACCGTTCGCATGCGTCCCACCCACCCAGGACAGCGCTTCGTGGCCACATAGGGGGCTCCACCGAATGTCCCGGTGGCGCCGTTCGCATGCGTCTCCCCCACCCAGGACACCGCTTCGTGGCCCCATAGGGGGCTCCACCGAATGCCCCAGTGGAACCGTTCGCATGCGTCCCCCCCACCCCGGACAGCGCTTCGTGGCCCCATAGGGAGCTCCACCGAAGGCGGCAGTGGGCGCAGGTCTCATGAATCTCCCACACCCATGACAGCGCTTCGTGACCCCATAAGGAGCTCTGACGAAGGTCCCAATGGCGCAGTTCGCATGCGTCTCCCCCGCCCAGGACAACGCTTCGCTGCCCAATAGGGAGCTCCACCGAAGGCCCTAGTGGCGGTGTCCACATGCATGCGGCCGCGCCACCGATTTCGGCGCACCCCTCGCACGCTTCGTGGCCCCAAGGAGAGCTCCACCGAAAGCGGTACCCACAAGGCGGCATTCGCATTTGCATATGGCTGGGGCCTTCGTCGGGCTAGCGTCATGTTTCTTCCGGAATCCGCCTCTTGGGAGGACGTGCCTGACCTGACTCCAGGCGCGGCGGGCGCAGGCCCTCGCGCGGGGCGCCCGCCCGGGAGGGCCCGGAGCCGGCGCGGAGCTCGCTGCCCGCCGTGGGCCCCGTGGGCGCTCGAGGGGGCGGGGCGGCCCGCGGCAGCGGCAGCGACGTCGCGCAGGTCCCGGGCGGGCGGCGAATGTCGTGCAGTGGCGAGGCGTCCTGGCTTGCCTGTATCGGCGGCGGGCGCGGGGGGAAATGAGAAGGGGCGGGACTTCCGAGGCTTCTGAGAAGTTTCTGGACTTCTGAGAGGGCTTCTGAGAAGTTCCGTCTGTATTCGAAATAGGCCAAGGAAACGTCTCAGAAGCCCCCCGGACTTCTAAGAAGTCCCGCGGCCTTCTGAGAAGGCCTTCTCCTTCTCATTTCCCCCCTGGGCTCGTCGCCTACTGTAGTCCAGGCCTCCTGGATGGGGTCGGCGCAGGTGGGGTCGGAGGAGCGTGCCGCAGCGCCGATGCATCGGCCATGCATCGCCGATGCGGCCCGATGCGAAACCCGATTTGCTTCACGTCGACGTCGCCGACGCATCGCCAGCGCCGCCAGTGCATGGCCGGGTGGCAAGAGCGTGTTTCTTTATTGCTTGGGGCACGATGGGCATTATAGCCCCCGGCTCCCCCTCCGGCCCCCCCCCCTATAATGGAACGCCCCTCCCTCCTCCCCAGTGCGCTCCGGGCACTGCCGCCGTGCGCACGGCGGGGGGGGGCGTTACATTATACCCGCCCCTGGCCCCTCCCCCCCTCTTTTAATGCCCATTATCGCCGAAAAAGAAACGCGCTCCAATTGTCGAGCAGTGGCGAAGCGTCCTGGCTTGCCTATAGGCCCACCAAGAATGTTCTCATAACCTTTCGTGGTCTGCACGAGATGTTCTTAGCGCATTCCTGGCTGGGACTGTCTTGTTTTAGCACATCGGGTGCCTGTTCTAAGTACATGTGTTTTTGTTATTAGAACATGTTTGGGCTCCAGTAACATGTCGCGGTAGGCCTATAGTAATGCCGGGACGGTCAGTCCTTGCTCAAAATGTGGGGGTTTTGGTCGCAGATCATGGGGGCCTGGTGTACCCTCGCAGTTCCGTCTTTAGCGTTGATAAGCGTCGGTGAAATAGCGTCTGGGAGTCGATGCGATAACGCTGATTTGGCGTCGGTCAGCGTCGATTTAGCGTCGACTTAGCGTCGAGTTAGCGTCGACTAGCGTCGATTCGCAAGAGCCGGCAAGATGGTGTGGGAGGCTCCCTTGAGTTGCCACCGAAGGTGGTTACTTAAAGGGGGGGTGAGGAAGGGGCCATGCAGGGCTCCTTTTTTGGAGCCAGCAGTGGCACTACAGGGCCCCTTTTGGGCCCTTCCCTCCTCCCTCTTCCCTCGTCCCGACGCCTCCTCCTCCTCCTCCTCCTCCTCCTCCTCCTCCTCCTCCTCCTCCTTTTCTGTTTCTCTTCGCCCCAGTGTAGGTCACCCCCCCTGACCACCCGCCCGAAGGTCTGCCGCCTGGCCAGGGCCATGCGGGTGCCGGTGGCAGAGATGCAGCGGTCGTACGCCCTTTTCCGGGACCACGCGGAGCCCCTCGCTGCAGGGGCCGAGCTGCTCAAGGACGGGCGGATTGGGCAGGAGCAGTTCGCCAGGCTTGCGCGGAGAAGCCTCATCTCGGACGGGGAGGCGCTGCCGTCGCTGTCCGTTATCGGGAGAGGGGGAGTACACACCACCGCCAGGCTTGGTCCAAATTGGGCCAGACTGTCGCTTCACCAATCCACCGTTGCCATTGGGCACGTCCTTCGGGTCTCGTAGGGCCGTTGCGAGGCCGTCTGGGTGGCCTCTCGGGTCGTCTTGGAGCCCTCTGGGGCCGTCTCGGGCCCATGTGTGGCGACTTGGGGTCCGTTGGGGCGGCCTGTTGGCTCCATTGGTCCGTGTTGAGGCCCTCGCTGGCTGTTTGGACTTCCGTGGGCTCTCGTGAGATCTGATTCCCAACCATCCCGTGGTGTTGGGTCCTCGTTTGGAAGAAACAGCGCCCAGGACAGCGCTTCGTGGCCCCGTAGGGAGCTCCACCGAAGGCTCCAGTGGCACAGGCCGCATGCGTCAACGCCACCCAGGACAGCGCGCCGTGGCCCCACAGGGAGCTCCACCGAAGGCACCAGTGGCACAGGCCGCATGCGCCAACGCCACCCAGGACAGCGCTTCGTGGCCCCGTAGGGAGCTCCACCGCAGGCTCCAGTGGCACAGGCCGCATGCGCCAACGCCACCCAGGACAGCACGTCGTGGCCCCGTAGGGAGCTCCACCGAAGGCTCCAGTGGCACAGGCCGCATGCGTCAACGCCACCCAGGACAGCGCTTCGTGGCCCCACTGGGAGCTCCACCGAAGTCTCCAGTGGCACAGGCCGCATGCGCCAACGCCACGCAGGACAGCGCGTCGTGGCCCCACAGGGAGCTCCACCGAAGTCTCCAGTGGCACAGGCCGCATGCGCCAACGCAACCCAGGACAGCGCGTCGTGGCCCCACAGGGGGCTCCACGGAAGGCACCAGTGGCACAGGCCGCATGCGCCAACGACAACCAGGACAGCGCTTCGTGGCCCCGTAGGGAGCTCCACCGCAGGCTCCAGTGGCACAGGCCGCATGCGTCAACGCCACCCAGGACAGCACGTCGTGGCCCCGTAGGGAGCTCCACCAAAGGCTCCAGTGGCACAGGCCGCATGCGTCAACGCCACCCAGGACAGCGCTGCGTGGCCCCACAGGGAGCTCCACCGAAGGCTCCAGTGGCACAGGCCGCATGCGCCAACGACAACCAGAACAGCGCGTCGTGGCCTCACTGGGAGCTCCACCGAAGGCACCAGTGGCACAGGCCGCATGCGCCAACGCCAACCAGGACAGCGCTTCGTGGCCCCAAAAGGAGCTCCACCGAAGGCTCCAGTGGCACAGGCCACATGCGTCAACGCCACCCAGGACAGCACATCGTTGCCCCGTAGGGAGCTCCACCGAAGGCTCCAGTGGCACAGGCCGCATGCGTCAACGCCACCCAGGACAGCGCTTCGTGGCCCCATAGTGAGCTCCACCGAAGGCTCCAGTGGCACAGGCCGCATGCGCCAACGCCACCCAGGACAGCGCTTCGTGGACCCACATGGGGAGCCCCACCGAAGGCTCCAGTGGCGCAGGCCGCATGCGTCAACGCCACCCAGGACAGCGCGTCGTGGCCCCATTAGGAGCTCCACCGCAGGCTCCAGTGGCACAGGCCGCATGCGCCAACGCCACCCAGGACAGCGCGTCTTGGCCCCACTGGGAGCTACACCGAAGGCTCCAGTGGCACAGGCCGCATGCGTCAACGCCACCCAGGACAGCGCTTCGTAGCCCCGTAGGGAGCCCCACCGAAGGCTCAAGTGGCACAGGCCGCATGCGTCAACGCCACCCGGAACACCGCGTCGTGGCCCCATCTGAAGCTCCGCAAGCGTCAACGCCACCCAGGACAGCGCTTCGTGGCCCCACAGGGAGCTCCACCGAAGGCTCCAGTGGCACAGGCCGCATGCGCCAACGCCACCCAGGACAACGTTTCGTGGCTCAGGTCGCAAGCGTCAACGTCACCCAGGACAGCGCTTCGCGGCCCCACAGGGAGCTCCACCGAAGGCTCCAGTGGCACAGGCCGCATGCGGAACGCCATCCCGGACAGCGCTTCGTGGCCCCATAGGGAGCTCCACCGAAGGCTCCAGTGGCACAGGCCGCATGCGTCAACGCCAACCAGGACAGCGTTTCGTGGCCCCGTAGGGAGATCCACCGAAGGCTCCAGTGGCACAGGCCGCATGCGTCAACGCCACCCAGGACAGCGCTTGGTGGCCCCATAGGGAGCTCCACACAAAGCTCCAGTGGCACAGGCCGCATGCGTCAACGTCACCCAGGACAGCGCTTCGTGGCCCCATAGGGAGCTCCACAGAAGGCTCCACTGGCACAGGCCGCATGCGCCAACGCCACCCAGGACAGCGCGTCGTGGCCCCATAGGGAGCTCCACCGAAGGCTACAGTGGCACAGGCCGCATGCGTCAACGCCATCCCGAACAGCGTTTCGTAGCCCCACAGGGAGCTCCACCGAAGGCTCCAGTGGCACAGGCCGCATGCGCTAACGCCACCCACGACAGCGTTTCGTGGCCCCACAGGAGCTCCACCAAAAGGCTCCAGTGGCACAGGCCGCATGCGTCAACGCTACCCATTTAGGCGCACCCCTCACACGGTTCGTGGCCCCATAGGGAAGTCCACCGAAGGCTCCAGTTGCAGGGTCCGTGTGCGTCAACGCTACCCATTTCAGCCCACCCCTCACACGGTTCGTGGCCCGACAGGGAGCTCCACCGAAGGCTCCGGTGGCAGCGTCCGCATGCGTCAACGCCATTCATTTCGGCAAACCCCTCACACGATTCGTGGTCCCATGAGGAGCTCCACCGAAGGGTCCAGTCGCAAGGTCAGCATGCGTCAACGCCACTCATTCCGGCGCACTCCTCGCACGCTTCGTGGCCCCATAGGCAGCGCCACCGAAGGCAGGCACACCCCTCACACGGTTCGTGGCCACACAGGTAGCTCCACCGTAGGCTCCAGTGGCACAGGCCGCATGCGGGGACCGCCACCTATCTAGGGAGGCGCCCAGACAGGCGCCGCGAAGCGCAGACGCAACCCCAGGCATGGCGATGTCTTCATTTTTCCCAACCATCTTGTGGTGTTGGGTCCACGTTTTGAAGAGACAGCGCCCCGCGTCACTCCTCCTCTCCTCTCTTCTCCTTTGCTCCTCCTCCCCCTCCACCTCCCCCTCCTCCCTCCTCCCATCAGCCTCGTCACCACGATGCGATTCACCCGCCGAGTGCATGGCGGCGTGGCCCCACAGGGAGCTCCACCGAAGGCTCCAGTGGCACAGCCCGCATGCGTCAACGCCACCCAGGACGGCGCGTCGTGGCCCCACAGGGAGTTCAACCGGAGGCTCAAGTGGCGTAGGCCGCATGCGTCAACGCCACCCAGGACAGCGCTTCGTGGCCCCATAGGGAGCTCCACCGAAGGCTCCAGTGGCAGGGTCAGCATGCGTCAACGCCACCCAGGACAGCGCTTCGTGGCCCCATAGGGAGCTCCACCGAAGGCTCCAGTGGCACAGGCCGCATGCGTCAACGCCACCCACGACCGCGCTTCGTGGCCCCATAGGGAGCTCCACCGCAGGCTCCAGTGGCATAGGCCGCATGCGTCAACGCCATCCCGGATAGCGCTTTGTGGTCTCATAGGGAGCTCCACAGAAGTCTCCAGTGGCACAGGCCGCATGCGCCAACGCCACCCAGGACAGCGCGTCGTGGCCCCATAGGGAGCTCCACCGAAGGCTCCAGTGGCACAGGCCGCATGCGCCAACGCCACCCAGGACAGCGCTTCGTGGCCCCATACGGATTTTCACCGAAGGCTCCAGTGGCACAGGCCGCATGCGTCAACGCCACACAGGACAGCGCTTCGTGGCCCCATGGGGAGCTCCACACAAAGCTCCAGTGGCACAGGCCGAATGCGTCAACGCCACCCAGGACAGCGCTTCGTGGCCCCATAGGGAGCTCCACCGAAGGCTACACTGGCACAGGCCGCATGCGCTAAGGCCACCCAGGACAGCGCTTCGTGGCCCCATAGGGAGCTCCACCGAAGGCTCCAGTGGCAGGATCAGCATGCGTCAACGCCATCCCGGACAGCGTTTCGTAGCCCCATAGGGAGCTCCACCGAAGGCTCCAGTGGCACAGGCCGCATGCGCTAACGCCACCCACGTCAGCGTTTCGTGGCTTCACAGGGAGCTCCACCGAGGCTCCAGTGGCACAGGCCGCATGCGTCAACGCTACCCATTTAGGCGCACCCTTCACGCGGTTCGTGTTCCCATAGGGAAGTCCACCGAAGGCTCCAGTTGCAGGGTCCGTGTGCGTCAACGCTACCCATTTCAGCCCACCCCTCACACGGTTCGTGGCCCGACAGGGAGCTCCACCGAAGGCTCCGGTGGCAGCGTCCGCATGCGTCAACGCCACTCATTTCGGCACACCCTTCACACGATTCGTGGTCCCATGGGGAGCTCCACCGAAGGGTCCAGTCGCAAGGTCAGCATGCGTCAACGCCACTCATTCCGGCGCACTCCTCGCACGCTTCGTGGCCCCATAGGCAGCGCCACCGAAGGCAGGCACACCCCTCACACGGTTCGTGGCCACACAGGTAGCTCCACCGTAGGCTCCAGTGGCACAGGCCGCATGTGGGGACCGCCACCTATCTAGGGAGGCGCCCAGACAGGCGCCGCGAAGCGCAGACGCAATCCCAGGCATGGCGATGTCTTCATTTTTCCCAACCATCCTGTGGTGTTGGGTCCACGTTTTGAAGAGACAGCGCCCCGCGTCACTCCTCCTCTCCTCTCGTCTCCTTTGCTCCTCCTCCCCCTCCACCTCCCCCTCCTCCCTCCTCCCATCAGCCTCGTCACCACGATGCGATTCACCCGCCGAGTACAGCGTGGCGTGGCCCCACAGGGAGCTCCACCGAAGGCTCCAGTGGCAGAGTCAGCAGGCGTCAACGCCACCCAGGACGGCGCGTCGTGGCCCCACAGGGAGTTCAACCGGAGGCTCAAGTGGCGTAGGCGTCAACGCCACCCACGACAGCGTTTCGTGGCCCCATAGGGAGCTCCACCGAAGGCTCCAGTGGCAGGGTCAGCATGCGTCAACGCCACCCAGGACAGCGCTTCGTGGCCCCATAGGGAGCTCCACGGAAGGCTCCAGTGGCACAGGCCGCATGCGTCAACGCCACCCACGACAGCGCTTCGTGGCCCCATAGGGAGCTCCACCGCAGGCTCCAGTGGCATAGGCCGCATGCGTCAACGCCATCCCGGATAGCGCTTTGTGGTCTCATAGGGAGCTCCACAGAAGTCTCCAGTGGCACAGGCCGCATGCGCCAACGCCACCCAGGACAGCGCGTCGTGGCCCCATCGGGAGCTCCACCGAAGGCTTCAGTGGCACAGGCCGCATGCGTCAACGCCACCCACGACAGCGTTTCGTGGCCCCAGTTAGGCGCGCCCCTCACGCGGTGCGTCAACGCCACGCAGGACAGCGCTTCGTGGTCCCATGGGGAGCTCCACCGAAGGCTCCAGGGGCAGGGTCCGCATGCGCTAACGCCACCCAGGACAGCGCTTCGTGGCCCCATAGGGAGCTCCACCGAAGGCTCCAGTGGCAGGGTCCGTATGCGTCAACTCCACCGATGACAGCGCTTCGTGGCCCCATAGGGAGCTCCACCGAAGGCCCCAGTGGCACCATTCGCATGCGTCTCCCCCGCCCAGGACACCGCCTCGTGGCTCCATGAGCGCTCCACCGAAGGCCCCAATGGCACCGTTCGCAGGTTTCTCCACCCCACCCAGGACAGTGCTTGGTGGCCCCATAAGGAGCTCCACCAAAGGCTCCACTGGCACCGTTCGCATGCGTTTCCCCCACCCTGGACAGCGTTTCGTGACTCCACAGGGAGCCCCACCGAAGGCCCCAGTGTCACCGTTCGCATGCGTCTCCCCCGCCCAGGACAGCGCATCGTGGTCCCATAGGGGGGCCCCACCGAAGGCCCCAGTGGCGCCGTTCGCATGCGTCTTTCACCCAGGACAACGTTTCGTTGCCCCATAGGGAGCCCCACCGAAGGCCCGGGTGGCACCGTTCGCATGCGCCTCCCCCACCCAGGACAGCGTTTCGTGGCCCCATGAGGGGCTCCACCGAAGGCCCCAGTGGCACCGTTCGCATGCGTTTCCCCCACCTAGGAGAATGCTTCGTGGCCCTATAGGGGGCTCCACCGAAGGCCCCAGTGGCGGTGTCCACATGCGTCCGCGCCACCGATGTCGGCGCACCAATCGCACGTTTCGTGGCCCCAGAGGGAGCTTCACCGAAAGCGGTACCCACAATGCAGCACTCGCAGCTGCATCTGGCTGGGCCCTTCGTCAGGCTAATTGTTTTGTTTGTGCTTGTTGCGAATACGGTTGCCGCTGATAGTAATATTATCATGGTTAATTACGAGTCTTGTTGCTATTAGCTATTAATGAACCGTAGCATGATGATGCGCTGTGTACCATTATTGCTGCGATGATACGTTTTCTCCTTATTACTATAATCAGAGTGAGGGGGCCGAGCGGTCATTCATTGTCCCGAATTGCGTGGCTTAAGTGGGGATCCGCGGTGAAGATTATTGTTGTTGCATTGTTGTTTTTGGTCGTCGACCCACCCGCGACCCACCCCGCGGCCCACCCCGCGACCCACCCCAGGACCCACCCCGCGACCCACCCGCGACAACCCGCGACCCAACCCGCGACCCACCCCGCGACCACCCCGCGATCCACCCGCGACCACCCCGCGACCCACCACGCGACCCACCCGCGACCCACCCCGCGACCCACCCCGCGACCCACCCCGCGACCCACCCCGCGACCCAGTTGCGACCCACCCGCGACCCACCCCGCGACGAACCCGCGACCCACCCGCGACCCAGCCGCGACCCAACAGCGACCCACCCGCGACCCAACCGCGAGCACCCAATTGCGACCCACCCGCGACGCGACCTACCCACGTTGGTTTAACGAACAAATCTGCGCCTGCGGCGGGCTCGTTGATGATTTGTGAAACTGTGGCGCCTGCGGCGGGCTCCTCAAAACTCTCGCAGTCTGCCGACGTCCCCACCGCCCCCATCACTCTTATCCGCATCTGCGGGGTGCTGAGTACCTTCTCTCCTCTTCTGTCTTCTCCTCTCTCTCCCTCCCTCCCTCCCTATGTACATATATAGATACACTCACATCAATTAGAGCCCCCTTCGGGTGATGAGGAGGTTGTGGGTGTATCGACATCATCGGTGGAATGCATTGAGCCGGTAATTCGCATCACGAATGGGCACACATCGGAACATAAACGTGGTTCCAGTCTGACTTGTCTGTGTACGTGTATAGATACGCATGTGTGTACCATGGTTTGTTCAGAGTTTATTGGCTCTGTGACATTGTCTCTTCATTGGTTGATCATGCATGGCGTTGTTGATGCAACGGGTTTCATCACGTTGTTCATTGATTGTTGCCCCGCACGGTGCATTGTTCAACGTGTGTTTCCCCGCAGGGTGTCTTTTTAAACATGGTTTGCCCCACGTTACCCCGAACGGCGCCTTCTGTGGTGTTACAGCCTCGCACATCGAGTTCTTTCTTATCGTCGCCTCTCAGACCCCATTTTGTCACTATAGTGTTGCAGCTCTTACTGTTGCCTCCCAGCAATCATTTTTACAATTTGGCCTGACATAACCATGGGGACACGCATCGGGACAAACATCAAAACAACTATCGGGACAAGGGCCGGGACACGCATGAGGGCAACCATCGTGACAGTCATCGGGACATCCATCAGGACCACCGTAAGGCTTACCATCGGGACAAACATCAGGATAACCATCGGGACAATTTCCAGGGCATCAATCGAAACAATCACCAAGACAGCCGTCGGGACAACCATCGGGACCAGCATCGGGAAATCATCGGGAAAGCCATCGGCATAACCATCACCATCGGGACAGCTATCGAGACATCTATCGGGACAAGCATCGGGACAACCATCGGGAAAACCATCGGGACAGCCATCAGGACAAGCATCGGGACAACCATCGGGGGCAGTCATCGAGACAACCATTAGGACCACCGTAGGGACATAGGGACACCCATCAGGAGAACCATCGGGACAATTTTCGGGGCATCAATCGAAACAACCATCAGGACAGCAGTTGGGACAACCATCGGGTCCAGCATCGGGGAAACCATCGGGACAACCATCGGGGCAGCCATCAGGACAAGCATCGGGACAACCATCAAGACAACCATCGGGACAACCATCGTCTGATTTGGCCTCAGTCAGGGGAGGAATTCGCGCAGCTTCGCCTCGCCCGCACGCGCGTCGCGCACGAAACGACATAATTTTCGGGTAGAGGTACCCGGGCACATCCCGTGCCATGTCGGCCTCACCTCTAAACAAATATGTGTCTTCTCGTCCCGCTTGCATGCGAGATTTGAAGGGCCCAGGTGCATGGTTCGAAGGGCCATTGCAGTGTCTGTGTGGATCTACACATGGGCGTGTACGAAGTATACGTATGTAGGTATACATGTATGTAACTATATGTATATGTATCTATGCACAGATATACATATATGTGCTTGTGTGTGTGAGTCCTAGAAGTGTGTGTATGTGAATCTAGGATTCGACTCGTACATTGAGTCCCTGACCGTCGCCATACGAATCCAGTGTTGCGAGTGGGTCCGTCCTGAGATCGGCCTGCTGGGGCCTTGTGGTGCGTGCTCCCTCTCCCCCCGAATCCGGAGGGTGAAGCTTTCCATCGAGAGGGTGCTCGACGCCGCCGAGGTTAGCCAGGACCGCTCTCTGAGCTTTGGCGAGTTTCTCGAGTGCATGCGGCTGCTGACCTTTGACGAGGCATTCTGCATCACCCCCGAGGAGAGTGAGTTGCGCAGGTTGGCCAAGAAGTACAACGTATCTCTGTTCGAGGTTGAAAGGTGCAAGATCATGTTCGACGAGTTGGACGAAAACCGCAGCGGCAGAATCAGGAAACAGGAGTTCGATAAAGTTCTTTGCAGGTGCGGCAACATACCGCGGGACATCGGCCTCTCCGCCTCGCGCAGACACTCCCTCTGGCTCCTGGCGGATTCGAACCTGGACGGCAGCATTGATTTCGAGGAGTTCTTGATCTTTAATGTGAATTACGTCGCCCCAGGAGCTGAGGGCTTCGCCGACTACTACAGGCGATGAGGGTTCGCTCTTATGCAGAGTACGTGTCGTACGGACATGTTGCGGTATGCCTCCTGTGCCAGTCAGTGAGCTATTGTAGTGGCCTCCGGCCAGTGCCGCCGATCCGGGGCGCTCCGGGTGCCTGTGGAAATGAACGACGACGAGGAAGACGAAAACGACGACGAAAACGAATACGTCGACGACGACGACGACGAGAGCGACGACGACAACGGCCACGACGACGACGACGACGACGACGACGACGACGACGGCGATGACGACGACGGCGACGCGAGCGACGACGACGAGCACGACGACGACGATGACGCGAGCGACGACGACGTTGACGACGACGACGACGACGACGACGACGACGACGACGACGACGACGACGACGACGACGACGGCGACGGCGACGACGACGACGACGACGACGACGACGACGACGACGACGACGACGACGACGACGCGACGACAATGACGACGACGACGGCGACGACGACGACGGGGGGGGAGCTGGGTTGCAGGGGGGGGGTCTGCTCTGGGGGTCCGCTCGGCAGAGGGAGGGACTGCAGGGAGAGGGGGTCCGCTCTGCAGGGGGGGGGGCTGCAGGAGGGGGGGTCTGCTCTGCAGGGGGGGGGGGGGGTGCAGGGGAGAGGGGAGGGTCCGCTCTGCAGGGGGGGGGGGGGCTGCACGGGGGGGGGCCGCTCTGCAGGGGGGGGGGGGGGGGGGGGGCGCTCTGCAGGGGGGGGGTCCGCTCTGCACAGGAACGGGGTGCAGGAGAGGGGGTCTGCTCTGCTCTGCAGGGGGGGGGGGCAGAGGAGGGGGGGGGTTCGCTCTGCAGGGGGGGGGCTGCAGGGGGGAGGTCCGCTCTGCAGGGGGTTCTGCTCTGCAGGGGGGGGCTGCAGGGGGGAGGTCCGCTCTGCAGGGGGTTCTGCTCTGGGGGGGGGTGCAGGGGAGGGGGGGAAAGTCTGCTCTGCAGGGGAGGGGCTGCAGGGGGGGGGTCCGCTCTGCAGGGGGGGGGGCTGGGCTGCAGGAGGGGGGGGGGGAGGGCGCTCTGCAGGGGGGGGATGGGTCCGCTCTGGAGGGGGGGGGGGGGGGCGAAGCACTGAAATAGGTCGGAAATGAGGTCCCCCCCCCCCTGCGAAGCACTGAAATAGGTCGGAAATGAGGTCCCCCCCCCTGCGAAGCACTGAATTAGGTCGGAAATGAGGTCCCCCCCCCCGCAGAGCGAAGCTTGAGCGAGCTCAAGCCCACGCTCTCAGAAACTCACACGCCGGATCGGCGGATTAGACTGTTCGCTGCCCCCGTAGTTACAGTCAGAGTTCACAAACACATCCAATCCAGTTGGTACGTCGTCGATGATCGGAGGGAAATGATGCCCCTCCTGCTGCTTCTCCCTTCCCTTGGCTCGCCCTGCTAGTGCGGGAGGTCTCGCCTTTCATCTTGTATGTCGGCTTGCCCAGCTCGAGCGCCAGGTCCGGAACTCCACAGGCCATGTTATTTGTTTCATTGCGGGCGTGTGTCACAGTGCATGTTGTCCATACAGTGCCAGCATGCAACCACGCTAACACGTTGCTGCGAGTATGCTTTTACGTTTACCTTTGGTGCATGCATTGCGAACTGATTGTTGCAAGCCGATCCGTGGAGGCCATGGCAATTCCGAATCTGGGGTTGGCCATAGTGCTGCCTTCTTCTTCTTCTTCTTCCTTCCTTCACTCCCTGGATCCTCGCCGCCCATGCGCGCAAGTTGAGCGAAGCCATGTCTAATATGGGCGAGGCTTTCGCGACGAATTGGGAATAGTACCGCAGTTACTCCTTCCCCTCATTCGGTTGTTCTTGCTGATGCGGGAGTTATGGTTTTCGAGTTCTCTATCTGCCTGCCAAGTTCGAGTGCAAGCTCAGGCGCTCTGCTGGAATTGCTTCACATGCAGCAGATGCTCTTTTTTGAAATTGCTCCCTAGACATGATACAGCGTCAGTCGTCTATGACGGCAACCTGTTGTTGCGAGAGTCTTCAGATTATGACGCTTGCGCAATCAACTGGGCGTTCTAGGTCGGGACAGTGGGCGCGCAGTTGACGACCTGGGAGCAGAAACAAATCACACAACATAGTAGGCAATCATTGCTTCGCAGCTCTGATCTTGGGGGATGGGGGACCTCCCCTATTGCGTAGCAGGCCATGAATTGACAGTTCCTGGGTACATAGGTGAGGCTTTTCAAATCGTGCAGAATTAGCAGGTGCCTGTGAGAGAATGATGCGGCACAGGGAATTGCACTCATTGGCATGATTGGCGAGCTGAGCGTTCACGAGCAAGCACCGTCGTTTTCCAATTTGGGACCTGATCGAAAAACGATTGCTCAAAGCCAGCAACACAAACGTTTAAGTATGATGCATATCGCACGCGCCTTCACTGCAATTGTTGGCCATGAGAAGCCGCTGGCCACGACCGTCAGCTCACTTATTTGTGGTCTGCTGAAGGTGGTTCATACCTTGCACCTCAACCTTGACATTCAACAGTTGCACGCCGCTGCAAAGAAGACCTGGACCGAACGTGCTGTCCTGCAGTGACTCTCCAAGTAATTCCGAGTCAGGGATGACCACAGTCTCCGACGTCTCCAACTCCAGCCACACGATGTACACATACACATCCTCATCTGTGTACACATGTGCACACCACATAAAGAACAGGAGCTGCCCACGGGCGGCATCTGAGGACCACGGTCGGCAACCAGCGAGAACGCGGAAATGCCAGCCAGCCCAAGGGGCGCCCACGAGGCGCCCACGGGCGAGAATCCCTGACATGCCAGCAAGTTGGTCCAGAAGAGACGTAGCAAGAGCCCTCGAATGCAAGCACGCATTGAGGAGCAGTCGCACGATTTCCCTTCCGACGGGGCGTTTTTGTTAGTGACGTGGGGTCGGCGTCAACCCAACACACTTATACTATATGTGCGTCGCCCCCCCAGGGGCGCCGCGCGCACCCGAGAAATCTTCTAGTATATGCGTAGTGGCGGGCGCTTTCTGGCCGCACCGCTCGGGAAACGATATACTACAAGATGGGTGTACTATATGTTCGGGTCGGACGCGCGCCTCCGAGGAGGACACATAGTATTAGTATGTCTCTGTGCGTCCCATGGGTTTATTGGGGGGATCCACTTTCTCATCCGCGGGCCCCCGAGCCCAAGAATTGTCGAACGCACGCATGTCTGTTCGTGCCGGCAGAGGTGTGTGACCATCGGTCCTCGACCATCGAGGCTCGACTCTGGAGGCATCCAAAGGTGCCACGAGAATCCTTGGGTCCCCCCGAGGCTTCCGAAGTCCCGAACAAAAACGGCCAGATTGTTCGGCAAACTTGTTATTCAAGTTTCCTCCCCGTCCTCCTCCTCCTCCTCCTCTTCCTCCTCCTCCCCTTCATCTCCAGCCTTTCTGGCGCAAGCTGGGAAGCAGGTCCCTGTTATGTTTGCTGTCTCACACTTCTGGGAAGCGCGCTGAGACAGCGGGCCTGGCGAGTGAGTCTCTTCGAATCCACTGGATGGGTAGGATGCGCTGCTTCCTCGCCCGCGGCTTCCGCAGTGGACCTGGAACGCTCCTAGCCGTGCCACTGGACACTGGAAAGTGTGGCGGTGCCAGTCAGCAG
>CAUYUJ010019861.1:15000-25000 GCA_963575745.1 Prorocentrum cordatum | reverse complement strand
TCGTGTCCTCTTCGCCCTCCCCGCCCCCGCCTGTCTTTTCCTCCTCCCGCCACCCCCGCCTGTTTTTTCCTATTGCTCCTTATTAGTCGCCCGTGTTGCACCCCGAGGCCAGTCGGAAGTGTGGGTTGGGTGTTTCGCCTGAAACCCCCCTACCACTCATGATCTTGAAGCTCACAGCCGGGCAACCGCTTCGCACATGGAGGGCGTGGCGCTCCCAACCTGTGGCTCTCGCCCTCGTGCCGCGAACATTCGTATTACACACGTGCAGAGCTGCGCGGATTGAGGGCGGTTCCTTTTTGAACATGTCGATCTCGCCCTCGCGCCACGCGCATTCGTCTTGAGTAAAGTGCAAGAGGTTCACTGATTTAGGACGGGCCGTTTTCAATCTGGGGCTCTCGTCTTCGCGCCGCGCACACTCGCACTGCACCTTTGCAAGGACTTCACAGATTCTGGGGCGGTTTCTTTTCAACATGTGGTTCTCGTGTTGGTGCCTCGCACACTCGTCTTAAGTGTTTGCAAGAGTTTTACGGGGTGAGGGCGTTTTTTGTTTACTCCAACATGTAGATATCGCTTTTGGTTGTCTAGCACGGTTCAGGATCGTCAGGGCGCAACAGTAAGGTTGATTCGTGGCGTTGGAATCCCAGGAACTGTATTTTGACACGTTTCAGGATGTTCAAACGGTTGTCTCCCAGCGGGTTATTCCCTTCAGTGGAAGTAAACCTCTGTAGGGGCCTATGAAGAAGGAGCTTGGAGGGAGGGTTCATTGCAAGTTTATTGGTGAGTCTTGGGTTTGCGGTGGTCCCCTTCCGCCTCCTCCTCCTCCCGCCGCTTTCGCCAGCTCTCCACCTTCTCCTCCCCGGTCGCGCTGCCACTCCCGCCTCCTGCCCGCGCGAGGTCAGTCCCGCGTTCGTCGGCCTGTCTTACCTCATGAGCCCGTTCACCGTGGCCAGCTCCATCGCGCTTTCGCTGCAGAACGTCGCTGCCCCCGCTCCCCTCCTGCTCCTCTGTCGCCCACAACTGTCGTCGCCCTGCCCGCCATCTCCGCGGCCACCTGCTACCGTGGCAGGGCGGCTACGCGTGCCAAGGCGTTCCCCGCTGGACTGGTGGGGCCTCCATCCTTTCCCCGTCGTTTCAGAGCGGCGCGTTTCCTCTTTCAACGGGGCAACCAAAAGGGGGGTGAAGACTGGGGGAGTGTGGGGCCACCATGGCCAGGGCCATGGTGTCCCCCAGGATGTCTTGGCCCCCTCTTACCATTTCAGTGCATTTTTTGCCCCCCCCCCCCCCCCCCCGCCCCCCCCCACCCACCAGCACCCCACCCCCACGCCTCGTCCGCGCACGTGCCTCTAGCGGTTCCTCCGCATGTTCCTTCTTTCCGGCCGAACCGACTGGGACCTTACCATATGTTCCCGGAAAAATCATCCCATTTAGTGGGCCAACTGCCATGTTCCAATTGTGTTCCTGTCCGCTGCTGTTATTGGCCTTGGGTACTGAATGTTGCCAGCTTCCGTGCCCGTGCTATACGCGTGTCATATTCACAAACCTAAGTATTTCTCGCATTGTAAAATCGGTTTGCTTTTGACTTCACATCTTGATCTCGAGTTGGTAACGGAGCAGCCCGTTCAGCGACCATTCGCCGCCAGCCATGGCCCGCGAGGCGTCCCCGTGTGCTCGCGGCGACTCTTCTCGCATCGTGCTCATGTTGGTCACCCACTTCGCCCCGGCAGGCGCCGTGCCTCGAGGGGCCCGCGGGGCCAGCCAACCCCAGCCGCCATCAGCCGCGCAGGAGACCCAACACATCCTCAAGTACAAGTACGACTACCACACAAAATGCGCCCCCCGCCCACCTGTCTTTTCCTTCGGGTACTCGTTCACTGTGGTCGAGACGCTCGGGGTCCATGCGTTTTCATAGCGTTCGCATGTGAGTGCTGCCGTCAATGTCAGACCGTCGAACGATCCGACCTCGTTCCCGGCGTCGACGCAGGGCCCCGGGTTATTCGCATCTTTGTCGCGGGAGCCCGAGGGGAAGAGGCAAGGGGCGCATCGCCTTCATTGCAGTCGCATTGGGGCGTAGCCGACCATGTCAAACAGCCGTTCGAACCGACGCACAAATCGTCGGCGTCGGCAAAGCGCCCCGAGCAGCACGCAGCAACGTTCTGGAAGCTGGGGGGCGCGCGCACACACAAGAACGGGAATGCAAAGGAAGGTCGGGGACTTGCGTTGACATTTTCCCGGGGGACCGTTTAACAATCTTGGGGCGATGGGCCAGCTACGCAGTATTGGACACATGGCCGAGGGCCACCCAGGCAATCTCGCATCGGGATTGCATTCGCCACAATGCCAAGCGTTCCTCACGGGCATGCGCGCGCGATCCGCATCAGAGCGGCCGCGGCACTGGGTCCATATCGAGCTGGGATGGCACGGGCCCTGCGGTCCTAGGAGCACCATCGAGTCCCCCTTCAGTACCATTAGCCGCCCGCGCGGGCGCGGCCCGCCGGCGAAATGTCAAACGCCGAGTTTCAACTCTGGCACAGACTCCGGCACCGTCAGCTCACTCGGCGAAGAAATTTGTGCCGACGACCCCGCGCTGCACGAAGTCCTCGCGGGGCAGCGCGGCGCGCGCCTCTTTCGGGCCAACGAGCGCGCCGAGCCCCGATTGCGCCGCTCTCGCGGCAGCGGGCCCACGCGCTCCGCGCGGAGGGTCATCGAGCGTCAGGGCAAGGACCACGGAGAAGACAACTGCGCCTTCCTGGCCGACTTGCCCGACAACGACCCCCGCGAAACCTTCGCCGGCTTCGTGAGCTGGGAATTGGCCGACAAGGCAACCCACTGGGCCCTGGCGGGACACGTCTCAAGTGCCGCGAGTGCGAATTCGACGAGCACCTCGCACGCGACCGCCCCCGTCGGCGCAAGCCAGGGCACGCCCTCTTCCTCGACGCCCCAGTCCTGGCAGCACCGCCACCGCCGACGCCGGCACCCTCGCCGCATGCGCACCTGGGTCACCACGGGGCGCCTGAACTGGCTCCTCAACAAACAGCACCAGGTGCCTGTTCGGTCTGGATGATCAGGGGGTCTTACAGGATGCCCGAACCCGCGGTTCTGGGACCCGATAACGGCGACCCCACGCAGGGCGCCGATCTTTGGGACCTCGGCCAGCCGACAGCAGCTACGCGGCCAGTACCAACGCCGGCAGCAGCAGATCCCAGTGCTGCGTCCAACGATTCTTGGCGGGCAGTTGGCCAGGGCCAGAGCCATTGGTCGAGTTGGGCGGGCATTTCATCATCTTCTCCGTGCTCGCCCAAGCCTCGCAAGGCCGAGCTTCGGCGACTGCGCCAGGGGATGAACGCCCTCATGGGCAGCGCGTGCCAGGGCTCTGCTCGCGCGGCGGACAGGGCAACTACGCTGCCAGTTCGCGCGGCAGGGGCGGGGAAAGCAGCGCCCGCGGCGCCCGCCGCTCCAGCGGAGTGCAGCGCCAGCAGCAGCACCGCCATCACTGACACCAGGGCGCTGGGCCGGAGTGGCCAGCGCATTCCCGCTGGGGCCACGGCAGGGCCGAGACTGGGGAGGAGACATACATCCCCCGCGGCGCCAGCTACCCCGTCTGCCGTTGCGCAATTTCCGCGCTGGGCCCGCATGCCATCTTTCTCAGCGCTCGGCTCATCACGTCGTGTTGCGCGAGCTCCACGTGGCCGTCGCAGTCCGCGCCGGCAGCCGTGGCGCCGCCAACGCCGGAGTCGCCCAAAGATCTGGCTCTCTTCAACCAGCGCGCCCCCAGTGACGCGAGCCCGCCATTTGGGGAGTAGTCGCGTGGGTCGCCAGCCGCGGCGCCTGGGTGTCCAGCGGCGCGCGATCCGAACGCGGAGTAGGCTCAGCGCTCGACCGCGCGCAACGGCAAGAACTCGACGAAGTCCTCGGCGCTCAGTTTGCACTTGAGCTCTCACGACAGCAGGACGATCAGCGACGACGAGCCGCACAGAGTTGAACACAAACACCCGCGAATCCATCTCCTCGGCCAGCTGCGGCACCCGCTGCCGCCCGCGTCGCGGTTTTCAACGGCGACGGCAGGGGGTGTCTTCTTTCTCTCAGAAGCTTCGCACACGGCGATCGAGTTGCGCGCCTACAGCGCCGGCGCATCCTGCGCCAGGCACGCCGCCTACAGTTCTGGCAGAACACCGACGCCCACCTGGTGCATTGCCCGGCGCGCCAGGGTCTGGCTGACGACGTCATCGCCGCGTTCCGCCTGATTGGCGTCGAACGCATTGCAGCGGATCATGCACTTGCCTTGCCCGCCCGCGCGGCAGACCCTGGCTCTCCTGGCCCGGCGCCCGCGGTGCTGGCCCAGCCGACGCCGGGCAGAAGCGCGCCAGAGCTGACGCAGCCAGAGCAGGGCGCCGCGCAGACTCTTCGGCCCGCGCCGACGCCCGGGACACCGCGGCAGGATCGCAGCCGGCCTCTAGGCAACGCATCCAATCGGCGCCCGCTCCCGGCGCTGCAGCGCCGCGCAACCCGCTTGGACCAACATGCCCCGCCGCGCCGACCACCGTTCCCGCGGCGGACCGCCTCGCCAGTCACGGGCTCGAGTCCACAAACCTACTCAGCATGCTATTTGGCGAGCACTGGGCCCCCGAGCGGCCGGCCGCGTGTCATTGTGGATGCGGGGGGGGGGGGGGGGGGGCAGCGGCGCGCGATGAACCTGGCCGACAAAGGCATGAGGGCGAGGCTCCAGGCCGCAGAGGAGCGGCGGACGTCTGCACTCCACGCAGCGGGCCACTCCACGCTGCAGGAGCGGGCAGCGGCTAACAGGTTGCGAATTTGGAGGCGCAATGCCCCATTGTGGCCGCCGCCCGCGACGGCGTGACCACCCAGCGCAGGGCTTCGGTCCCCCTGCCTTTCGCGGCGCGCAATCCACGCAGTCCAACGGCGGGATTCTGGAGACAGGCGCATCGCATAGACATGCGCCTCCCTATTCCCGGCCCCAGAGGCTGGGGCCCAGGCGCCCGCGACCAATTCCAGCCACCGAGCGGGGGGCCTACCGCCTCAGCAGGTCATGCGACTAGAACTGGCAGGGCGACGACGCCGACGACGGCCGCTTATTGAAGAAGCTCTCAACACAGCCTCTGCACCCCAGTGCGCAAGCGCCCTTACGTGGCACTCCACAGGCAGCAGGCTGCGACATACTCGCTTGCGCGGGCGCCAGCGTCGCGACCCCTGGTCGCGAATTGGCGCCAACGGGCGCGGCCGCTCTTGCGCCGCCAGGCACCTGTGCATAGATCGCCCCGCGCTCAGGACTGGCCCTCAAGGGCGTCGGCGTCGCGGACGGAGCGGCGGGCCCCGACTACCGCGGCGCGATCAAGGCGATCATGCGCGACTGGTCCGCGGACAGCGGCGGTCAAGCAGGGCCAGCGGATCGCTCGACTCATCCAGGAGCGCATCGCCATTACTTGCGCGGCACCTCTTGAGTCGACAACGCCTAGCAGAGGACGCGGATGAAGGGGGATAACGCGCGGAGCTGCACCTGGGCACCTCAGCGCGAGAGGCATGTCTGAGTTGCGCGAGAGCAACTGCGCGTTGCCAGCGCGCCCACCAGCCGCGCCCAAGGTCGACGCCGCCGTCGAGACCGCCGCGATCAAGCGCGACGCAGATCTCCTGTCCAAAGGGGAGGTTTCGAGGCTGTCCCAGGAGGTGGCCGCCGCCATCCTCGAGGAGTTCGCGACCTGGAAAAAATGCGCACACTTCAAGGCGACCTTTCAAGGGCGCCCTGAAAGCCGCGGGCCCCGCGCGCGGCATCGAGTGGAGGCGCCGCAAGGGGCTCCGCGGTCAATCGACCAGGATGGCCCAGCGCCGCATGGAGAGGCATCCGCGACATGGACTCTGGAGCCCCAGAGACGTTCGCCAGGGCGGCGAGACGGGCGCCCCGGCCCATTCCGTCTTCGGGGGCGGCCCGTTGCCCAGACTGGGCGCGCGCCGCCGTGGACGTCGAGAAGGCCTCCCTGCAGGGCGTGACCAGTGTTGAGATGCAGCAGCAGGGCGAGGCACCGCGAGGGCTGAACTTCAGCCTGCCGCCGGGCCGCGCTGCCATTCTCAGGTAGGCTCCAGGCTGCGAGCCCTTCGCCGAGCGGACCGAGTGCCTGCGCCGCATCGCGCCAGGCGCGGTCTGCATGGATGCGCCCAGAGCTTTCTCCATGAAGCTCGCCGGGATCACGCTGTCTCCCGCGTGCATCGCCAGGCCGGTGCAGTGGGGCCCTGACTTGGAGGTCAAACATGGGGTGCCCGGCACACGTGGTGCCCGCGGCCCAGAGTTAGCGCCCATGCTGCCCGCGCGCGCTGAAGGTCTCAAGATTGCAGGGCGCAAGGGGCACGTCGGCCGACTCGTTGGCCACATCGAGAGCGTTTGCGACAATATGAGGGGATTACAGCGACATCACCAACATCGGAGTCCACCATCACCGCAGTGCCGACGGCGCAGTGACTCTCTACCAGGACGAGTACATGCACGCGCTGACACCCATCAGGCACATCGACCTGGCCAGGTCGATGGTCGACGAGCCGGCCGGAGCTTCACTCCCAGACCTCTTTGCTTGCCTCCTCGGAGCAGCCGCCTACGCGTTGCTCGCGCGCCACCGCGTTGCTGTCTGCACCGGCGCGCTGCAGGAGGCCAGGAACACGCTGCTCATCAAACGCGCAACGCAGCTCAGCTCCGCGGTTCTTCCCACGCGGGAGATCAGGGCGCGCGTCGTTCTCTTAGCGATGAAGCGCGCAGGCCAGTTCTGCGCGCGCCGAATAGCGACGGCCCCTTCAAGCGCGAGGTGGAGACAGGATGCGGCGCGCGCGGCGCCACTTGCGTGCGTCTGGGCAAGTGCCGCAGTATGGATAAGCAGATATGCCACTTGCTCGGCGCTGTGAGCTGGCCGCGCAATCTTGCATGCCGATCGACATTCGGCCAGGAGCTGTTCGCAGCATGTGGAACCCCAGATGGCCCACGGGCGCACTTCCTGGCACCTCGCGAGACGGTGCGCGGACCCGCCTCAGCAAAGGAGACCAGATGGCTGAGGGGGGAGGGAGGCTACGCTACATTGGCCGAGCTTGTCGTGGACGGCATGTCCGTCTGCTCCGCCTTAGCCATCGATCACGCGCGGCCGCCATCAGATAATAATGCGGCAGGCCACCTATGGTCGCCGCAGACCAGCTGCGGCCCAAGCAGGTTTCCGACATTCTTTGGCGCGACACCCGCGACATGAGGGCCGACCGACGCGTGCATCGCGGCTTTGCGTCCGCGAATGCGACGCGCTCCGTCAGGGAGAGAGAAAGACGCAGTGGCCCGCGCATCGTGCACAATGCATTCGAGTGTAATACGTCCAACGAGAGTGCCAGGAGAGCGAAGTTATGAGTGAGAGGGCCGTCGCCATCAACTGTGCTGGTGTGGCGGCAATATTCCGGCAGTTGAGCATGCGTTTCAGCCCTAGCGCGCCCCCGAAGCGCGATTTGCCGCCTCAGGATTGTTTACGAAGGGCCTGGTCAGTAGACGGCCTCATCGCATGCGCGCTCGCGCGTTTCATGGGGGGCCCGGTTTGTGGAGTTTTCTATCGCCCGTGCTATAGAAGAGGGTGGTCAGTATAACCCCTTGCAGAGCAATTATCTTGCCTAGCTCTGTAAATTGTCTCTTTTCTTGTATTGTAAAACCTGGCCAGTGGAAGGTTTTTTCAGCCTGGCACGGTTTTGCTTCGCTGACTTGGGTGCGGCTTGCACGCTTTAACCTGCGAGGCACACCAGTTTCGCTTGAGCACCCCACTCGAACGGGACCTTCTCAGATGTGCCCGAAGTACTTCACCACAAACAGTCAGGTAGGTTGGGACGATTTGAGAATCCCGACCGAAGTCTCAAACCGCACGAAGGCACCCGACTGTCGATCCAGCCAGGCCAGGAACCGTCGGCCCAACCAGCCTGGGGAAAAGGGGTTCGGCGGCAGATCGCGGACGATGGGCGCAGCGTCGGGCGCCCGAAAGCGAGTGTAACGGGCCCCGCAGACGCTGACGAGGGTCCGCGCCCGGGAGTGTCAACCTCGCCTCGGGCGTCGGATTCGGGGACGGATTTGGGTGTGGACCCGATGTTTATTGGAGGGGTTTTGTGCGAATTCGATGGGTTTTAGACGGGTCCGAGCACTGCGAAAATAACGCGTCTGGCGCGGATCTTGTTGGACCAATGTACCCTTTTTATATGATTATCATTTCAAAGGCAGCGAAGGATTCCGAGAACAAATTCCGCAGGGACACGGAGCAGGCGCGACAGGGGGGGAAGGCGCCTTCTAGATGTTTGTCATCAGGCGTTTCATTTAGAATGTTATTCAGGCGGCTCCCCCAGAACTTTCCTCTGGCGGTTTCTTCTAGAAACTTAGTGACCTGCCCCTCTTTGTTCTGACGGTTTGGCCGTCGCGCGTTTTAGTCCCCGGACTTCGTCGGCGCCGGTGTCGTCGTCGTCGTCGCCGGCACCACCTTGAGGTTTAAACCCCGGTCATGCGCTGATTCAGTCACGCTTCCAGTCCGGGCAAATTCAGTCACGCTTCCAGTCCAGGCGAATCGTGCCATTTTTACCCGACTGTCTGTGAGTGGGGCAGTCGCCTTCGCTCAATTGTCTCCCTGCCCGCTGCTGTTTTTCGCCCTGGGGTACGGAAGCTGGCCAGCTTCCGTGCCCGTGCGATCCGTGTGTTATTCAAAGCCGCGTAATTCTTCGCATTTTAACAGGGCGCCTTTGCACCCCACATCTTCATTTCCAGTGGCCCCCGCCCACCTCTCAACCTCTCCCCGCTGCCTCGGGGAGCGCGTGTTCATGTCTCTGACCAGTATGTCTCACTCCTCTCCCTTGCTCGGTCCTCAGGCCTCCCATGTGTGCGGCCCTCCTTCTCCTTCGCTGTTGGAGGATCCGACGCTCCCGGTGCACGGGGCGGCGCTGAGAAGAACACGACGAAACTCCCCCGCACGCTGCCCACCTTCATGACGACGCCGCTCGCCCTGTGCAGCCCCAGTCGGCGGGCATTGCTTCGTCCCTTGCGACCCCTCCCTCCCCGACGATCGCGGGCGCACGCTGACTCGCACGCGCGCGCACGCGCGGACCAGCCCTGGGCAGAAGGTGTCGGTGGGCGTGGCGACGCCACGACTTCGGGCCCCGTTGGCGGTGAGCTCAAGCGGCGTGTAGTTCACGGAGGGCGGCCACCTGGCCGCTGCACACCTCTGTTTCGACGACGACAAGGCATCCAAGTACCCAGGAGGAGGAGGAGGAGGAGGAGGAGGAGGAGGAGGAGGAGGAGGAGGAGGAGAGGGAGGATGAGGAGGGAGAGGGAGAGGGAGGAGGAGGCGGAGGAGGAGGAGGAGGAGGACCCAGGAAGCAACGGAACTCGCGCGCGCGGAGCTCGCCGCGCGCGCGAGTTCCGCCTCTGCGATCTCCGCGCGCGCGAGTGCCGCCCAGGGGAGCAATGTCGCGTCCCCGTTCTGTCCGTGCTCAGAGCGTTAATTACCTACCCCGTTTTCGCTTCCAGGCAAAACCAAGTCATACCATGCGCCTCCTCGTCAAGCGGCCTGATCAGTACAGGCCGTGGTTTGGCATCGCTTGGTATCGCTTGGAAGCGAGGGTGGTCAAAAGCGAGGTAGGTTTGTTTGCCCCCTACGTGCGGTCTCCGCTCGTGCGGGTGCTGGGCTTTTCGTGGATCTCCCAGCGGGCCAGCTGGAAGTCGATGGGGGCCCGGACCTGGAGAGGCATGGACGAATTTCCCAGCCGAGCGTATTCACGCCCTCGGTGTATCTCGTCGTCCCGTCGCCCCCCAGGTCTTCGGGCACCATGCGCGTGCCAATTGGCTGGACCCGGCGGGGTTCTGGCCGCCATGGCCCAGGATGACACCGGACCTTCTTCCGACGACGACATTATCATTTTTTTTTTCCTCGTATTCCTACCTTTCTTGACCTTTCTTGGCTACTCATACTTATCCTGTTTTCCTTTGTCGGTCCTCTCTCTC
>CAUYUJ010019861.1:0-10000 GCA_963575745.1 Prorocentrum cordatum | reverse complement strand
ATCTACGCTTAATAGGAAGCCCAGGGTATCCTTCTGTCGCTCGGTTTATCGTCTAGCCCCTGGCAGCACGCAGGCGAGACGGCGGCGGACGCCTGCGATCTATCCTGCGGGCTCCGATCTGTCTCGTCTCGTCCCTCGCGTTCGGCATCCTCTCTGCCCTTCCCTGCGGCTCGTCGGTCCTCCCCCGAGGCCCCCGCCGCCTCCTCATCGACGGCGCTCGGGCTCGAAGAGCACGTCCGAGGCTCGAGCCACGCACAGGCGGCGCAGCAGGCTGCGACGTCGCTGCTAAGTTCGCCTGCAGGTTCACGCCGACAGCAGGGAGCCCAACGGGGAGGCAAGGGGTAGGCCCCCCTCGCCCCTCCCCATTGGGCCTCCCCCCTCCCAGCTGGGCGCTTCCCCTCTCCTGGAGGAGGGCGGGAGGCCGTCCTCTCCCCCACCCCCATCCCTGGCCTTCAAGAGGGGGTGGGGGGGGCTCCCCCCCCCGTTGCTGATCCTCATGCTCCTCCTCATCCTCTTCCTCCTTCGCCTACTCCTCCGCCTACTCCTCCCGCTCCTCCTCTTCCTCCTTCTCCTCCCACCTCCCACCTCCCTCCTCCTCCTCCTCCTCCTCCTCCTCCTCCTCCTCCTCCTCCTCCTCCTCCTCGCCCTCGCCGCTCCTGGCGCCGCGGGACGCGCTGCTGCGGCCCGTGGAGGCCGTGGCCTTGGCGCTGTACGTCTGCCCGTGGACTCCCGTGGTGCGCCCGCCAAGCGCCCCTGCGCGCGCGCGAGCGCGCCCACCTGGTGCCCCCCTGAGAGGAGGGCGGAGGTAATTACGAGGAGGAGGAGGAGGAGGAGGAGGAGGAGGGCGGAGGAGGAGGATGAGGAGGGCGGAGGAGGAGGAGGAGGAGGAGGAGGAGGAGGAGGAGGGCGGAGGAGGAGGAGGAGGAGGAGGTAGACGAGGGCGGAGGAGCGGGCAAGGAAGCGCTGGCGGCCACGCTCACGCTTTGTCGCATGCTCGAGGCTCGACGGCTCATTGTGTCTCGTGCAGAAGGAAAGGTCATTGCCACGAATTCTGAGCTTGCTACCAAGATTGCTGCCGACTTGAAGAGGTGGGAATTCCGTTCCACACATCATGTCAACAATCTTGGGACTGATTACGCGCAGCGAGGCCCACCACGTGTCGTTGTTCTCGCGGGTAGAGTGACCAAAGTGAGGTCCCGAGTTGGCCGTTTCCGTTCCTTGAAATCTCAATTTCGTAGGCTCACGATGGTCTCACAGGTAGGAGCCCTCCCACAAGGCACGTATGGGGTCAGTGTTTTGGGGCTCCCGGGCAGGCTTCTTTCTAGGCTTTGTGGGGCCATCGCTTTAGGACTCTTTGGGCCAGCCAGAGGCCGCTCCCGCACTATTCAGTTCTGGCTCTCGCCAGCGCCCGACGCCGACCCTGCCTTCATCAGTCTTTCATTGCCTCTAATGTCTTGGGATACGGCCTTTCGGTAAGGCTGGGCGACACGGGAGCAGATGTCCAGTGTCGTTCAGGCCTTGCTAGACCTCCGGCAGCAACGCAAATTCGATTGGTCCGCAGTCAAAGGTCCGACGGTAGCTGTGAGAATGACCCTCGATCGGCTTGGATGGATTCCCAAGAGCTGTCGCGCCTGGCGTTTGCCGTCTGGTTTGACGGTCGATCTCGAGGTGGTCCGCAGGGTTTCGTTGAAGCAGCTCGTCGACCGAGGGACCAAGGATTTTCTTATGGGGAAACTCCAATGGAGCCATCAGGGCCAGGAGTACGAACACCCCCAGTTAGATGCAGTGCGAGAGGCTTGTGACGACCACCGCCGACAGGGCAAGGGCCTCCAGGCCAGTCTTCTCGCCACCCCTGTTGCAGATGGCCTTGTGACCCAGTCCACACTGTCCCAAGATCGTCGCGTGGTTGATGAGCAATGCCAGCTCGCCCCAGGAGGGCAAGGTACGCCACGCCACAGGCGTTTCGGTTGCGACTGCCTGGCAGGCGGACGGGGACGGTTAGGATGCGATGAGGAAGTCAGGAGCTGGAGGCGAGGCGACGACGACGATCCTTTCCTTGCGAGGTGGATTCTTCCCTCTCCTGTCAGGTTCACGCCGAACCTCCAGCACTCAGGCGCCATCCAGTGATTAGTTCGCCCGCGCGACGGGCTCCCTAAAGGCAACCCCTGCACGGATGGATATGCTCTTTATCCCGCCCTGCCTCTCGTCATTGTTGTTGCTTGGGCGGTGGTGCTGATGGACGCAGGAGGACAGGTCCTAGCAAGTGTTTGTGGCCCTCTGCCCCATGCTCTCCACTCCTATACTGGGCAGAGGTGTATGCAGTTCTGATGGCGTTAAGACTCTCTGGCCCAAGTGACGCCGAGTTGGGTTGTGATTGCCAGTCGGTGGTGAAAACTTGGGACCGATGGTCGGAAAGCGGCGTTTCCTACCTCCCTCATGCCGAGCTTTGGGTGGACATCCTGTTTCGGCGCAGAGATCGCGGGGAGTCATTTAGGGCGTCGCATGTCCGCGCCCACAAGTCCTGGCCGCAAGCACTCCAGTTGGGTGTGCCGTTCTGGGCTTGGAAAGGGAACCACGTTGCTGATGAGGCCGCCAAGGGAGCGACAAGAGCGATCCCAACTCCCGATGGTCTCTGTGAGTGCTTCGAGCAGCAGAGAGAGAAAGAGAGAGAGAGAGAGAGAGCGTTTGCAAGGCCTTGCTCGAGGTTGCTGGACGCCCTGCCTTTCGCGATGTAGCGAAGGAAATATCCAAGAGGCAGCGCCCGCCAGGAGCCCAGCTTATTCTTTGCCCAGACCCCAATAGCCAATGGCCACCAGGGGTGGTTTTGCGCGCGTTGCCTTGATCGCGGGCGCAGCTGGACCCACCTCGCCAGCTATCGCTGTTTGGGGCTCCCGCTGATATGTCGGCAGTCTCACGCGTCCCACCGCTTGCGGGGCAGCGATGTTGGAGCCCCTCTCCCGATTGATTGGTGCTCCAAGTGCGGTTGTCTCGCTCGGCATCGGGTGCAGCTTCTGGCGGATCGCTGCCCTGGCAAGACTCGCAACGACGCTGCCACCCGTTCGCTCGAGTGTTTTTCTCAGCAAATCTTCTGCGTTGCCTGTGCGAAGCGGATGCTTGGCCGAACTGGAATTGGAATTGGAACTGGAAAAGGGGGAGGAGGGCGGAGGAGGAGCAGGGTGGAGGACGAGGAGGAGGAGGAGGAGGAGGAGGAGGAGGGCGAAGGAGGAGGAGGAGGAGGAGGAGGAGGAGTGAGGAGGGCGGAGGATGAGGAGGAGGAGGAGGCGGAGGAGGAGAAGGAGGCGGAGGAGGTGGAGGAGGAAGAGGAGGAAGAAGCGCTATGGGGGGGGGGATGGCCTCAGGGGGGGGGTGCTTCGACCCCCGATCGCCCACCGATCGCTGACATGGGGGCGTGTGGCCCACCCCGCCAGCGTGCGGTCTCGGCCTCGGGGGCCCATCGCCGATTTATCGGTACGGTCAACCCGCACAGTGAGGATGGGCAACCTTCCCGAGGGTACCCTTTTGCAGCCTTTGCCTGCTCGGTGCATCCTTGGCCGCTTTGGCTGGCCAGCCTCGTTCGAAAAACGTGAACGTGGCACTCCAAGGCCCTTGCATCCTTACCGCGCATCCTTGTTATACGGACTGACTGTAACGCTGCCCCGATTGCAGGTCGACGCTTCAGTTGAGTCGGGCCGAGGGTCAGAGAGCGCCTTCCTCTGCAGGACCACCGAACAAGGGGCGTCAAGGTGGTCAAACGCCTCGCCGGTTGAGCCTGCGAAGACGTGCAAAGATAAACGTCCGTCCATGTCCAAAGTTTCGGCTTGACGCCCGATGCGGTGCATCAGTTTCAGTTTGACCGAAGAGTTTGTTGTGTCCCTTGACGTCCGTTTGGGGTCTTCTGCAGACCTGGCCCCCCAGCGCTATTCAATGTTTCACCTCTTGACCTGGTCCCCCCTGACCGTTCCCCCTCAGGGGGGGAGTGCGGATGGACCGATTACGTTGGCAGTTGATCGCGGCAGCAGTGGCGTTGCACAAGATGTAACTGCTGTTCGAGAAGGGATGGAGTGCATGGGCAGCTAAGCTCAAGCAACACCTAAATGGGAAAGAGGAGGAGGATTGGAAGGACAAGGACGACGACGACCGCGACGACGAGGACGCTGGCCACGGGAGGGGAGCGTCAAAGGGTGAATAAGGAATTTCGATATGTAAGTCTCGTTCTCTGATTTAGGGATACCCCTGTGGCCACAATCACGCAGCTCGAAACAATGGTCATAGACTCTCAAGATTAGGTCTGGGTGTCGGCGAAGGGGTGTTAGACCTAGGGGCGGCAAACAACAAGCTGATGCGGGTCGGCCTGTGTTTGTCCAGCGCATGGGACGATTGATAAAACATTCAGGATGGGTACCCGTCAGAATGCCTGCTATGGGTGCCTCATAATAGCAGGGTTGTTTTGTCACTATGGGGATGTGCTGTCGTCGATTTCGAGGCGCTGACCTGGGGCACGGCATTTGCAGGAGTTCAGGGGTTTCAAGAGGAGGGTGATGCACAGGGTTCAACGGACTGGGGCTGGGCTGACAGTTTGGTGTACCGACCGCTGCGGGACGCGAATCGGCGGTCCCTTTCCCAGAGGTGTTGATTCCGTGCTGCGCGTACCTGTGCTACGCCCAGAAGAACCCACAGGCCGCGGAGGCGCTCACGGGTGCAAAGTGACACTCTCGAACCGAGTAGCACGCGTATTTGCATTCATGACATGGAGGTAAGGCCCAGGAGTGGCTCTCGATTTCGGCCCGTTCCTCAGATGTTGGTCGGTGGATCTAGTTGTGGCCGATACTCGCCGAGGCCTGAAAAACGTGTTCGTTCTTTCTCCAGCGCTCCCTATGGTAGCACGATGGCTGGCAGCATGCTCTGCGCGGGTTCAAGAGCTTCGGAGTCTTGCGCGCGCGAGCTTGCCATGCGCGCTCCGTTCTCCTTGCTTGATCGTTGTTTATTCGAGCGTGTCGCCAAGACGAAGTACAGGCGGCCCGGATTAGTAGGTCGACCTTGCCAGCTCAAGGGTATTTTTGTGTCTTGTGTTTCGCGACCCATACTTCCTGCATTCTTGTGGCAATGTGGCCCTCGGAAGGGCCTTGTGTCCTCTCGCGTGTCCTGTCCAATCGAGTCCGACTGTGAGTTGCTCAGTCGTCGCCTCTTCCTTCCACTGCGCCTGCTGTCGACCCCGGCGGGGTGCCGGAGCACGCCCGGCGGCACGGCCCGCCGAGGACCACGGGTACAGCCGCTCGAACGAGGGCGTCATCATCGAGCCCGGTTTCGTGTGGTATCTCTTCCGCTTCGTTGTGGCCGCGCGTCTCCTGTCTTCTCCTGTCTCTAGGCCTCCCAGATGGGGTCCGAGTAGATGGGGTCGGAGGATCGCGCCGCATCGCCGATGCATCGACGATTCGGCTCGAGGTGGAGCCCGATCTTCTCCACGTCGACGTCACCGATGCATCGCCGACGTCGCCGTTGCATCGCCGATGCATCGCCGATGCATCGCCGATGCGTCGCCGATGCATCCCCGATGCATCGCCGATGTATCGGCGATGCGGCGCGATCCTTCGACCCCATCTACTCCGACCCCATCTAGGAGGCCTCTACTATCGCGGTGAGGAGGCGAGGGGGGGACAACCGCCCTCATCTCGAGATTGCCGGCACGCTGTTGGGGGAATATCCTCCTCCTGCTCTCCTCCCACCCGCTCCCGTCTCAGCCTCCCCCTGGAACGACTGGGATGTGGCGAACACGGGGAGGAGGAGGAGGAGGAGGAGGAGGAGGAGGAGGAGGATTTTGGCTCCACGCCCTCCTCTAAGACCATAAAGGAACTGACACCTGCAGCAACGAGGCGGTGCAACAGGCCTGCAAAACAAATTAGGCATAGGTGTTGAAGCACTGCATAAGATTGCCTACATCAACAGTCACACCCGCTTTCTGCTGCCTGTAATGCGGGTGTTTGCCTTTGCACAGGGCTTGCCAGCCGTATTTCGCAGCTCGCGAAGGAGGCGGCTGGCACTTGGCGCCTAAACCACGGACAGAAGCTCCACTGGAATGCGCCTTGCACCTAGTGCAGATAAACAAAACCGAGCCATCCGAGCAGTCGAACGCAATCGTACGATGCTCGAGGGCGTCCTGACTGGATGCGTGAAGCCGAGACGTCTGGGAGCAGACACCAGGCGAGGGCCTACTCTGAGAACGCTTGCCTCTGAGGCAAACAGCACAGCGCCACACTCCAGACCACATTTCCCAGCGGTGCCCTGCGGAAACTCCAGCAGTGGCACGCGGGGCTAAAACTCGTCCTGCCTCGGAGAGGTCCAAGGAAGGCCACACATGCAATACATGGGCCGCCAGCCTGATCGTCTGGCGAGCCTGCGAGACAAGCTTGTCCGCCGCCGCTAGCTTGTCTGGACAAGAAGGATGAAGACGCGCTGCATGCTTGGCAGCTGCGTCCGCGTGATGATTGCCGAGGCGCCTCCAGCGCTCAGCTGCGTCGATCCCCACCTCGTCCAGCTCCTTATGAGCTGCGACTTTGGTGCACGTTGAAGGCGATACACCTTGAGCGTAGAGCTGGAGGAAGGCCCCAGAGTAGGCCCTCTTCCCACTCAGCTGCTCGGCCCTAGGCCGACAGGCAAGATTGACCACATTGCTGCAGTCGGAGAACACAACGATGCTGGCCGACGCGAGCACATTGGCCCAAGTCCAGCAGCAGAACTCAGCCGACTGTGGCGTCTGGGGATAAGGGGCCCACACAGGGGCCCGAAATTCAGCGACGGCCGACCCTTGGTCGTCGACCATCACCGCACTACAGCCAGCTCTGGAGAGCTCCCGAACAGTGTGGCGGCTGCTGGAGCCGTCAATGAACACATTACCCCAAAGTTCAGTGCCAGGCTTAGCCCCAGAGGGCGACGAAATATCATGGTGGTGCCACACAAGAAACGGGCCATTGTCCGTCTCAGAGAGGGGCCTGGGGTACCCGTCGGCGGGGTGGCGGAAAGCCCCAGAAATGAAAACGAACACTGCTTCCTCGTCGTCCTTAGCAGCTAGGGCTTCGGCTACAGTGCTATCATCAACTAGTGAGGATCTAAGCTCAGCCACTGGTTCGTGGGGGCACTCCCACAACCTGTGAAAGATCGTGTCCGTGGCGCCGCAGAACGGGCAATTGCCGTCCACGACGTAGCCTAAGTTCACAGCACGATCTCCCGTGAAAAAGGCCTCGGTGGCGAACGCTCTGATATGGGCCTTCTGAAGGGCCGTGTATTTCTTGGAGGCCAAGGCCTCGCGCAGCACATCATAGCATATCCTGGGGAGCACTCCCCTCTTCTCGGCAGAGAGCCTCTCCAACATCCTAAAGTACCCATCCTTAAGCAAGATCCTAAATAAAGCAGGCGAGAAAATGCCGAGGGGAATCGAAAAGCCACGGTCATCTCGCACCGTCATGAAGTTGTCCATGGACCAGCCCAGCCTGACCAGGGACATCCGAAGGGCCGACACGGGGCCCGAGACCATCCTCCAGGAGCAGACAGGGTTGGAAAAAACCGCTTCCCACGCACGACGCAACGAGGGAAAGTCCAACCCCCAAGAGTAAGCCCCAGTCTGAGCCAGCCAAATCTCCTTGGACCAACGGAGAATGGGGGCGGTGGCAGTGCGCCAGCACGGATCATAATCTAGCAAAGCCGCCGTCGTCAAAGATCTCAGCTGAGATCTGGGACGGACCACAGAAAACACTTGACGACGAAGCCGAAGCAACTCGAGGTCGCTAGTGCCAGTAATTTCGGAGCCATAAGACGCCCCCGCAAGAGGCCCCGAAGAGAACACCTTGAGAACCTGCGGCCTAGAGATGACTTTGATCTGACGCTTTAATCTCTTGGCCGCCCTCGCAGCCTTGGCGATACGCATTTTAGACTTCACAGAGCGCCCTGCCACTCTAAGCGCGCGGCCAGCCGTGTAGTCAACGCCTAAGTTGACAGCACTAGACGTAAAATTGCCGCCTAGATGCGAAATTTCGACAGACACCTCCTCCCCCAGGGCCTTCGAAGAAGCAACCACAGCAGTCTTGTCCAGGGCCAGGGAACAACCGAAACAAGCCTCAACGATACCATGGAGCGCCTTAGCCCCAGCGACGATCGATTCGACCACGGTCCGATGTTGGCCCGTACACGAGAGCCCCTGGTCGTCGATATACACGTCGAGGTCGAGCCTGGGGATGGCAGGAAGAGGGTCGTACCCGTCCTGGCAAAAAAACCCGAATGAACGTGGTGGCCATCGAGCAGCTTGCGATGACCCCATTCTGGCAGAAGTAGGGGCCTTCCAGCCACCCTCCTAGGCAGAGAAAGCGCCCACACCTGTAGGCATAAATGCAAAGACGGGCAATCGCAAGAGGGAATCCATGTTTCTTGCAGCGGACCTCCAGCTCTTTCAGGCTAATGTTCTCATAGAACTTGCGAAGATCGAACAGAACCGAACATGGGGACTCCCCGATGGCAAGACCCGTCTCGGCGGTGACCGCTTGACGCCAAACCACATCGGCGGCTCCTCGAAATCTACCAGCAGCCCAGTACCGTTTGGGGTGTTCTTGCTCCCAGTTCAAGGCAAAGGGCCGCCGACAGCGGCCCCAAACCCTGAACCAGGAGCAGAACACCCCAATCGGTCTGTAGCCACCAGTGGGCTCCGGCAGAAGCGCCAACGTGACAACAGAGATCTGCAGAGGAAGGCAGCCTAGCGCTTCCATGATCGAAAAAATGGCGCTGAGGCAATCGAGCGCAGCATCTGGCAACAACGAAAAATGCTTGCAGTGAAATCCGTCCACAGCCACAGCCGAAGAGTCTTTGTAGGACCTAGAGATATCACGGATTTCGCTGGCCGTGGGTCGAGGAAGAGGCTCGAGGACCTGACCATCGAATTCGGCCCCCCGACCTTCACCCCATATGCTGCTGAACCTCTCTCCCTCCGCCTTGAGCAGGGAGAGAGGATCGCTGACAACGCAACCTGAAGCAGCGAGAGTCGAAGAAGAGACCCAAGGAACAGGATCTTTAATGCACTGATGAACCCTTTTTGCCCCCTTATTGATGCCAACGTGCAGCCATGCTGCCCAGTCAGCTCGGCTCTTGGCGGCGTACTTGGCGCTGGCGGCCTTGGCGGCCTCGTGAACCTGAGTGTACAAATCAGCGAGAGACTCAACATCCCCACCAGAGCCAAAGGCGGAGACCTCCTGAGCCGCACGCTTGAACAGCGGCTCGTAGTCATCCGCGGCGGCCGAGATGCTGGGCGGGGGCTCCGCCAACACGCAATTGAGCCTGGCAGCAGTGGCAGCAGCGCCTCCGCGCCGAGCGTGCATGAAGGCGCGAAGCTGTTGCCCGAGCCAACGGATCGCGCGATGACCAGGATAACGCACCTTCCCGTCCTGGCCCAGGATAGGTTTCCACACAAGTTGAGGACCCAGACCCCTGGAACCTAACTTGGGAGGGGCGACGCCCACCAAAGGAATGAGGTCACGCTCCGCGTGGTCAGCCCACTTCCTGTAGAGCGGACCCAAAAGACGTTTGGCCCCCTGACCGCCACCATTCTGGAGACAACGTTCAGCCTCTGACGCCAGCGCAAGTTCCCCAGCCCAACATCTCTCCCTGGGGGCAGGGCCGAAAACCACTTGGCAAGGCAAGGGGGGAGGCTTCCTGAAAGAGAGAGCGTGAAGCACCGCCAGCTTGGGATGGAAAACCAACTGGACGGGCCTATGGGGGGGGAGCTCCGTATCCAATCTCGTATCGACCGACTTGAGACCCTTAGCACGACCGCCCGAACAAACGAAGAAGTCGAAAGTCGTGGGAGGGCCCGCAGGATAGTGCGTCGCAACAAGGGGGAAGATGAGGGAAGCCCTCAACTCAGACACAAAACTTGAAGACTCGAGCTCAGCCGGCTCCAAGTTAAAATCGGCACCGACCACCCACGGCTGGCCAACGGTCGACAGTTGCTCGCCAAGCCTCG
>CAUYUJ010019860.1:757480-771991 GCA_963575745.1 Prorocentrum cordatum | reverse complement strand
CCCTCCTTCTCCTCCTCCTCTTCCCCCCTATCTTCCTGCTCCTCCTCCTCCTCCTCCTTCCCCCCCCCCATCCTCCTCCTCCTCCTCGTTGGCCTGCCAGTCGCCGCCCCCGCGCTCTCAGGGCGGAGTCGTTCGGGCCACCTGCCCTCCACTAAGGGCCCTCAGCTTTGGCACCGAGGGTGCTGAGCGCCTCCGCCGACGGGGGGCGTTGACCTCGGGGCCGAGGCAAGGCGTGCGAGGGGGGGGGGCCGAACGACTCTGATCTGTGGATGCTGCTGCTGCTGCTGCTGCCTCCCCTGCAAGAACCCCGACCGCTCGGGGGACAAGCTCAGCCTGAGGGCGGGCGAGAGCAAGGTGCGCCTCGGCTTCGCTATGCACATGCTCTGCAAGTACGGGGGGGCAGAGGTTCTCGGCGTGGAGTTGCTCGGGGCGGGGCAGGCTCTCGAGGCCTTCGTGAAAGAATATAGGTCACGCAGGGTTCTTGTCCCCCCCGAGGCAATCAGAAAGATGAGAGGGTTTTTGGCCGTCCACTCGTCTTGCAGCAAAGCTGCTCGGTTGGCCATTGCGCCCAAATACCACCAGCAGTCCCACTTGCTGCTGAGGACCCCCTGGGAACATCAAGTGGGGTCGGGATCCTCTCACGCGCCCCCTCTTCCCCCCGCCAGCCCGCCAGCCCGCCCGCCAGGCCGGCAACGCAACAAACATATCGAGGAGGAGCGGTGGATGGGGGAGGAGGGGGGGGAGATGGAGGAGGAGGAGGATGTGGAGGAGGAGGAAGAGGAGGAGGGGGAGGAAGAAGAGGAGGTGGAAGGCTGCGGCCTTGGTAACGGATATCGTAACATTCGGTTGCCCTCCTTGTAGGATGGCGTTCCAGGGCGCAAGCAGGCTGCATCGCTGCTTTAAGGATGAGGCCCTGGACGCTGCCTTGCGCGACGTGGCGCAGTATTGCCACCGCCGCACTCTCCATCGGCGGGTTTTCACAATGTTGGACCTTCGCTCGCGGCTCGGGGATCCGAACTTCGCGCGCTCGGGCTCGCGGAGGGAGCTCGTGACCTGGATCCGCAGTTGCGGCCAGGATTGAGCACCTTCACGGGCGCGCCCGCCGTTCAGCCAGGGGCAACCGCTTACTATGTATATTTGTGTGTTCCCTGGGCGTTGACCTCGGCTTTCGATTCGGGCGTTGGGCAAAACCTGAAAACATAACGAGGTGTGGACAGGGGGGGATGGGGGGAGGAGGAGGAGCAGCATGAGGAGGATAGCTCCAGGAAGCTGGAGGACAGCTGGATGTGAGGAGCACGAGGTTCGAGGAAACAAGGTGAAAGAAGCATCTGATGAAGGTGAGGGTGACGGTTAGGGAGGCTAGGACGGGGGTGGGTGGGGAAGGAGCGGAGGGGGAGGAGGGAGATGAGGAGGAGGAGGAGGAGGAGGAGGAGGAGGAGGAGGAGGAGGAGAGGCAGGAGGATGATGATGATAAGATGAGGAGGGAAGGAGGAGGAGCAGGAGGAGGAGCAGGAGGATGAGGAGGGGGAGGGAGAGGAGGAGGAGGGGCTAGAGGGGCTGAGGAGGAACACCAAACAAGAATGAGCAAGAAGGGGCAGATGCACCCACCCCGTCCCCTTGTTGCTGCGGCGGAAGCCGACGGTAGGGAAGCGGCCAGTTCCATGCGCAGGGTTGCATGCAGCGCTCCTGGGGCCTCCCATCCTCTGGACATCCCAGCTGCCCCTCGCGCGTGTAATCGGCTGCTTCCCTGTCCTCGCCTTCCGCGCGATGGGGAAACGACCAGCCTGCGCAAGCGTTCGGTCATTCCGAACCTCCCCGCGACGAGTGCAGGTGGTCGGGCCAGCCGAACTTGCTCTCGCCGTGGGCAGGCGATCGGCACCGCCGAGCTTGCCCAGGTTCGCCCTGCGCCGAGCGATTGGCGCCAGGCACGCACAATCTGTATATAGGCGATGGGGGCCGACGGCAGGTGGCCTCGGCGACCACGCCTATCCCCGAGGCGGCCAAGCCTCGCGCTGGCCTTGCCCGCGCTATTTATTTCTTAAGGGTGGATTGGTGAACAGGAGGACGAGGGTGAGGAGAAGGAGGAAGAGGAGGAGGAGGAGGAGCAGGATGAGGAGGAGGAGGGACAGGATGAGGAGGAGGAGGACAGGCGCAGGATGAAACATAGAGGATGGGGGGGGGGGGGGGGGGGCGGAGGGAGGAGCGGCAGGGGGATGAGGAAGAGTAAGGAGGACCGCGGGGGAGGAGGATGGAGGAGGAGGGTAGAGGCGGAGGAGGAGGGGATAATGAGGGAGGGGGGCGAGGGGGGGGGGGGGGGAGGAGGAGGAGAAAGAAAAGAGGAGTAGACGGAGACGGGGGGAGGAGGGCAAGGGCGAGGAGGAGACGGAGGGGGAGGAGGAGGAGGAAGAGGAGGAGGAGAAAGAGATGAGGAAGGAGGAGGAGGAGGCGATGAGGAGGGGGAAGGCGAGGGTAAGGTGGGGGGGGGCAGGGGAGATGCGAGTGCAGAGGATGAGGAGAAACAGGGAGAGGCGAAAGGGACGATTGACGGGCGCGTTAGTTTTGAGCATTGCGTCGCGTCGCTGTAGCACGCGGTCATCGAGAGAAACTGCGCGAGCCCGCCGCCCCAAATGTTCCTTTGGCCACATCGGCCAAGAGACACAACGATTTCGTCGAGGAATTTGCCAAGCAAAACGCACAATTGATGCGTATTTGCCCGCATCAGGGACGGAGGGGGGGGGGGGGAGGGGGGGGGGGGATGGGAGGGCGCGGCCTGTCTTGGTCAGCAAACTGCATGGGAAAGCGATGCAAGAATGGCGGGGAATTGCATCGAAAACGCTTTGAAAAAAAATGAGAAAGAGAACCAGTGCGGGAAAGGATGGGCAGTGAGGAGGAAGGACGAAGAGGGGGAGGGGGGGGCGGGGGGGCAGGATGGATTGAGGAGGATGAGGAGGAGGAGGGGGATGAGGAGGAAGAGGAGGAAGGGATGGCATCGCCTCTATCACGCCCTTGCAATCAGACCGCACTGTGCCACCGCTATCCGCGCGCATCGTCAGATCAGTCCTCAACGTGCCGCCCCTCCCCCCTCCCTCATCCCCCGCGGCGTCGCCGAGGGCGCGCGCGGCGCCCTCGACTTCGCGGGCGCAGGAAGAGCAACAGTAGCGCGAGCAGCAAGGGGAGGGGGATGAAGAAGACGAAGGGAAACGCATCCCCCGAAATGCGCGGCGGTTCCACCAGAAAGTCACCTCCATCAGTAACGGCCCCCAGGATCTCCTCAAAGAATTGAGGAGGAAGACCGAGGGCGATGATAAAGAGAAGGCGGAGGAGGGAGAGGAATATATCCAGCTAGAGAGGAGGAGGACGAGGAGGAGGAGGAGGCGGAGACGGAGGGGGGGAGGAGAAGGAGAAGGAGAGAGAGGACGAGGAGGAGCAGGAGGAAGAGAAGAATCAAGAGGAGGAGAAACAGGGGGAGGACAAAGGAAAAGACGAGGAGGAGACGGGGGCGGAGAGGGAGGGGGAAGAAGATGATGACGAGGAGGGGGAGGCAAAGGAAAGGAGGAGGAGGGGGAAGTGGGGCAGGGGGAGGGGGATGAGGAGGGGAGGGATGATTTGGAGGAGGAGGGGGAGGTGGTGGAGGAGGGCAAAAAGGAAAAAGGAGCAGGACGAGGAAGGAAGAGGAGGAGGCCGAGGAGGAGGAGGAGGAGGAAAGGGAGGAGGAGGAGAACCAGGAGGAGGAGGAGGAGGAGCGGGATGAGGGGGGGAGGAGGAGGAGGAGGAGGAGGAGGAGGAGGAGGGGGATGAGGAGGAGGAGGAGGAGGGGGGCCGTGGCACATGACATAGCCGCCGAGAAGACGGGCGGCGGGCATGCGCGATGCTGCGCGTACGCCGTTGATGAGTTAGCAAAGTCCACGGGAAAACAAAAGGGGGGGGGGGGGCGCGTGGCCGTCGCCCGCCGAGCGCGACGCCACCCGACCCGAAGTCGTTGCCTTAAGAAGGAAGCGAATGAGAAGAGGAGGATGAGGAGAGGAGGGTAGGGGGAGAAGGACAAGGAAGAGAAGGAGGAGGGGGAAAACGACGAGGAGGAGGAGGAGGAGGAGGAGGAGGAGGAGGAGGGGGAGAAAGGCGAGAAAATAACCAGAGAGGGAGCATAACACCAGGAGGGAAACACAATTCGGACACGAGCTTCGCTCGTCGACGAGCAGCAGGGGGCTTGGCCCTGGGCAGGACGGCCGACGTGTATGACAAGACCATGCGCCTAGTACGACAACCACACATACAATCACAAAAAAAAGGTGAGAGTGGCCCTGCTGCTACTGCTGCCCCTGCTGCTGTTTCTGCTCCCCCTCCTCTCCCTCCTCCTCCTCCTCCCCCTTTTTTTTGTTCCCTTTTTTTTTTTTCTTTTTCCTCCTCCTCTCCCACTCCTCATCAGCCTCCTGCCCCCTCCTCCTCCTACCCATCCCCCCCCTCCTTCACTCCCCCCCCCCCCCCCCCCCCCCATCATCTCCAAATTTTTCTCCGTTCCTAACTCATCTTGTCCCTTCTCTTTCTTGCACCTTCCCTCCTTTTCTGTGTCTCCTCCTCATCCTCTTCCTCAACTCATCCCCCTCATACCCCCCATCCTCCTCCGCTCATTCCTCTCTCCTTGATCCTTTGGCGGATATACTGTTCCTGCCTGCTTTTTTGCCCTCCGGCCCCCTCCTCCTCTCCATCCTCCTCCTCCTCCTCTTCCTCCATCGTCGTCGCCCTTGTCGGCGCCGGCTCGAACTAGCGTCGTGAGGGTTTGCCCTCGCGGCGCCGCGGCCTTTGGCGGAAAAACCGCTGGCCGTCCCCGACAAACGGGGGCATGGGCCAAGAGGAACGGGGGCATTGGCCGCTCCCGACAAACGGGGGCACGCATGGCCCCCTCCGCGTCATGTTCTTGTCGCGGTGGCCGCGCAGGTTGAAGAATCACGCTTGGAAGCGCCAAACAGACAGTGCGAAATCAAAAACAACGACGTCGACAACGGCAACGAATGAAACGAACGCGACAACCCAAGCGACGACCGAGCCGCGCAAGCTACATGCATGACGGTGAAGTCTTGCGCATGCCACGGCGGCGCCGTGGCTAGCAGCGGCCTCGAAGGAAGTCGCCATGGGATTGTCGAGCGCCCGCGCCCGATGGATCCTGCCGCCAAACGTGGACCACTTGGCAATGCACTGTCGGCGCCGAATGATCGCCTGATCGCTCAGCGGCAAAACCCGAAACGCAAACGTTGGCCGCGGCCAACGCAAAAGCAAGCGCGAATCCGAAACTGATCGCGCGGAAGTGCGCAATTCATTCGGTTTATCTTCGGTGTCGCTTGCTTTGGGAGTCAATTTCTGGAATTGTGGCTGGCGGTTTTTTTAAGATCGTAAGAAAGTAGTTGCGATGGAATGTCCTACATTTAACATGTTGTCTAAAGAGACAATTGTGATCGGTTTAGACTTGTCTTGGTCATCTGTATCATGCGATCCCAAATCGGGATCGATTGCGCCTCTGGGGAGTGCGCGGCGTGCTGCGCCGTGTGGAGTGCGATGTTGGTCTATTACCTGGAGGCCCCGTACGGCGCCCTGATCGACGTCCCGCTCGGCAAGCCGGAAGCCAGAACGCAGGTGAAGGTCAGGCCCCCGGAGACCAGGGCACAGATAAACCAGGGCACGGAAAACCAAGGAAACGACATCTTTTCCTGCAGTGCCACGTTTTTCAGCACCCGTGCATGTTTTGCTTGCTGCACTGCAGGATTCGGGTTTGTGTCCGGGTTTAGAGGGGTCTTGCAGGCTTTTGAGGCCTGTGTCCGGGTTTATTCTGGAAATGCAGCAGTGCAGTATTTCGTTCGTGCCGCCGTTTGGAAAATTTGGTTTCGAGGGGCGTTGGGCGCCCGGGTCTAGCGTGTCCGGGTCTACGGGGCCCTCAGAAGGGCAATCTCTTCAGCTTCTCCACGCCGTGGGGCGACATCGAGAGATGTTGTCGCGAAGCCTCTCAGCACGCCGAGGGGATCCACGGGGGCCGGCTGAGGTTGCTGCAGGGTGCTCTCGGCGTGCCACAGTCGGAGGAAACGTTGGCGATGCTGGTGAACGTGCGCATCAAGGGGGGCAGCAAAGACATGGCGCAGCACCTGAAAGGGCTCACGTTGCGCATTCCTGCAATGCAAAAGTTGATCGAGATCATGCGCGACAGCGGCTATCCAGGCTATGGCAACAACGGCCTGAACTCATTCGACAGAGTGGCAACCCGCCTCCACGAAAGGCACTCTCAGAAATACGCAGATAAATACGGGGAGTCGAAGTTCATCCCGCAGGCAGTGCAGGATGCGGTACAACAGCTAGACGGGGCCAAAGACTCCATCGTTCAAGACAAAGTGGCGACGCCTCCAGAGCCGGCAAAACCGGTAGAGGATTTCGTCTCCGCGTTGAGCCCGTCCTATATCGTCGCTGAGCGGAGCACCAGAGCCCGGTCGAACATCTCGGATAATTACAAGTCCGTGTTTGCAAGGTTCGGCGATGTCAACATCCAGAGCGGGACGGACCTGGCCAACCAGCATGCCGCCTGGTACCTGGGCATGGCGTTTCCTTTCATGCTGCCGCGTGCTGTTGGCGGATACGACGTCCCGAACCAACCTCGTTGGCGTCGACCAGAGACGAGGGATCCCCCAACTCCCCGTGGGCTTCTGCACAGTTGAGGTTGTTTGACCTCGCGCGCGGCTCGCCGCAGCGGATAGAGGGCCAGTTCCGACGCACTTGGGGCTTCGCGCCGGCCTTGTGGAATCTATATTTTCGAGAGCGTGTCAATCTCGGAGCAAGCCTGAGCATCAAGCGAGGGGAACGGTTGCAAGGCCAAAGCGCCGAGAGCATGGAGACCGACGCTGCCATAGCCGCTGCGGATTTACTGCAGAAGCTCGAGAAGGGTTACTACACGTTACCCGATGGCAGACGCCGCAATATCAACAATGATGCCAGTAAGTTGATTTTTGCAGTCGGCCTCGGCAACCTGCAGCGGCGGCTCTTGGCTGACTTCCGCTTTCGATGCCGCGTCATTCCGGGCGCGCAGGAGATTCGGACGAAGATTGGGCACCTGGGGATCTGGGCGCGCGTCAACTACGGGAATGGCATATTCTGTACCATTTCCCCGGGAGAGCGGCACAATTATCTAGCGCTCAGGCTCGGCAGGTACCGCCAGGGCGATCCTTTCGTTGCAGGCGAGAGCAGGAGGCAGAAGTGGGCAAAGAGCGATTCGCCGAGCCTGGAGCCGTCGCCAGAGGACGCCTTTGAGGTCAACATTCCTGGGTATGACACGCGGCGTCTGTTCCTCGCGGAAGATCCATTGGCCGCCTCCAACGCACTCTTCGTGCAGATCCGCACGGTCTTGGCGACGATGCTCGGAGTGCGGATGCGCCCTCGCTGTCCGCAGCGTTCCGAATCTGCGTCGCCGCGCCAGGGCGCCCTCGGCAGCAACGCGGAAGCCACGGGAGGCATTGCTGGGCGCGTGGACGGTTTGTTCGGCGCCGTGGAGGCGCAGAAAACGACGGGGGGGCTGCGCTACAATTTTTTCATGTTCGCACAGCGCCATCACCAGTTCGCCACGCTGAAGGAGATCGCCCAGAAAATCGAGGAAGGTCTCGTGAATGCGGCGGAGCTGAAACATTTCCTCGGGCAAATCTGTTGCGAGAGATATCCCGACGTGGAACAATTCGCTAGAGAGAGGACTTCGCTGGAGCAGAACTTCCCGACGTACTCAGAGTCGTCGGAATGCTCCGGTTCACCAGAATGGGGGGATTTCAAATTGGGCCGATTGCCTCGGTTCCTGTATGATGACGCGAGAGCCGCGCTGGGCTCGCCCGCGCAGGGAACGCCAGGGGAAGCTCAGGAGGTCGGCCTGAACAGCGACGGGGCAACTTTCAAGGGGAGGTTCAACGGCGCGCTACAGTATGTTATGTGTCGGTGCCAGCACCACATACATCGATTGGTCATGGATTCCAAGACCAAGCAGGAGAAGCGCATGGTGCCCAACGCGTGCGCCTCCAAAAAGAATAAGAGAGAGTGCAAGCACGAGGCGCCGTGGACCAACAGAGTATTCCCCGAGTGGATGACGGCGCCGCTGCTGGTTTGCAAGGGCATCGCCAAGAAGTTCACGCTCCGCACGAGCGGCGTCCGAAATTGGCTGGGGCAAACTCTCGGCTTGCGCAGTGAGGAGTGGCTGAACGGGTGCAAACGCTGCATCATGAAGAAGCAGAGTCTGGGGAGAGCCACTCGAGCAACTCAGCGCACGCAGGTAGTGACGAATGGATATTTCGGGGGATATATTGGCAAGCGACAGCCCGCGGGCACGTTGGAGACCAAGAAATGCGTGGACAAGCTGTTTACCTGGAGGGCGAAGATACAGGGCAGGGGCAAAGCGGCGCAGCTCAGAGCAAGCAGCGGGAGCCTGATAACGGAACTCGAGATGAACAGCACGTCCCGCGGCGCCGTGGAAGTCTGCAACCTGTGCTGCAATCTGGACCTGAGGGACGTTCTGAAGGCAGAGTGCATCCGAACGTTTGGCTCGCAGGCGATCGATGGGTGGCCGTGGATGAACAGGTTGGAGACGTCCCAGAATTCGTCGCAGATGAAGGACACCAGCGTGACGACGTACGTCCCGCCGGCTCGCAAACCGAACATGCGGACGGACCGGTCGAGAGTAAACGACTTCGACGCCTACGCATATCGTCCCTTGGAGCACCCTTGGAAGTTGTTGTCCGCGTACGAGTTCTTGCGGCAGTGGAGGTGCGAACCACTACTGGTTCCGACGCACTACTTGAACCGCAACCAGCCAGCGCGAACTGCGTGGACAAAAGGATCGGGGGAGCGTAAGACCCGGGTTTGCCAGGACTCGGGTTCGGCATCGTTTTTTGAGGACCGCGACTCGGATTTTGACGAGGAGGAGTTTTGTGGGATGTCTGCAGCGGGAGGCCTCGTCAAAATGCAGGCTTGGCCTCGTGATTTTTTTGACGACCTCGTCGGGGATTTCCGAGTCCCCCGTGCCCGGGTTTTACGTCTCCCCGAAAGGAGGTGAACAATTAATCAGGAGCAAGCAGTACAAGGATGGGGAAGTCGCCGCGAAGCCTGGGGAGCATTATATAGCAGTGAGACCCGAGACCGATGAGTATTTCGTTTTCCCGCATGACGCAGGCGTCTTCTGCCACTCATGGGCTCTGGTCAGGAAGGGGGGGCCGGACGTGGTGGTCATCGAAGGAGCTCAGTATTGCAGCCTATTTTCCGCCCCTGGACGCTCTATGGAGGAGACACGTCTGTGCCTCGCCTGAGTATGTTGGGGATGGAGTCAGCGGTACTGCGGCATTGGCAGGAGGCCCAGCACCAGTCGCCGCAAGTTCGAGCTTCGTGTAGACTGACAAAGAAGCCATCGACAACAGGGACGACATCGGCGCTGGACAGCGTATCCTGGAAGAGCGCTTGGGGCGAGTACGTGCGCGGGAACGTGGTCAGCCAAGCGGCGGCGAAACTCATCCAGAGTTTCCTGTTGAATACGATGGCGTCGTCGGGCAAGGCGGCAGATGATCAGAGCGAGGCAGACGCGTCGGAGGAAGAGCAATATATGCCTCCACTGAAGCTCCCTGGTGGGAAATTTCAACAACTGCTCCAATCGGCCAAGGAAGACGACAGCCTCGGCGAGAAGTGGATCGCCTCGGCGAAAGCGAAGGTGAAAGCTTCGGAGAACAGCCGAGCGAAGAAAAGTGTCCGACTTCACGAGTATGAACAAAGCCATCGCATCGGAGAGCGAGTGTGGAAGACGGAACCATCGGGCGTCGAGGCTAGCGACCGAGCGTGCCCGGGAAACATGTTCGAGGATGCGTACCAGGACCACTTAGCAGCTTTAACCGCAGGTGCCACGAGCACGAAGGCGCACGATGCTCCTTTCGACGAGAAGCGAGATGCTGCGGCTTCGTTCAACCCTGCAGAAAATGGCCACACCAGCATTGACAAAGCGTTGGCTTCCATCATGGCGAGCTCGAAGATGCCGAACGGGAAACAGCGCCAGTTTCTCGAGCACTTCGTTCGACGTTTGAAGGTTGAGTGGCTCGAGAAGCAACAGGGCAACGTCAACCAGAATTCTGGGGAGCCTCTGCTGGACGTAGTGCACGGATTTCCGGGCACCGGGAAAAGCGCCGTCATCGGCTGGATGCGGTATTTAATGGAAGAAGGTCTCGGTTGGGAGCACGGCGTTCAGTTCGTTTGCTTGGCGTTTCAAAATGCCATGGCGGCGCAGATCAACGGCCGCACGGTGCACCACTGGAGTGGCATTCCGGCGCGGAACGACGACGGGAATGCCGCGGGCGACAGGCACAAGCAGTCCATGAAGTGCGGGGCCCTGCGCATGATCATCATCGACGAGGTTCCGAGAGCACCGAGCGATTCACTCCATGGAGTGCATCGTTCGTTTCCCTCCTCGAGGTGTGAGTCGTTCGGGCTCCTCGTGGTGTGAGTCGTTGGGGCCCCTCCTCCTGGTGTGAGTCGTTCGGGCTCCTCGTTGTGTGAGTCGTTCGGGCCCCTCGTCCTGGTGTGAGGCGTTCGGGCTCCTCGTGGTGTGAGTCGCTGGAGCCCCTCGTCCTTGTGTGAGTTGTTCGGGCCCCTCCTCCTGGTGTGAGTCGTTCGAGTTCCTGGTCGTGTGAGTCGTTCGGGCCCCTCGTCCTGGTGTGAGTCGTTCGGGCTTCTCGTGGTGTGAGTCGTTCGGGCTCCTCGTCACATGTAACGGCGCCCTCATGGCAAAGTCTGGTAACCCTCTAGTGCACCCCATGCGTCTCCATGCTTGCAAGGACTGCGGAGGCAATGAGCATAGCTCAGTCCACAAAGAATAAGAGACATGTTCCGTATTCATTATTTCCAGGTGAGCACGATGTCCGCGGAGCTGCTGGGCACCCTGGAACGAGTGGTAAGTGCCGCTGTCTGGGTGAGGGGCACGTACAAGAAGAGGGCGGGGGAGTCGCATCGCGCCTTCGGGGAAGTGAACGTCGCCATGTGCGCTGATTTTTGGCAGCTGCACCCCGTGACGGGCACCTTCCTGGCATCCAACCCGCTGGACGTGCCGGCAGGGTGCGCGCACCGCGCGTTGGAGCTGTTCTGGCAGGACGGCGTCGACAGCGTGCGATCTTCCTGGCAGTTGACCGAATTGATGAGGTGCGACGATGAATGGTGCAACTCGTTTCTGGGCCAGTGCAGAGTTGGAAACCTCAGCATGGAGGACTGCAGCTACTTCCACGGGCTCCCGACGTTGACGTCCCCGTGCGCGGGTAAGTGCGGTTGCAACGACGACGTGGTTGACGACCCAGTACTTGGCCCGTATCGCAAGACTTGGAAAAGCGCTTCTCGGGAGGGTGCGCCGACATGGCGGCGCTGCTGAAGTCGCCAGAGGGCGAGTGCGCGGAGTGCCGCGCGGAGCGAGGCAAGAGACACAGGGTTCTGACCGACACCGACTCGCTGGCGCCAGAGCTTCGCATGAACCCATTCAGCGGCGCGCCAGCTCTGTACACTTTCAACGTGCCCAGGTACTTCGCGACGAACCTGCGCGCGAGGGAGTTTGCCAAGCAGAAGAACGTTCAGCTCTCGTGGTGCTACGCTCGAGATGTGCCGTTGCATCCAGGAGATCGCGATCTGCCGAAGGAGAAATTGGACGAGAAGTTGTTATCCTGGCTGAAGAGGCACGACCAGGAGACGGGCAACATTCCCAGCATCTACCCATTGGCCAAAGGCATGCCCATTCGGTTGACGGACAACGTGGATCGAAGCAGACAGCTGTGCAGACACCGAAAGGGAGTGATTTACGGATGGACAATGCCGCCGGATTGCAGGCCCCAGGGGATCGAGGGCGAGTTCATATTGGATAAGTTGCCCTTGGTTATCTATATCCATTTCCCAGAAGCACAGCGGAGCATAGGGATGCTGCCGGCGGGCGTATACCCGTTGAAACGGAGATCCAGGACCTGGAAAGTCAACAAGCACACGGGCATCGAAGCTCGGCGCACGGGCTTCTGGATGCTCCCCGACTTCGCCTCCACCGCTCACATGATCCAGGGGGCGACGTTGGAAGCGGCATTCGCGGACCTGCAGCATTGGTCCAGCAGGGCGTCCATGACAGCTCAGATTGCTGCCTACGTATGCTTGTCGAGAGCGAAGCGATTGCTAAACATCTGCGTCATGCAGCCGTTCTCGACCTTTCTGTTCGGCCTCGGCAACCCAGTGGGGCCCGAGCGACTGATGCGGAAGCTTTCCGGCCAGATCACAGGAGACGAGGCGATCCATGAATGGAGTACGCTTGATGACGAGGCCGCTGATGCTGAGAAGATGGACCCCATGGCGAGGAAGCACTTGTGCGCCTGCTGCTACCTCAAAGGGAAGCAGGAGTACATGCTCGACGCCCGCGACTTCGGCATGAAAGCAGCCGCCGACTTCTACGAGAAGTACGTGTCGCAGGGGAGGTGGGCGAGATGCATGGACTGCGCGCGCGAGATCGGCGCAATGCCTTCTCGGTCTGCGCGGGCGGGCGAGGCTTCCCAAGGGATGCCCGATGGAAACGCTCCAAGGACAGTCCCGCCAGACGATTCAGCATGCAAGCGGTGTGTGGAACGTGATGACTGGAAGAAGAGCTTGACCCCGCAGAGCCACGGGTGCTCTGCTTGCAAAGAAGTTTTTGATGCAGGCGCGTGGGGCAGGCAAATTCTTCACCACCATCGGCAGTCCGATCGAGGCCTCGCGTGCCCGGGCTGTACAGAGCGAGGGTTCGCGCCCGGCAAGTACGACGAGCACCAGTGCGAAGATTGCTTCGAGCACTTGGGCAGCCTCGCGTTCGACAAACACGTGCTGTACAACGCGAAGAGGCGGGAAAAGTCCCGCTTGGTGTGCCTGGACTGTCAGACGAAGCTGCGGTGCGGGAGATGTACAACGGCGTATGAGCTGAAGTACTGGTCGAAGTCTGAACGCAAGAGTCACGCGTCTTCTCAGGGCACAACTCTGGTCTGCAAAGCATGCCGCGCGCTAGGATTCGACCCGTGTGACCTGGAGACGCACGCGTGCCAGAGGTGCACTTGCAGGTTCTGCGCCCGTAAATTCGACCAAAACCAACTACATCACCACAAGGAGTGCGTCGCTGATATCGAAGAACGAGTGCGCCACCTGCGCAAAGCACTGCAGAAGAGCAAGCGAAAGTGCAAGTGCCGTTGCCGCATTCACCAGGGCAAATGCCCGCTGACCCCCGTCTTTTTCTGAGAGAAACGCTGGCCGGGCAGCGACGGAGCGATATCCGCCGACGACCGGAAGTTCTTGGACGAGTTGCAACCGATTCCGGAATGGTGGAGCAAAGCTTGGGGGCGATGACTGGACACGGGATGTTGCCTCAATGGGGTCGGTGGTTCCTGTATACATGGCTTGAGCTTCGGTATGTATCCAATGGTGGATGTGCCTCTACTCAGCTTCCGTGGCGCTTCAAGTGGGTTCTAGTATAGGAAACGTCCCGCTGGTGGGATTTGCATTGCAACCTGGCTGGAGCCCGTACTTGAGTTCTCTGGTGCTGGTTACTATGCTCTGTGATGGTGCTGGTTACCCCGGCAGGTGATGGTGCTGGTGACTCTACTCAGTGATGGTTCATTGGTGGGATTACCTTGTGATACAGCGCTCAATCAGTAATGGGTGGTATCGCTGCCCGTCGACCCAGACTCTTTCCACACGTTTGAGGGGCCACCGATCGCCGAGATCTCTCGCTGCGGCGCTGCCTGAGCGCCTGAGCACCGCAGCCTGCTCTGCGACCTAGTCGACCAGGATCGAAGGCCTGTGCGAAAACATGTGTGTCCTCTTCACAGTCCTCCTCCTCCGCCTCTGCCTCGTTTGATTCGTTTCATTCGTGTCCCTGGGATCTCGCTTTTCTGGTGCCCTGGTTCCTTGGCAGGTTCCGGTTAACGTGCCTTCGGTGGTTCCTCCGATCTCGATTTTGCTAGTGACTGCCTTTTTTCGGGTTCCTATCGGGTTTGGTAGTCGCGCGGGCTCCTGGGATTTCACTACTGCTGGTTCCTGGGAGTCGTGACAGGGGACGGAGGTTGACAAGTGGTATCGCTACTTGGCTACACTGGGAGATCAGGCAGTTTTATCCGTGGGTGTGGCCGCTACCACGGTTCAGTGGATTCGTTCGGTGCTCTCCTCCTGGTGTGAGTCGTTCGGGCCCCCCCTCCTGGTCAGAGTCGTTCGGGCCCCTCCTCGATGTGTGAGTCGTTCGGCGAGGGGCCCGAACGACTCACACGAGGAGGGGCCCGAACGACTCACGCCAGGGCGAGGGGCCCCAACGACGCACACCACCTGCATTCTTGTCCAGGACGCGCACACTCTGAGTACCGTGATTCGACCCTTGCTCAACGGAAAGCCTCAGATCTGTTCGAGGGGACCGATCTTGGAGGCGAGTTTCCCCTTGTGCTCCTCTTCCACCTCTCCCTCCTGACCTGCCGCCTGCTGCCCGCGCCC
>CAUYUJ010019860.1:709980-754980 GCA_963575745.1 Prorocentrum cordatum | reverse complement strand
CTTGGGGCCTCTTGGTGTCTCCTGGGCGCTTCTTGGGGCCATCTTGGAGGGAATCGATCAAAGAAGAGGGGAGCTTTAATGGGCGCTGCCCCCTCAGAAGGGCAAAATGAGGCCAAAACCTTAGTAAAATCAATGGGTGTGCGTAGCACGATAATGACGTGCTGAGGCTTTTCGAGTGTCGGGCCCCGAATACCCCTCCATGTCCACCTAAACGGTAACCGTCTCAGCTTGACAGTCTTCTGCATCGCTGTATGTGCAACCGTTTGTGCTCAAGCCTCGCTTTTCTTCATCAGAGGTTGCGATGCGCGCCGCCCTGGTCGCGCTGAGGCTGCTCGCGTCGCTGGAGCAGCGGAGCCGCGGGGTCGGCGAGCGGCTCGGCCGCGCGCAGGTGCTCGGGCGCCTGCAGGAGGCCGCCGAGAACCTCTCGGCGAGCGCTCAGGTGGTGGCCGAGTGCCCGCCGCCGCTGGCGGCGGAGTGCCCCTGTGCCCCGTTTGAGGCCTGCCCCGCGGAGGCGGAGTCGGGCCCTACCTGGGCGGGCGTGGTCGCGGGGCACCTGGCGTCGGCGCTCATCGGGCAGCTGGGTGACGCCAGCTGCGTCGAGGTGATGGCGAGGAGGCTGCCCGAGGGGCGGTTCCTGGACCAGCGCGGCCAGCCGTTCTCGGCCGCGGAGTTCGCGCGTGAGCTGAGTCCAGGACGGTCGGTAGGGCTGAAGGACGCGGAGGCGGGCGAGGACCCGCATCATGAACGGGTGCTGCTTGGGCCCGTCGGCGCCGGCGGCTCGGGACAGAGCACGATCTGGCGCAGCATGACGCCCGACCTCTTGGATTACGAGGAGCAGTACAGCGATGGGAACATGGATGTGGAGCAGTTCGTGGTGATGAGCAACGGCGTGGAGGTGCCTCGACCTTTGCGCGGGTATTTCTACAAGTTCGACCCCGAGGACTGCCCGCCCAAGCGGGCCATACGGCGGGGGCTTTCGTCGAGCTTGGCAGCTTACGAGGAGCTGAGGCTCGTGCCGCCTGCCGTGCCGCGGATGCTGTCGGCCGAAGGCGTGAGCGTGCCCACCCGACGCCTGCCGTTGCGAGGAGCCGCCCATGACGCCCCTGCCGAGGACGTGGCAGTGGTCGCTGCCGACGGGACTCGGACCCCGCCGCTAGCGGCGCCCGAGGATCATAGCTGGGTGATCGCGGAGGTGGGGAACGACGACTACCGCTACGGGGAGACGATCGAGCTGCGACAAGGGGACATCACACACAACAAGTGCGTCGGCTTTGCCTACGTGAAGGGCGATTTCTTGAAGGAGATTTTGATGAGACGCTCGGAGATCGAGGCCTTCAAGAAGCGCGGGCTGGCGGCTGTCCAGAAGGAGGATGCCTACAGTGGCCAGGCCGCGCCGAACTGGAGGCTCGCGAACGAGTACGAGGGCGTGGGGCCAGGCCTCGAGGCGGTGGACCCTGGACTCCGCTCGAGGGGGATCCGCCGCTACAAGGACGAGCACGACAACTACGTGACCAGGACCAAGGCCTCGGGCGGCGGCGCTATGCCCGAGGAGGCAGAGGACCAAGTTGGAGGGGAGGCCGGCGACGGCCGCGGTCGCGGTCGAGGTCGCGGGCGCGCAGAAGGACGCGGGACAGCACGTGGAGGGCGTGTTGTGCCCGCGGAGAAGCCATGATGATGGAGACGGGCCGCGACGAGAAGTCCCCGCGTCGCGGCCTGTTGAGCGTTGGGGACGGGCCGTGCCAGGCGGCCCCAGGGAGGCGGCGGCTCTTTCCGCTTCCACCCTTGCATGTCGACCCCGTTTGTAAGGTCGGGCGGTCCAAGAAGCAACAGCGGAGGGATCGCGCTCGTGAGGTTCTTCCCACGCTGGTGGCAGAGGCTACCGATGCACTTAATTGGATGAGCGGGCACCGCGTCGACGACACGGAGGGCGGCATCGCGTCGACCTTCGGCCTGGCGTCGGAGATGGCGGACTCTACGAGACGTTACTTGGAAGGGCTGGCCCAGCTCCAGCAGCCCAGTAGCGAGAAGGCTCGGCATCTCACCACGGAGGCGGCCCTGATGGAGTTGCTCCGAGGGAGGGGCGGCGGGTACACCGACGCCGACCCCTCCTCAACGGCTCTGGCCCCTTTCAGGCATGACCTGGTGTCGCTGCCCTCGAACACGAATGACTGTAAGATGATCGAGGAGCTCGTTGGCGCCCGAGGTCGGTACTTTCTGGAGGGGGAAGGAGAGCGAATGCGCCTGGCTGCTGATGAACAATTAACTGAGGCTCAGTTGCATGACATTCCTTGCTACGTTGATCCCGCCCTGACGCGGAATCGGAGGAGGTACGTTCGCTTTTTGAAGGATCTGCACAGCAGGGGGCTCGTGAAGTTCTCGTCGCGTTGTCGCGAGAAGGTCGGGCTGTTTTTCGTGAAGAAGAAGTCGGGGCAGCTCAGGATGATACTGGATGCCCGCAGGACGAACGCACATTTTCGACCCCCCCCGCACGTGAGTCTCCTGACTGCTGAGGGCCTCGGTAACATCGAGGTCGAGGGGGACCTGGGGGGCGCGCCACAGCTGGCTGTCGGAACCGTGGACGTCTCCGACGCCTTCCACCGCATGAAGATGCCCGACTACCTGTGCGAGTATTTTGGCCTCCCGTCGGTGTTGGCATCGGAGATCGGGATGCATCGCGTGCAGGGTGTCGAGGTGGAGCCTAGCTCAGAGGTGGTGCCGCTAGCGGCCGCGTTGCCCATGGGTTTCACCCGGTCGCTCTTTTTCGCCCAGGACATCGACGAGGAGGCCACCGCCGCGGTGATCGACAGGTGTGAGCTCTTGGTGGATCACGGGCGCCCTTTGCTGCTTCGCTGCCTCCGAGACGGGGCTCAGATTCGGCACTACGTGTACGTGGACAACGTGGGCGTGTTCGGCGGGGGGCGAAAGATAGTCGAGGAGACCATGGAGCGCCTAGTGCGTAGCTTCGAGTCCCGCGGGCTCAAGACGCACGAGCTGGAGATCACGGAGGGTGAGATCGAAGCCCTGGGGGTGGTGCTGGACGCCAACCGCCGCCACACCCGCCTTAGCTGTAAGCGTTTCTGGCGGCTTCGGCGAGGGATACGCGGGCTGCTTCGCCGTAGGCTCGTGAGTGGGCAGGCCGTTGAGATCGTGGTCGGGCACTGCACCTTCGCGGGACTGATACGGCGGGAGTCACTCACCTGCTTCAGCGCCGTCTACAGCTTCATACAGAGCAACTACCACGTGCCCGTTGAGCTCTGGGCGAGCGTTCGGCAGGAGCTGAAGTGCTTTTTGGGCCTGATGATCACGCTGGTGGCGTCGTGGGAGCTGGGCTGGAACGGCATTGCTTGCGCCACGGACGCCTGCGAGGAGGGCTTCGGCGTATGCTTACGCTCGCTGGGGGCCAGTACTACTTCCCGCTATGGGCGAGTGCGTGAGCGTGATCGGTTCAGGCACCCTGGGCACGTCCGTGCCCGTGAGGCCGCTTTGCTCGACTCGTGCCCGCTTCTGCACCGGGACAGTCTCGAGGCCCTTGGAGCTGTAGGAGCCCAGGGGCTCGAGGCCTCTGCCGAGTTCGAGGAGATATCGGCCTCCGATTTGGCCGAGGATGCCTGGCACGTGTGCGGTGGATGGCCTTTCGTTTTTGAGGAAAACATTCTCCTGCTCGAAGCCCGCGCCTTGCTCATCGGCGCCGAGCGCATCCTCCTCTCTCGCCCTGGTCGCAATCTCAGACAGCTCCTGTTCTGTGATAATCTCGCGCTTGTGCTTTGCTGTGACAGATATCGCACCAGAAACTACAAGCTTTTGTTGATCCTTAGGAAGCTTGCGTGTCTTTGCCTCGCCAGGAATGTCCGTCTCACTGTTAGGTGGATCCCCTCGGAGCGAAACCCCGCGGACTGGCCCTCTCGGCTCTTTTCTTACCCGCCGTCCCAGGGGACCGCAAAAGGACCTCATGAGAGTCCTGGTGAGGTTTCTTTTCCTGCGCCCCCCGTGTCGAGCAAGGGGGGTAGTCAGCGTAGTTTTTTGATAGCACGAAGTTTAACAAGTGACATGGAGGGGGAAAGGGAGCGAGACCATAGTCCTCGTATCGCACCCCATCGACGTTGTTTGAAGCTGTCCGAGTGTCTCAGGCCTCGTGGTCGGGCCCCCGAGCGCCCTAGAGTCGTGAGGCTTGTCGATTTTCTACCTCAGGTGGAGTCTGGTCGAAAGCAAGTGCATCCGCCCTGCCCCCCGTCGGCAGGCGCTTCGGCTCAGAGAGCGCCTAGCATCCACAATGCATGCTTCATGCGCCTTTCTGATTGTCTCCCTGTTCCTTCTTCGTCCGCCGCTCATGGACGGCCCGGGTCGACCTCGGGGAGTTCGGACGCTGGCGCGAGCTGTGGCGGACTGGCCGACGCCGAGAGCACCCGCCGCGCCGAAGCGGCGCGGGCGGACGCTGGCCCGCAGCCGCGCGGCGGTCGCAGCAGGACAGAGCCGCGGGCTGGTCAGGGGTCGTGGAGGTCGCGGGGCGCTGCTGGGCGCGGGAGTCCCTGCAGCCCCACCGCGCCTGGTCGATCAGACGGCCGACTGCCACGGCATCCTAAGGCCAGACACCAGTGGCTCGGCCCAGAGGCGCGGCGCGCTGTCCGACTCCACTTCGAGCGAGTCCGACGCGCCGGGCGAGCGCTCCGATCGTGCCCGCCGACCCGAGCGTCGCGGCAAGCGGCGCTTAGAGAGGTGGCTGCGGGAGGTGATGGAGAGGGACAAGCAGCTGCACGGGCTCAGTGTGCTGGAGCAGCGCGCCGTGGGGGTCCGCATCGAGAGGTCGTACTTGAGGGAGCCCACATCGTTTGCGGAGTGGGTCGAGGTCGACCGAACTCAGGATGTGGACACCAGTCGCCTGGACGAGCTGCTGGTGACGTACTTCGAAGAGCTGTGGCTGAAGGGGGAGGCCCCGTCCAAAGGAATGAAGGTCATTGCCTCGGTCATGCACGTGATGCCGCAGTTCGGGAAGGTCGGGCGCCAGGGCCTGCCGCGCAGCTGGCGGGCGCCCAAGTGCTGGGTCAACGTGGTTCCGCCTCGGGCCCGCGTCCCTCAGGCCTTCGCAGTCTGGGCAGCCATCATCAACGGCCTGGTTCAGGACGGAAAGCTCGAGATGGGACTGGCGCTGCTCGGGATGTGGGGCACGTACTGCAGGCCTGGGAGTTTGCTGGCCATGCGTCCCGACGACCTCATAGCCCCGAACTCCGTGACGGGCCTGTGGGGAGCGACGCTGAACCCGTACGAGGGGAAAGTGGCCAACAAGGTGAACGAGTTCGTCCAGAGCTGCCTGCTGGACCACTCTTTCTGGAAGTCGCTCCACCCACTGTTGGAGGCCCTCAAATCGCGGACGGATGGGGAGTGTCTCTGGCGTTTCAGCTACCCCGAGCTGGCCCGCTCGTTCAAGACCGTGGCAAACCGCCTCAAGATCGAGGTGGTACCATACCAGGCTCGGCACTCAGGAGCCCTCCACGACCGCTTCCACGGGTTTCGAGACATGGCGGGCATCAAGCGTCGCGGCGGCTGGAAGACATACAAGAGCCTTCAGAGGTACGAGAAGCACGCGTTGCTGAGCAAGTCCTGGGAGAGGCTGAGCGAGAACTTCAAGGCGCATGCAAAGCAGTGCGAGGCTCGGCTCGTGGGAGTGCTCTTAGACGGGCAGGCCGTGCCCGTTTTCCCCTAAGCCGCGGCGTCGTGTCACGTTGGATTTGCGTCTGGGGACCGCACAGTCGACAGATCGGGCGGCCGCTTCGCGCGTCAGGCTTTAAAGTCAGATGCTTGCATGGTGAGCGTCCCGACGCATTGTCCGCCAGATCCATAGTGTGCGATCTCCAGCGTAAGCGTCTCCTAGGTGTTTTGGTTGAGTCAGGTTTCAGCTCTCGCCACATGTCGCATGTCCAACGAGTCATGCGAGCGGCCACCAAAGCGTTTGTCCCTTGCCTCGTCTTGCACTATGACACCTCAGCCGCGCTAAGGCCAGCCTTGCACAAGCTTGCTGCCTGCGCTGCCACTCGAGTAGATAACACACTCAGTGCTTTCGGTAGTCATCATCGTTTACCGTGGGTAGTTTTATGTGCAGGGATCTCATCTCGAGACCTCGACGGGCTGCGGATCCATGGACCTCGAACCAGAAGGCACCCAGGCCCTCTGTGTTTGACCAGTTTTGAAATGCCCGTCGCTTTCGCTCGCTCGCTCGCGGTCGCCCTTTTAGCCCCCATAAGGTCCCTTTATCTAAATGTGTGAACTGGCCCACGCCAGCTTTGGGACAGAATTGGGGAGTGGAGCAGTTTGTGTCTGCCGTGCGCGCTTGCCAGTCCGTGTTCAGGTTCACTTTGCCCGTCAGACTCCTGTCGGCAGTCCAGGCGGCGCTGAGACTGCCAGAGTAAGTTACACAGATGCAATAGCCGCTAGAAAACGGATCGTCTCGTCATGGGTGTGCGTAGCACGATAATGACGTGCTGAGGCTTTTCGAGTGTCGGGCCCCGAATACCCCTCCATGTCCACCTAAACGGTAACCGTCTCAGCTTGACAGTCTTCTGCATCGCTGTATGTGCAACCGTTTGTGCTCAAGCCTCGCTTTTCTTCACCACCCGCCCTCGTGCCGCCCTTGGTCACGGGAGTGGAGCAGTTTGTGTCTGCCGTGCGCGCTTGCCAGTCCGTGTTCAGGTTCACTTTGCCCGTCAGACTCCTGTCGGCAGTCCAGGCGGCGCTGAGACTGCCAGAGTAAGTTACACAGATGCAATAGCCGCTAGAAAACGGATCGTCTCGTCATGATTTTGCCTTGAAAGAAGAGGGGAGCTTTAAGGAGCGCTGCCCCCTCAGAAGGGCAAAATGGGGCCAAAACCGTAGTAAAATCAATGATTTTGGCTTCAAAGAAAGAAGAGGAGAGGGTTTTTTTCTGGGCCCCCCCCGTCGGGGCCAGAATCCTCGTGAGGGGTGTTGTTTTTTAGCCCTCCCAGGAGTCGAAAATGACTCCCCTGACGACCCGCGGAGGGACCTTTCCAGGCCCAGGGGGAGGGGGTAGGGGGAAGGGTAAACCCCTCCCCGAAGGGGAAGAAGGGAGTTGAGAACAGAGCGGGCTCTCTAAACCACTCACGCTCAAAGGGCTGGTGGGATTATACTGGCCAAAACTTTACCTATGCGACCACCCTTCGGGTGATAAGGAGGTGAGGGGGGGGAGGGACCAACGTCGCACTCGATCGATCTCACTCTCGATATCACTATCGATCTCACTATCGATCTCACATTCGGTATCACTATCGATCTCACTATCGATCTCCCATTCGGTCTCCCTATCGATTTCCCGATCGATCTCACATTCGGTCTCACTATCGATCTCACTATCGATATCACTATCGATCTCACAATCGATCTCACATTCGGTCTCACTATCGATCTCACTATCGATCTCACTATCGATCTCACAATCGATCTCACATTCGGTCTCACTATCGATCTCATTATCGATATCACAATCGATCTCACAATCGATCTCACAATCGATCTCACTATCGATTTCACTATCGATCTCACATTCGGTCTCACTATCGATCTCACTATCGATATCACTATCGATCTCACCATCGATCTCACATTCGATCTCACTATCGATCTCCCATTCGGTCTCACTGTCGATTTCCCTGTCGATCTCACATTCGGTCTCACTATCGATCTCACTATCGATATCACAATCGATCTCACAATCGATCTCACGATCATCTCACAATCGATCTCACAATCAATCTCACTTTCGGTCTCACTATCGATTTCACCATCGATATCACAATCGATCTCACAATCGATCTCACATTCGGTCTCACTCGATATCACATTCGGTCTCTCTATCGATATCATCATCACCATCATCATCATCATCATCATCATCAGCACCATCATCATCATCATCATCATCATCATCATCATCATCATCATCATCATCAACGTCATCATCATCGGGACACCGACGGGACACCGACGGGACACCGGCGGGACACCGGCGGGACACCGCGCGCCACCGGCCGCCCGGTGGAGAATCATTTGGTCCGGCCGCGCCTCAGCCACAGAGGACACCACCGGGACACCGGCGGGACACCGCGCGCCACCGGCCGCCCGGTGGAGAATCATTTGGTCCGGCCGCGCCTCAGCCACAGGAGACTTTCCTCTCGCCCGCCCACGCAGCTTCGCCTCGCCCGCACGCACGGCACGCACGAACACGAAACCGAAATCGATTTCCCGGTAGGGGGGCTCTCCGTTCCACTTCGATCTCACCCCCTCACCTCCGATAGCCCACCGCTAACAGGGATACGGGCCTATAGTTGGATGGCTCGGAGGTGTCGCCTTTTTTGAATATCATACAACCGAAGCTTCTCGCCAATGCGCTGGTATGTCTTTCTGCTGCCAACAATCGTCACACAGCTGTCTTAATATCTCTAGGGCCGCGCTGTTCCTCCATAGCGCGTGCCATTGCTTACCTTTCTTCTTGGCTGTCTTCTTGGTGGTCACCGCTGCCTCGAGCGCTCCTGCGAACATTCCCATGTCGTCAACCGCTGGCTCGTCGTCGTTGTCGAAGGTGTGGTCGCTGTCAAAGTGGAAGTTCTCGTTCTGGTCGTTAGACTTCGGGTCTGCGGTGGCTGTGACCCTGACCTCTGGGGCTAAAGCTAGAATCAGGATCGTCATCACAGATGCCAGGCCAGCTCGTAGTCGTCGTGCATGCCCCTGATCTCCAGCATGTTCCCGAAGAGCCTCCCGAACTCGAAGTCGCTGTCCATCACGGTCCTCTTCTGCTCGGACTGGGGATCAAGGTCCCCAGGTCTTTGATGACCCCCCCGCGCTTCTGTCAGGAGCTCCTTAAGGACCGTGGGGACAGACACGTTCTGTCCCGACCTCTCACGCGTAGGTCCTCCTGGACATCCGTGAGAGGCTATGTTATGTTATGCGACACTTTAGCAACGCGGTAGTATTGTACTTGCACGCCGCGGCGACGTTAGTAATTGATATTGCGTTCGCCGCGTTTTCTTTATTTAATACAACAGGGCGATCGTGTTTTGGTATATTATAGAAAAACCTCACACCGACAATGATATAAATGATCAACTGGGCAGTCGGCTCGGAGTCATTCTAAGTATTTGGCAAGTGGGTTGAGTGAGTTTATCATGGTGCAGTGGGTTGTATATCATGTTATCGCCACTTGGAGATGCATTTATCAAGGGGAGGGGGGGGCTTAGAACTTCCATTGGCGGGTTCGCGCGGCAGCGCAAATTGATAGTTCACCTCATCCTCCTTCTCCTCCTTCTCCTCCTTCTCCTCCTCCTCCTTCTCCTCCTTCTCCTCCTCCTCCTCCACTGTAGGACGGCTCAATGCTTCATTCGCAATGCACCGAGATTGTACGTGCAATGACATGCGTTCGCTATGACAGTCTCCTGGCGACTCTGCGACTACTGATCGCAGCAGCCCGAACCAACGCTTGTGGAACGACTGACGAAGGTTCGCCTGCTTCGGGGGTCCACGGGCAGTGCCGCACCATGAAAAAGAATATTGCAAACCCAACAATGCAAGGATTGAATGAATTCCCTGCTTGCTCTAGGACCGCCTTCCTCGCCCGGGCGGGGAAGTCAAAGGCCTCGCGCCTCCTCGAAAAAGACGTCGAGCCTCCCTCCCCACTTCCCATTACAATCTACAAGCGTCTGAACAATGAAGCTCCCCTGACTCCCTTCCCTCCCCTCCAAGATCTGCGAACTGCGGATAGACAGGGAATCCCATTGACAATATCGCCTCCAGAGGTGTAAACCAGCGATGCTCCCGCACGCAGTAAATGATCGAGGTGGACGATTTCACAATGGTGAATAAGTTTGGCCCAGACCCAGTAGTGTGGCTATGGAAATCAGGGTTTTGGTCTAGAATGCATGCGCCCTCGCACCCATTTCGGATATAAGCGTGTAAGTTCCCGATCTCAAAGTCACTGAGGCTTCCTTCGAAGGTCCGCGCCTCCACGGGCAGGGTATAGGCCCGAGATGATCTTCTCGACGAGGCCCATGCAAGCTCGGACTCGAGCTCATCTGAAGACGCCAGCAAGAAAGCTCTGAAGTCGATGCCACATTCTCGGGCGACCCACTGTGCAAATTCAGCCCATGTCCACTGGGAAATTGTTCTGGGCAAATGATCTGCAATCAGACGTTTATGGATCATGATGGTTACCCTACGTTCCCTGTTCACAGGAAAACCCATGTTGGCGACATCTAATATAGCCGTACTTACTACATACACTGAAGCGAATATCGTTTCCAAAAGCCATATTGGGAAATCCTTGACGTTTTCGTGAACGACCAGATCCTCTTGGAGTAGAAGCCTCTGAGCCGCCCAACATACAAAAACCAAGAAATCCTGCCTGGTCTTGAAATCCAGCATTGAACTGCTTCTTCTACGCTGTCGAGACCACATTGGACATGGCGTGCCAGCCACCTCGAAGGAGGAGAGACCGCCCAACCCAGTTGTACCACCCGCACCGACCGACAAAATAGGGGAGGGCCTGGGGAGGACTGGGGGGCTGGAGTGGGCGTTTGCTTATGTCTCCACATGTATCTGCGACCGGCGGCAAGAACAACTCCTCTCATGAATAAGGCATTCGCCTTTATTGAGAACCAACCCTTTGGTTTTTATGACTCTGACCAAGTCGTCAATGTGCATTCGATTGATACAAGAAGTGAGAGTGTCCGACACAGTGGGGTTCAGAATCTGAGTAATGTCGCCAAAAAGGCAGTTCGGGGGAGGGTCTAGCATCATCAACTCATACTGATTCTTTGCGCACCATTCGATGGCAAAGGTGGTCTGAGGCTCAATGGGCGTCTGGATTGGATGCCCAGCAAAGCGTTGGATACAGCTAGACAGGAAAGACATCGCAACCTCTGCGCCCCCAATCCCCGAGCAGGCTGTACTCAGAGTACATACTTGCAACGCTCCCAGCAGATGTGAAGCTAGCCTCTCGATCGAAACACCGCTGCGCTCCAAAACCACTGCGAGGCCATGCTCAGCCCATCGGAAGGAGTCTCGTAAGGATCGCACAACCGGGATGCTGTGTGGCCTCTGTGGCGCGAACATAGCGCAAACCTTGAAGCCAACGGCTGCAGTTAAAGAAACCAACCAACCAACACAGTGTCACAGAGGACGGAATGCGATGAGTGTTGACAGGGAGGATGTATTGGTTACGTATCTTCCAAGGACCCCTTGGGAGCGCGTGAAGCGCGTTTATCTTTGCGCCCAACACTCGCAGACTCACAGAGGACGGGATGCGATCAGCTTTAACAGGGAGGATGGATTGGTTACGTATATTCGTGCCGCCGTGCTTTAGTGCCGCCCCCTTGGGGGGCGCGTGAAGCGCCATTGTCTCCGCGCCCCTGGGGGCGACCTTGACTTCAACGCTCGCGCTCGTTAGAAGATCTCTCTGTCTGATGTGGCCGCGCACCCGCATGCAACATGCAACTGACTTCGCACTGCAGTGCGTCCTGCTAGCTCCAGGCCCTGTTGGACCCAAGTATGCGGAAAGAAATACGCATATGGGCAACTATCGACCGCGGTGCCCCCAGCGCCCCAGCGGGCGTCGCAAGCCCCTGGCTTACAAAGCCATGGACGCACACACACACGCTCAAAAATTAAAGGATCCAAGGGCACCTCTGGGCGGTCGCCAAAATGATGGGAAGAAGGCGCATTTAAAAGCGCTCTGCTGCGAATAGCGTGGTCTTGAATTCTGCCCAGTCCAGGAGTGATTGAGTTACTGCTCGCCCTCATCTTCCTCCTCTTGCTCCTCCTCGTCCTCCTCTTCCGAACTTCCTCGTCCTCCTCCCCTCCTCATCGTCCCCCTCATCACTCCTGGCTGTCTGGCCTGGCCAGATGAGCCGATCAAGCTTTAGAGGAACACGTGCTTGCAGGCCTTCCACTGCGGCATGGACATGATCTGCTGGCGCGTGGTCTTCTCCTTCGGGGTCCGCTTGCTGGCGTTCTGGAATTCCGTTACCTGCGCGGCCGTCACCGCCTCGATGATGGGGCCGCGGCTCAGCTCGACCTCCTTAGCCCCGACGACCTTAGACGACGGCAACAGGTAGAAGATGGTGAGGCGGACTTCCTTCTGGGTTTCCTTGGTGCCGAATGGGATGTATGTGAATCGCCAAGCCACTTCCTCCCTGTGCAGGCTCATCGTTGCAGACGTTGCCCCCTTGGCGTCGGTCAGCGTCGTCATCCATGCTGGTACGAAGTTGTCGCTTGTGAAGGTCTGGTGGTTCGTACCGTCGACGTAGAACTTCACGCCCCATGCCTCGCAGATCTGCAGGCTGCCTTTGGCGGGGACTCGGGTAACCCTGCCAAGGAAGGGGAAGCAAATGTTATCGGCGAGCACCGTCTTCGCGACAAGACGGGGCGGCTTATCATACGGCTTGGCGTAAACAACGCTCATGCCCTTCATGCGCGGGGCCGCCCCCAGGCTAGAAGCATAAGTCATCCACAGGTAGCCCTCCAACTGCTTCTCGAAGCCCTCGAGCACAGCAGCACTCGGAGTCGACGAATCGACCTTCACAAACATCGTCGCAATTTCCTTGAGGGCACGGGCCGGTTCCGCCGCCACACCCTCGCCGCCGTCGCTCTTGCCGTCCTTGGTCTTCTTGCCGCCCTCCTGCTTCTCGCCGCTGTTGCCGTCCTGCTGCTGGTCGCCGCTGTTGCCGTCATTCTGGCCGCTCTTCTCTGCCTGTGCAGCCGCCGCCGCGGCGGCTGGCGCCGCCGCCGACGCCTTGGACTCCTCCGGCGGCTCCGCAGATGCCGCTATAGCGTCAGCCTTCGCCTCCACTTCCATCGCAATCTCGATGACGTTCCGGGCGATCTGGGCGACCGATGTCTTGTTGTTCTTCAGCGCCTCGGAGTGTTCGACCACGCTTTCCCAAAACAAAGTCCAGTTCTCTGCATCTGTCATGAGGTCGTAGTCAACCAGGGTGTCGAAGTGCGAAGTGAGAATCATTGGTTCCAGTTTTGCCAGGCCAAGCTTGAAATGAGTCTTACCAGCAGTCAGCAGCTCCGTGATGTAGTTGGTACGAAGGGCGCGAAACTTCTGCGCCTTCTCCTCTGTATCGAAGATGCCGAAAGACACGTCGTCGATATTCTCATTCTTCTCCAGAGCAACGGTGCTCGTGAGCACGGCGAAGTCGATGAACTCGAAGGGGATCAGCTTGACCATCAGGGGTTCGATCTTAGTCATGATCGCTTTCAGGCGCATGTTCTGGTCCCACTTCGTGATGTCCTGAAGGAGCGCGGTGAAATTGACGTGGAAGCGGGGCGGCGTCTCCAGCGGCGTCTTCTGCATGAAGGAAACGATGCCCATGACGCAGTCGCGGTCCTTGCCGAGCTTCTGAAGGTTAGCTTGCGACAGGCTTACACCTGCACCGTCGTCGTCGGCGGGATCTGCTGCGGCGGCCTTGGCTTTGTTGTCGGCCCCCTCCGTCGCTTCGGCATTTGCCAGATCCGTGATAACTTGATCGGCGAGCTGCTCCGACGATGCCCCATCGAGATTTCCGAAGAGGTGGGAGTGGCTCCGTGCAACACTGGCTCGTAGTTCCAAGCGAAGCTTGCTCCACTTGTTGAAGGACACGCCGTTCACCTTGACCTCGCCGGTCCAAAGAAAGGTCAGCCCCTGGTGTATCGTTTTCGCGAGCTCTGGCCAGATGATCTGGGTGCGGCGCAGGTTCTTCACGGGGCCCCAAATCACACCGACCAGATCATCCAAAAAGTACTTCTCGCGATTCACAGTCTTGTCCGCCGTCTGCACTGACACCACCCAGGATGATTCGCTGTCTGACTGAGACACCGTGTCGTCGCTTCGACTCCGACCGCCGCGGCCCTTGCCGCCCCTGCCCTTGCGGCCACGGCCCCTGCCCTTGCCCCTGCCTTGATGGGCGTGTTTTCCACCACCACTACCATAAGTTGGAGGGGAGGGAGTCCTCCACTTCCTTCCCAACATGGTTCTATTGAAATAGAAACATGTTGGCAGCACTGCCAGAGTGTTGTTACCCTCCTCCTCCCCCTCCTCTTCCTTCTCCTCCTCCTCCTCCTCCTCCTCCTACTCCTCCTCCTCCTTCCTCCTCCCTCCTCCTCAGCCTCTTCCTCCTCCTCATCCTCCTCATCCCCCTCCAACATATGGTGGTGGGGGTGGAAAACAAGCCCCTGGTCCTGGTGCTGGCTCCTGCGGCTCCTGTGACTCCTGTGGCTCTTTCTGCTCGTGCGGCGTGATCTCCATGTCCTCTGGCACAGTATCAAGCCCCGCAGCCGTGGCTGAGCGCTTGCCGCCGGTCCGTTTGTTGCCCTTCTCGAACACCACCGATCCGCCCATCGGCGCCTTCAACCACTCCAGCTTGACCCTGTCCTTGGCTGCCTGGAAAACCCACGGCGCTTCCAAGCGAACGTCCACGTCAGGCTTCAGGAAGTCCTCGGCGTTCTCGAGCAGCGGGACCGCGAACTTCAGGATTTCAAGCAGAGTGATGCCGAACACGCGCGTGTCCATCGCGCCTTCGAAGTTGGTCTTGACGAAGTCCTGGATTTCGAAGTTCTCCTTGATGATTTTGAAATTATCAACTCGATTGTCCGCAAAATCCATCTTGTTCTCAACCGTTGTTTTGTACTCGTTGTAAATTCCGAATCGTTCAAGCTCAGCTTGGAAAACCTTGCAATTGTCGAACTGTTGCCACTTGCACTCGCTGAAGAAATCGCTGTGCTGCGTGATGACGTAGGTCTCGTGTTGCTTCTCGTATCGAAGCGGGCCCTTCTTGGGGCAGCTGCTCTTGGTTATGCCGTGCTCATTCCTGTACATCTCCCAGCCCAAGAACACTGCGATGCACTCGTCATAGAGCTCGATGATTGTCATCTCGGACCCCTGGTGGAACTGGTTGGCCTGGTGCTTGATCCACCGGAGTACATCGTCAGGCGTTCCTGTCTTTAGCAAAATTGTGTCCGGAATGCCATGCTCGACGACCCACTGCACATGCTTGTTGTCCTTGCTCATTTTGTAGGCAACCACAGCCGCCTCGACCATAGTCCCACCGCCCACCAGTTCAGAATCTGGCTCAAATGCGGACCCGACGGCAATGGGTGAGCACATGTGCCAGAGGCGCCCGCGAAACGCGACTTGGATGCCATGCTTCAAGATGCCGCGAGCGTAGCGGGCGACCACTGACTTCTGGACTCTGCTGTTCCCATGCCAGCGCTTAACGCGCACACGAGGTTCCTCTGAACTTCCACCGCCGCTGCTGGTGTCCCACACCCTCAGACTGGCGCTTGGCGACAGCACGTAGTTGTTCATGACGTAGTCCAGGCGGGCTGCGCCTTCTAGATGAGGCAGACGCTGATCAATGTGCGCGCAGGGAGCGAAGGGTTCGACGGCGATGCCCGCAACCATCGCTGGCTCAGAGACGCCCAGCTCGTCAGACATGGTTGCAAGTTGACCAGGAGAAACAGAGCGAGGTCCCCGAAAACGCTTGAGGTAAATGGCTAACAACGGACACGTTCAGGGTGCGGCCCTGACCTTCGGCTAGATTGGTCAGGACTTAGTTCCTAGCATCCCCAGAGAGTCGGGACCAGGTCCCTACCGCCACAGGAAGGTCGGGACTTAGTCCCGACCAACACAGGACGGTCGGGTTCATGTCCTGACCCCCTCAAGACGGTCGGGACCAACTCCCGACCCCCACCAAGACGGTCGGGACCGTGTCCCGACCCCCACCCAAGATGGTCGGGACCAGCTCCCTACCCCCTCAAGACGGTCGGGACCAACTCCCGACCCCCACCCAAGATGGTCGGGATCAGCTCCCTACCCCCCAGGACGGTCGGGACCATGTCCCGACCCCCACCCGAGATGGTCGGGACCAGGTCCCCACCCCCACCCAAGACGGTCGGGACCAGGTCCCGACCCCCCGAAGATGGTCGGGACCAGGTCCCGACCCCGACCAAGACGGTCGGGACCAGCTCCCTACCCCCCCCCCGGACGGTCGGGACCAGGTCCCGACCCCATCAAGACGGCCGGGACCAGCTCCCGACCTTCACCCAAGATGGTCGGGACCAGCTCCCTACCCATTGGGACGGTCGGGACCAGGTCCCGACCCCTACCCAAGACGGTCGGGACCAGCTCCCTACCCCCACCCAAGATGGTCGGGACCAGGTCCCGACCCTCCACCAGACGGTTGGGACCAGGTCCCGACGCATCGGTGATGGTCGGGACCAGGTCCCTACCCCCTGATGCGCGTCGGGAGTTGGTCCTGATCCCCTGATGTGTCGCGGGACTTGGTCCCGACCCCACCATTAGTCTAACACATCGAGGTGTTTGGACTGTGTCCCGACCCCGTCCTTGGTGGTCCTGACTCTCTGTGATCACGCCCAACACGTGGCCTCATCCTCCTCATCTTCCTCCTCCCTCTTCTCATCTTCCTCTTCCTATTCCCTGACTACACCCATTGACCACTTTCATGGTCTGGACGGCTTGGGGGCGTTGCACATGGTGATGATGATGATCGCCATGATGATCATGACTCATGCTGATTGGTGGTGATGGCGATGGTGCTCCCCCCGACCGCCCCCAAAGCAGCGCTTGCACGCCCAGCGGGCCTACGAGGCCATGGTGGGCCGCCAAGCGAAGCGCACTTATCGAAGCGCCCCCCGGACTCCAGACTGTCAGGGGTCCACGACTCGGGAACAAGGAGCGCCGCAGACACTGCTTTTGCTACTTCTCTGGGATTGGGAAGGTACGGTAGAGGATGGGGAAGGAGGGATGGAACATGAGGGGCCCGTAATCATATTGGCTCAAGGGCTCAAGCATGGATCCCAGTCTGGCTCGAGGTGGACGAGATGAAGGGTAAATACCTAAGATACATTTCTATCGGCATTCTTCGAATGCATGTTATTGTGCACCAGCCCGCCAGTTGAGTCCAAAGTCCCGAGCACAACCGTCCCCAATCGAGCACTTAGCGCACACGTACATCAGCAACAAAAGCAACACATTGAAGTCATCAACGCAGCATCGCAAACGAATTAATCACTGAGTGCACCCTTCAAGCACGTGCGAGCACAAGGAGCACGTGCAGTCACGGCTCTGAACAGCATTGAAAATTGAAGAAGGGAGCGGCATGCCAGGCCGAGCTGGAAGGTCGAGCGATTGCAGAGCACTTGCACACTCTTGAAGGCACGACCGATGAAGAGTCAACAAACATATACAACATGTGAACAGACCTGTGCCACTGTTGCCACAGATGTAGCAAGCGTGAATGGGCTCGGTAGCCTTCACCGAGCTGACAGCCACAGACTCCAAGCGCCGCACACGTCCTGGAACTTCAGGCCGCCCGATAGTTCTGCGAACCTGCACCGCCGCAAGGTGGGATCGAGGGCGCAAGCCAGACGCAACGCAACACTCGAGATCAGCATTGGCAGAGGATGAGATATGGAGGGGATGGGTGACTTGCTAGCACTGCTACTTGCTACATCCAATCCAACGAAGCTAACACTTCCCTTCCCCGAGAACTCTGTGCATACGTACACCGCAGGCTGGGTGGATCACGCGGCAATGGCTGTAATCCCGAAATGGTTGGGCGTACTTGCCAACCTGCATAGAAAATATCAAGCAACCATCGTTGTCGACACGAACCTTCTGGCCGACTCTTGTAACCGGATTGGACCAGTTCACGTACTCGATGTAGGTATCGTCGTCCCACTCGACCTCAACGAGTGACACCTCATTTCTCTCGCCAACCTCATTGTGAATACATGCTTCGCGAGCACCCTGCAGAGCAGCAAGTGACTCCTCCACTTGCGCACGCCACCGGCGATGAGTAGCGACCACGTTATCACTCAGAGGAGTTGGATGAACATGCGCAGGAACTCGGGGAACACCTGCAGAAGAAGACGAAGCGCCAGAAGACGAGCAGCCAGTCTCTATGGCAGCAGCGTGGAGATCCTTGGCGATCCCTGCATCCATAACGATACTCGCGTCTGACATCATACCCTGCTGTTCTTCGCCGAGGAGCTCTTGTAGCACTGCAGAGAAACCAGCATCGCCCAAGGCAGCCGCGCCTGCTGCTGTCTCGTGCGCGTCACGACGCTCAGTTTCTGTTTTTCCCAGCAAGACGTCGGCATCATCAATGAGCCCGCCGACGTCCTCAGCAACGTCTCTACCTCCGAGTTCCTCCAACAGGCACTCGAGTTCATACTCCAAGTTGTCAGACTTGTCATAGCCGAGGACTCCCTGCGTCGCAAGCTCCCTCCCCTTGCGAACTCACCCACGTATCCGCACTAGACACCCTACCCTACCCCAGTAACAACCCGGCACTCATTATGCGCTCATGGTTTTGATCCCAGGATCCCAGGACCCAGGACCTCCCCATTTTGCCTTCATGGATTTGATCCCAGGACGCAGCCTGTGCAGCTTCAATCGGTAGCACACCACCGTCGTCCTGAGTCTTTGTAGTTTCCTTTTTGGGTTTCTTCCTCGGGGTAGGTGGAGAATCGTTTAACTCGAACAGCACATCCTCTATGCCCTCTACTGCTTTACAACCATCCAACGCTTCCCCCTGCAATCGCACCTGGTCCCAGTTCAGAGTCGTTCCGAATGTCTTAATTACTTGTTTGTCCCCTCCCTCGACTCCCTCGCAACAGGCACCATAAAAGCGGGCGAATAGATGCAGTGACGATACCTCTTCCAACGGGTAGGTGACAGCGAGCACGCCAGCATCTGTGTTGCATTTCACGAAGTGCCCGGACCGCTCGTGCGTAAGAACAAGCAGCCAGCATTCCGTGGCATCATCGTGGAATCGAAGCACGTAGGCAGATTCTGTATTGCCAGCCAGCTGGAGCTTGGACAAAGCGCTGAACCACTTTCTATTGTAGCGAGCAGCCCAAAGCAGGTCGGCCATATCTTTCACGCATACTGATGGGTCGACTGGCCTGCCCTTGCCGGTGTCGTGCACATAATCTTTCTCAGCTACGTCTGGCAAGGCCCATCGAGATTTGTTCCCAAGGATATCGTCAACGAAATCAGAGTACTCCAGAGCCTCATTAATAATCTGGTCCACTGTGGATGCGATGTCGGACCACTTATGTGAACTCCCAAAAGATTCTGAACCGAAGCCAAAGCCAACCTGTTTCCGAATCGCGACTCGAGCGTCGAGAAGTGGCAGCCGTATTCTGGGTGCTCGCCTGCAGACGGTTCAGTCCAGGACCCCTGACCTCCTAGTTTTCGGACGCTTACTTGTGCCTAAGCCACAGAACAGAAAAAAGAGGACGTGATGAGGAGTGAGCGGACGGAGGACGGAAGGAATGAGGAGGGCGCAAGGGAGGCCGGGAGGAGTAAGGAGAGAGAGAGAGAGAGAGAGTTGGAGGAGGGGGGGGGAGTGGGCCATGATGTTTAGCCCCGAAGGGCCTTGTGATACATTGAAGCATATTGTTCACCCCTTCGATTTCCTGGGTGTCCCCCCGCCAGTGGATTGCCACGAACATCAAAGGTGCAAAGAGCTGCATATCTAACGTGCCTGTGTCAGCTGCCCTGGGCAGAGCCTCCCCAAACAGTATTTTCACTTTCAGAGCGGTAACGTGCAAGCTCAGATTGTCCGCATCAAGAAGTTCTCGAGCTGCTCGTTTGCGGATGCTGCAGTCGTGGGTCGCCGGTCGGAACACTAAGTGTAACAATGCGTATGGGTAGGACGTCACTCGCCGCATAATGCGTCTGTTGTATTCCGCTCGCATCTTCAGCACTAAACGTTTGATTCTACTCCACATGAAATCTCTCAAGTCAGTTGGCACCAGCTGAAGCACGTATTCCCAAGTCGAACGTGATAGAAATCCTCCCCTCAGCGTAGCAATGCACATCATAGCGCAGCGGCAGTCAGCAGCGCAGCGGGAGGGAGAGCGGCAATGAGCAGAGGAGGAGCAGGAGCAGGAGGAGGAGGGGGAGGAGGAGGAGGAGGGTAACAACACTCTGGCAGTGCTGCCAACATGTTTCTACTTCAATAGAACCATGTTGGGAAGGAAGTGGAGGAGGAGATAGCATGATGGCAGCAAACATGGTATGCCAAGGTGCTCTGCTCATATTGCAAGACCCATCATGATTGCAGAACTCCCCAGCCCCAGGCGTCCCCACCGTCAAGCTTGCCCATGATAGCAGCTGCTGTGCCCCATACGAATCTTGCAAGACTTGATGGTGTGTTTGCCCCCCGATACTTCATGAGAGAATACAGCGCTGCGTCGTATGGCCCTTTTGCCGCCTTGGACACTTTCAATACTGCAAAGAAAAGATCGTCTTTTACACCTTCTGCTGCGTCGGTTGCCCACTTGTTTTGCTTAGTTGCGAAAGCTGCCATGTCGTCGTGTCCCATCTCGTCGATGTCTGCCTTGCTCGCACCGTTGCCCTCCTCCCTCTCCATTTTCGCGGTCACCCTCTCAACATTTTTTTCAGCATCATTTTTTTTTGCACATCAGGGTAAGCAGGATTGGTCGCAGCACTCTCAACGGGCAGCGGTCAATGTGGGCCTCGCACTTCGAGGTGTTTCCCCATCTTCCGACTAATGGTTTCGGTGGGACCGAGTGTGCGAAGGTCATGGCGCTCGAGGGGTCCACGTGCTTAGCCCACATGCTGAAGACGGTACGAGCATGCTCTCTCCATAAGTGCATAATCTTGGCCAGGGTGGCGTAATACCTTCTCTGGGCAGTTCCCCCTCCAACAATTTCAGCCCCCCCTTCCAAAAATTTGCAGCCCCCCCCAAACAAAAAGAAACCTTGACTATTTTGAAGCAGGAGGGGGTTATTGCTTCAGCTCCGCAGAGCGCCTCAATTTCGTCGGAGCCTTCTCCTTTCGAAGGGCAGCTCTCTTCTTCCGCAGGTCCTAGGTGGAGGGTCCCCGGAAGAGGACTTCCGGAGGTCCTAGGTGGAGGACCTCCTATGTGGAGGACTTCCAGTGAGGAGGAGGAGGAGGAGAAGAGAGAGGAGGAGGAGGAGGAGGAGGAAGAAGATGAGGAATAGTAGGAGAAAGCAGAGAAACAGGACTACTCGGCCCTCGGTATCTCCTGCAGCATGAAGTCACATTCTTCTAGCGAGTTGCGAACCATGATGTGAAGCTGGTGCATCATGCAATCCCCGTCGAACACCCAGCACCAAGGATTCCCAAGAGTCTCCGAATGGATCAGTGCCCGTGACCCGACCTCGTCACCACCTGCATCTGAAGTGATCATCCAAACTTCGATGTGACGATTCCCCAAACACGTGGCCCCCTCGCGCTCCCACTGGCACGCTAGAGCGTCAGTGCACGAGTCTGCAGCACCGCTTGGCACAATGGCTGCAGGACCATCCGCAACGACAGGCACAGGTGCATCCGAATGATCAGCAATCAGCAATGGTGTGGCTGTCCCCTCTCTAGAGTCGTCGCAGAGGGCAGCGAGAGAGGGGCGATGATCGACAACTCGAGTATACCAATTCGTCGCATATGTGCTGGCGAGTTGTTTTTTGATCATACCGTACGTGCCGAGAATGTTGCTTTGTTTCACCACTTGAAGGTCCCCCATGCATTTTCTGAAACTCATATTCCTCAGCATGTGCTTCCAATTGTCATGCTCGTGGATGGCCTGCGATGACATTTGGAATCCTCCCCCCCCTCCTACTTCCCTCCCAGGTGGACTGCGACGCGCGGTTATCTTCGTGCCCCCCGCGGTCCCCTGGAGAAGGGGACCTCTTCAGCCAATACCGCGATGCGCGAAGCGCGATTACCTTCGCACCCCAAGGGACTGGACGTTTAGATTGCCCTCTTCGAGCCTCCCTGGTGTAGCCCACTCCGACTTCCATCGTATGGAGTTTCAATCGTTGCCAAATGAAGGCGTTCGTGGCGTCACCACGAAGAACATGTAACGATACCGTAGTAGAGCAAGTCTCTGCACGAACACCAGCACCAACATGGTACTCCCGAAGATCTTCAATCATGCGGTGATGCCACGCTTTATTCGCTGCTACCATGGCAGCCCTCAATTTGATCTCCCAGTCAGCCACCGTTGGCCCTGAAATATTCATCTCGCATGCCAGCCCCAAACATGCTGCAGGGGCGTTGGAGATGATTCGTCTCATCGCAATCCTCATGCCACCCCTGTCTGTCAGATATCGCCCTTTTGGCCCTCGCCGAAACTCGGCATCTTGCTGTGCTTGTTTCAGTGCTCGCATCTCTTCTTTAAGTTCATCGATCGCTGCATCCCTCCTGGCAATTTTCCTATGCGTTGATTTCTTGTATGACTTGAAGCGTTTGCGAAGCTGCTGAACTGATTCTCCTTTCACATCGATATCTTCGAAATCGTCACCGTCGCCGTCACCGTCGACTTCGACGAGCATATCCTGCGAAGACTGCCCGTTTCAAGAGAAGCATCCGAGAAGCAAAATGATTGCTGCGGCGATACTGTCGCAGAAACCGTAGAACTGCAATCCAGAGACGAAGGCAGAGACGACGGCGTAAGCACCTCCCCTTCCAACTTCGAAGGCCGAATGAAATTAAACGCAACAACAATAATCATTGAAGCAGCTCCAGTATGCTGAACCAAACGCGCCGTTCACTACTTGCTGCTCTCTAGTCCCCAAGTGCACTAGCCCTTGCACCCCCCCTGCCCCCACCTGATTCAGACCATGCATCTCTTCGCACTCATCCCACGAAACAACAGGTCCCATGTAAGCGACGAGGCTCTTGAACGTGCCCCAGTCCACGTCCTGGAGCTGTCGGCGCCGGGCAGCTCTAGTCCCCTTGACCACGTTGGCCTTCGAGACCTGGCAAACCTGGGCAACCTCAGACAAAGCCCTGCAAAGAGACTCCATAGAGTGGAAGCGCACGTTTCCATTCTCAATGTGAGCATTGCTGCCAACCGCAAATGCTAGTGCTCTGGTACTCATATCAAGACAATGGCGAAAACGCAAAAGCTAAAATTGCTGAGCAGAATAGCAGCAGACGCCTCCCTCGACGAAAAAAAAGGAGGAGGCGGAGGCGGAGGAGGAGGCGGAGGAGGAGGAGGGACGGCGGGAACAGCAGCGGCTGGGGATAGATGAGGAAGCGTGTAGAGAAAGCGCACGACAGGAGGTGAGTGACTCTTGGCGTTTCTTGGGGCCCTCTTTCTTACTTCCGCCGCCTTCCGCCAGTGAAGATTGATCAACTCCTGAGTCCCTCGAAGGTAGTGACGCTGTGTTGCGCGTGTGCCGTATGATGTTGCTGTTGTTGTGTGTGTGCACGTGCATTTTGAAGAGAATCCGAGCCGATATGTTCTGTTACGCGTTAGCACCTTGGGGGTGCGATTCAATATAGAAACGGCTATGCAGTTGTGATACAAATAGTGAAGTAGTGTGTGCGAATGCTTGCGGTTACATTGAGTGTGTGCGTGTGCTAGTTTGCGAAAACTGTTGGCGCGCTGCCTACTTTAACGTGTTGTTTCGTTTGAAGTCGCATGCGTTGGCCTCCCCCCCGAAGGGTCGTGCTCAGGCGCCAACAAACGCCAACGGTGGGTGTCAGGACCTCGGTGGGTGAGGTCCTGACACCCACCGTCTGTCTCGAGTGACCTTAAGGTGGTCGTGGCACAGGGCGGGGGGAGGCCACCCAGAAGGCCTGGACCTTGATCCCCAGCTCGGACTTGGTCTTGGTGATCTCGGCGCTGCCTATCTCCTCGCCTCTCGACGGGCCGTCGGCAGGGTTCATGTCCGTGGGGATCCATCTCAGCGTCAATCTGATACCTGTGGCCAGCGTGATCGCACCGATCTTCTTTAGCTGATTCATCAAAGGTCGCGAGGAGCTTCGCATCTTTTTGACTGCTCCCACCGTAACCATAGAATCGCACAGAACCAAGACTCGGCTGAACCAGTTCCTTGATGACCGACACAGGTGCCGAGATACTGATGCGACCGTTCTCATCTCCTGCACATTGATGTGGTCGTGATAAGCCCAAACCCCTTTCCATGCGAGATGCCATCTGGATACTTTGGCCCAGTGACTCATGACTGCGATCGACTTCGGCGATGCGCCTCGAACTTCTCGCATGCGCCAATCGTGCAGCTTCTGCTCGTTGTTGGAGACGGCCTTGGCTACGCACGGGGCGTAGGCACTGCACAAGCGAGGCGGGTAGATCGCTGCGAGGCGTGTCCAGAGTCGCCCTTGAGAATCGCGTCCACGAAGCTCCTGATGACCGTGATCCTGAGAGCACCTGCACTCCAGCTCCTTCAGCGCCTGCACATTGGTCAGTATCCGAGTTGGCTTCTTCCATCGGGCTCCGAAAGAACAGTGCACCATCCCCACGACGAGAACTCCATTCATCGTCAACCACTTCGCCATGTCGGGGAGGTCCCAGATCATCGAAGTCCTTGGATTCTCCAGTGGAAAACCTGTTCCTGAGGCCAGACACGCATAGCAAATAGAGATCGCCGCTTGCGCCAAGGCGCTGCCCTCCCGTACTCGCTGAACCTGCTGAGGAGAAAGCCCGGGGAGACCAAGTATCCGACGGCCTGGAGCTCGCAAGGGAGGTCGACGAGCTCGTGAAAAAGTAGAGCAGGGAGGAGCCAAGTGGACCATGAAGAAGAAGGGCCGAAGAACTGCACGACCGACTAGCTCGACGAAGGACGGGTCCAGGAGGTCGCGGCGAGCCTGCTTTGCGTTGTCCACGAACAAGGTCTGGCACTGTAACTCCTCGCGGATCGCCTGCCCGAAGCCGCCGTACCCCGATAAGATGTCGGCCATGAACTTCATAGGAGGGACCTCGCCATCGATCACCTTTGGGGGGGATGCCTCGTCTGGCTCGCTCGAGGTTTTCGCCGCTGAGCAGTTCCTCCTCCTCGTCGTCCCTGGCCATGTCTCGAAGATGTTCGGCTCTCCACTGTCGGTTTACTTCGGCTTTGACTTCTTCTCGGCTTGCTGTTGTCTCGGCTACTCCCAGGCCTTCCTCGCTTGCGTCTGTAGCGAAGACGCTGGAGCTCCACTGCGACTCCAAGTGGGTGTACATCAGCGGGGCCAGGTGGTACAGCATGTACATCTCGTTGGTCGCGCTCTCCCACAGGATGTGAACCTGCTCGTTGTCGCCGTACTTTGTCACGAACTTGTAGCAGGCGCCCAGCATGCAGAAGGCGGCCCGACAGCACATCGCCACCCACATCCACGACCCACTTATCCTTGATAGCTCGGTTGAAGTCGCTCGACCTCGATCCAGGAGAGCCTTGGTCGCACCAATGACATTCTTGACTTTTTCCTGCGCTGCCATCAAGCGATAAGGGCGTTGAGTAATCGTCACGCCCAGAGAGAGAGGCATCGCCACACCGATTCCGTCCTTGTGCATGTCGAGGCCCACCTCCTTGAGCTTCTTCCCAGCGTGTTCGCGAACTGCTTCCGCCACCTCGCTCTTCTCGTCCCGCTGTGAAGTCATCGAGGCGAAGTCGTCCATGAACACCCAGTAGATGAAGGCCGTCTCGGAGAAGCTGGGAGGAACCCGCCCGTGGACCAGCTGGGCTGCCCGCGGGAAGCCGGGTAGATCGCGCAGAAGGTCCTCCAGAGCACCGTGACAGATCGCAGGTGACCAGCTGAAGCCCATCAGCATCACCACCAAGCACAAGTAGCGGGCCCCTTTTTGGAACCTTCGGGGTATCCTTGCCCTGGCGCTTGAGCCCCTTCAAGAGCTGGGGGATCGTCACGCCGCCGAACACCATGTACGGCCACAGCTCGCTGCAGCTCTTGCATCTGCGAAAGTAATATGGCACGTCTCCCCACGTTGACTGCAAGATCCTGCCCTCTGTGATCTCGTCGGATAGGTCCAGTTCCGCCATCGCCATCGGAGAGCCCAGAGAGAGGTGCGGTGGCTTCTGAAAGCGCTTGTTCACCTGCTTCAGGTCCCAGACTGGACGAAGGATGAGCTGGCCTGCCTCGCCGACCTTCTTCATGACGAAGAAGACCGAGATCTCCGCCTTGCAGATGTCCGTGAAGCCGAGCATGCCTGACTCCCATAGTCTCAGCGCGAACTGGAGGCGAGCCGATTTGTTCCTCAAGCTGGGGTCCATGTAGGCTCTCGTCTTCTCGATATCGGCCTGGTCGACCTGGCTGGGCGGCAGGCGCATCCTCTCGTAGAATCTGTCGAAGTGGTATCTCGCTTTTGGTGAAGTCATTCTCACGTCGCATGGCTGCGTCCCGGCTGGAGGCAGAGACGCTTCGCCGCTCACGAAGGGCATGACTTTCCCTCGTTGCGGCACGTCGTCGTTGTCCTTCTCTCATACATTGAAGCCCAAGTAGGTCCCAGGCTTGGCATGCATGGCCAGCCGCTCGAAAGCGGACTCGGCGTCGGAGTCGTGCATCTTCTGATCGTGCGCGCCCCGGTGGCACTGCAGCATCCTCTCGGAGATCCTGCGCGGCAACTCGTGGCTCATGTCCCACTCCTTGGAGGATCCGAAGCTGGAGTCCCGCAGGTCGTGGTAGGAGTTCGTCGTCAGCGCGGCTAAGGACCTCAGAGCGGCGTTCGTCCTGACCCTGATCGCTCGCTCCTGGGCGAAACGCGACCTCGACCGCCCCGAAGGAGATGAAGGGGGGGGCGGCGCCGGCAGGAGCGGCAGCACCTCCAGGGGGTCGCGCGCTCGACCTTCTGATGGGAATTCGACCTCCGCTCTCATCGCGATGAGAAATTAGGAAAATAACGCCGTGCAAGTTGCGGTAGATGTGGGCAGCCTCGAAGATGATGGCCGCCAAGAGAATGCGCTTCGCGAAGCGCCTGAATAGTGAGCACCTCCCAGCAGTCAGTCGTCCTTGCTCGGCGCGTGCTTCTTGTCCTGTAGCTTGTCGAGGGATTTGGCGAGAAGGGCGCGATGAGCCAAGCGTTCGCGAAGCTCCCTTTCCACGCCGTCGACGAGCAGCCCCTCCTGATCCGACTTGGACGTGTCGAGCTCCTCCAGCAGGGCGTAGTTGACGCGAGACTTCCAGCCGGCCTTTGAGCCGTTGGGAGGCTTCCAGTCCGACCTCTGCTGCGCGTTCTCGAAGGCCCTCTCGATGCCGTGGAGGCGCCGCGTCGCCAGCTCCGTCGTCTTGTAGTTGATCCAGTCCGCAGGCGCCTCCACCATGGAACGATCGAGCATCATGCTGATGAGAAGAGCCTCCTCCGCCATGTGGTTGCCATCCAGCTGCTTCGCGCGAATCATCTCCCTGGCGCTTGACGCCGCTGAAGCTCCACTGCGGTAAAGGCGAACGACCATCGACGGGGCCACTCTCGTCTTGATGCCTCCTGGGATCGTCCACGCCACGTCGCTGGAGTAGGACTGGAGCTTCTCCTTGGCGAGCTCGCGCATGTCCTTGAAGGAGCCGCCCAGGCCCCTGACCAACGAGTCGATCTCGGGGTTAGGCGTTGAGCTGACTACCCGCGGCTCGGACCCGCTGGCAGCAGCGGCCATGCTGTCCTGCTCCACCATCTCCTTGTGGCGGTCCAGCCTTTGAAGGAGGGCACCCATCATCTGGTCGTAGTTGTCCGCGCTGATTCCAGGCTTCGCTGGGGCTTGAGGCGCTGACGGAACTGGAGTGGGTCGAGTTGAGGAGGCTCCGTCGGGCGCGACGCCTGCCGCTCCTCGGGAGCCGAGAGCCTCTCGGCCACCATACCCAGCTGCCTCAGAACTTCGCCTCCCGCCGAGTCCGAATCCTCGCCGTCCGATACCTGGGCGCCCTCGTCTCTGGGAGTTGATGATCCAGACTGGCTTGGTGACGGCGTGGCCGACCATGAGGGCCAGCTCCAGCCAGGAAGAGCAGGAGCTGACGTACCAGAAGACGTTGTAGAGGAGGGAGCTTGCGAGGAACGCGAGGACCTGCAGCAAGACATGAAGAAGCCGCTCACGAGCATCACCATCACCGAGAAGTAGAGCGGCTCGAGGGCCCCTGTCTCGTGCATCTCGAACACCATCTCGATCTCCTCTTTGAAGTGCTCCACTGTGTCCACGGTCTCCTTCAGCGACGCGTAGCCCCACTTCGCCCACTCCACCACGTTGAGGTAGACGACGGCACGCCAGAGCACGAACGTAGAGCCAGCAGCTGTGCCTAAGCTCCGGCGCGCCCACACGTAGCCGCCGATGTTGGAGGCAAGCTTCATGAGCCACGAAACCGCGTGGCGGCGGTGGGATCTGCGACCTGCAGCACCTCCGCCTCGTGGATGGTGATCCCTGGTGATCTTCCCCGTCGTAGCTGCTGACCCCGTCGCGATGGTGCGATCGGCTGCCTCGATGGTCTTGTCCTTCTCCGCCGCGGAGAGGCCCTGGAAAGTGCCGTGGTTCACGCCTGCAAACTTCGTCGACTTCACCTTCGCCGGCTGGCCGAGGTCTATGACCTGAAGCCTGCCCGTCGGGTCGATGCAGACCCACCTCTTCTCGCCCGCTGTGGCGCTGAACCTGCTGACCAGGAGCATCGTGAGGCCCTGGTTGGAATCCGCCCTCGGGCGGTAGTAGACCCTGTTCCATCGCTGGAAGGGCATAGGCTGACTGTCAGGCTCGTCCTCGCACGGGTCGACGTCCTCCGCGTCGACACTGGGCTCGTCGAAGGGCGCTTCGGGCTCTGCCTCGAGGTCGCCCAGAAGCAGCGGAGAGCCTGATAACAGGTTGCCGAACTCGCCCGACGCGTAGTTCAGCAGATCCTCGACAGCGTCCTCCTGCACCAGGGCGGTGCCGAGCACGCGAGCGGCGAGCCAGGAAAGGCGCGTCGTGGCTGCAATCCCGCGCGCGCTCGACAGGAGGCGCGGAGAGGGCTGCTGCTCGTTGAAGCTAGAGCCAACACGTTATGGACATCTATGCTGCATCTGCTCTGCATGCTGCCCCGCCCCCAGTCTTTCTAGGCCCGATGGGGGGGGGGGGGTAAGCACTCAGGGCCCCTTGAGCCCAGAGCGCATCACACACGGCCTGCACCTAGAGCTCCCTAAGAAAGCCCGTTAACAAACATGTAAACATTTGTCTAAAACCAATGGTATTGGCTTCCTCGCCGAGGCCTTTTTGGACGCTCTGACCTCTGACACCTCGGGGCTGGCCCCGTCCAGGTCCAGGGGGGGGGGTAGGGGGAGGGGTCAAGTTACCCCCTCCCCGCCCGCGCGCCGTCTCGCTCACTCCCACCCGCCCTCCCAACACATACGTAGCACCCGAGTCTGGCCCGAGCCTCAGCATATTCAGCAGTCGTCTTTGGATGGGCAGCTACTGGGGGCCACTCCGCCGCCGCCGCCGCCGCCGCCGCCCCGCAACCTAACCGCCGCCGCAGCCGCTGCCGCCGCCGCCGCCGCCGCCGCCGCCGCCGCCGCCGCCGCCGCCGCCCCCGCCCCCGCCGCCGCCGCCGCCGCCGCAGCCGCCGCCGCCGCCGCCGCCGCCGCAGCCGCCGCAGCCGCCGTCGCCGCAAAGTGTATTCAGTAATTACCTAACAGCGAAGACTGATAGGTTTCTAGTAGTCTTAAAAGAGAGCAGCAGATGACTCCACAGGGGGGTCTGGGCGGGTGCCGGACAGGGTGCCGCAGAAGTCGTTTTAATCAAACAGTCACACACTTCATGCTCTTCGACCTCCCAGAACTCCATTCCCGGGCCACATTCTGAATGCCCGGAGCCAACTGTAGGCCACTTCGTGCTCTTCGACTTCCCAGAACTCCATTCCCGGGCCACATTTTGAATGCCCGGAGCCAACTGTAGGCCACTTCGTGGTCTTCGAGTTCCCAGAACTCCATTCCCGGGCCACATTTTGAATGCCCGGAGCCAACTGTAGGCCACTTCGTGCTCTTCGAGTTCCCAGAACTCCATTCCCGGGCCACATTTTGAATGCCCGGAGCCAACTGTAGGCAACTTCGTGCTCTTCGACTTCCCAGAACTCCTTTTCCTGGGCCACATTTTGAATGCTGAGGCAGGCTGATGCTGCAGGTCGAGGCAGGCTGGGCTGAGGCTGAGGCTGAGGCTGAGGCTGAGGCCGAGGCTGAAGGCAGACTGAGGCTGAGGCTGAAGCAGACTGAGGCTGAGGCTGAGGCAGGCTGAGGCTGAGGCTGAGGCAGGCTGATGCTGAGGCAGGCTGAGGCTGAGGCTGAGGCTGATGCAGGCTGAGGCTGAGGCAGGCTGAGGCTGAGGCCGAGGCTGAAGGCAGACTGAGGCTGAGGCTGAAGCAGGCTGAGGCTGAGGCTGAGGCAGGCTGAGGCTGAGGCAGGCTGAGGCTGAGGCTGAGGCAGGCTGATGTTGAGGCTGTGACTGCGACTGCCGTTGCCGCTGCGACTGTCATCGCGAATGCGACTACGACTGCGAGAACAGCAGAATTCTACAACTGGATTTTCATCTGAATCTTAAGGGGAATGCTTTCAGATATGCTTCTACACATCGCTGTTAGGTTGCTTTGCCGGGATAATGATTTTTTTGACAGGGATGGCGGGGGGGGGGGCGCATCGGGTTGGCTGCGCATGTTCCGAATTTGGAGGCGAAGTGTGTTTTGTATGGTTTTTGTTCCAGGGATGGTGGGGGGGGGTCGGCATGGACTCGGGTTGGCCCCCAGTCGCTTGGGGGAGGGGGTGTTTATTACCTAACAGCGAAGACTGATAGGTTTCTAGTAGTCTTAAAAGAGAGCAGCAGATGACTCCACAGGGGGGTCTGGGCGGGTGCCGGACAGGGTGCCGCAGAAGTCGTTTTAAGCAAACAGTCACACACTTCGTGCTCTTCGACCTCCCAGAACTCCATTCCCGGGCCACATTCTGAATGCCCGGAGCCAACTGTAGGCCACTTCGTGCTCTTCGACTTCCCAGAACTCCATTCCCGGGCCACATTTTGAATGCCCGGAGCCAACTGTAGGCCACTTCGTGGTCTTCGAGTCCCCAGAACTCCATTCCCGGGCCACATTTTGAATGCCCGGAGCCAACTGTAGGCCACTTCGTGCTCTTCGAGTTCCCAGAACTCCATTCCCGGGCCACATTTTGAATGCCCGGAGCCAACTGTAGGCCACTTCGTGCTCTTCGAGTTCCCAGAACTCCATTCCCGGGCCACATTTTGAATGCCCGTAGCCAACTGTAGGCAACTTCGTGCTCTTCGACTTCCCAGAACTCCCTTTCCTGGGCCACATTTTGAATGCTGAGGCAGGCTGATGCTGCGGTCGAGGCAGGCTGGGGCTGAGGCAGGCTGAGGCTGAGGCCGAGGCTGAAGGCAGACTGAGGCTGAGGCTGAAGCACTGAGGCTGAGGCTGAGGCAGGCTGAGGCTGAGGCTGAGGCAGGCTGATGCTGAGGCAGGCTGAGGCTGAGGCTGAGGCTGAGGCAGGCTGAGGCTGAGGCAGGCTGAGGCTGAGGCCGAGGCTGAAGGCTGACTGAGGCTGAGGCTGAAGCAGGCTGAGGCTGAGGCTGAGGCAGGCTGAGGCTGAGGCAGGCTGAGGCTGAGGCTGAGGCAGGCTGAGGCTGAGGCTGTGACTGCGACTGCCGTTGCCGCTGCGACTGTCATCGCGAATGCGACTACGACTGCGAGAACAGCAGAATTCTACAACTGGATTTTCATCTGAATCTTAAGGGGAATGCTTTCAGATATGCTTCTACACATCGCTGTTAGGTTGCTTTGCCGGGATAATCAATAGGGAACCGTGATCAAGACGCCCTCCCCGCCCGCACGCCGTCTCGCTCACTCACACCCGCCCTCCCAACAAATACGTAGCACCCGAGCCTGGCCCGAGCCGCAGCATATGCAGCGGTCGTTTTTGGATGGCCAGCTACTGGGGGCGAATCCGCCGCCGCCGCCGCCGCCGCCGCCGCCGCCGCCGCGCCGCCGCCCCCGCCGCCGACGCTGTCCGCCGCCCGCCGCCGCCACCGGTGCCCGCGCCGCCGCCCCCGCTGCCGAATCGCCGCCGCCGAAGCCGCTGCCGCCGCAGCCGCCGCCGCCACCGCCGCCGCCTCCGCCGCCGCCGCCGCCGCCCCCGCCACCGCCGCCGCCACCGCCGCAGCCGCCGCAGCCGCTGCCCCCGCCGCAGTCGCCGCCGCCGCCGCCGCCAAGTGTACTCTGTAGTGTTTTTTGACAGGGGTGGTGGGGGGAGGCCGCATCGGGTCCGTTGCGCATGCTCCGAGTTTGGAGGCAGAGTGTGTGTTTGTAGTGCTTTTTTATAAGGGATGGTGGGGGGTGCCCTCATTGACTCGGAGTGGCTCCCAGTCGCCTGGGGGAGGGGGTGTATATTAATAGGGAACAGTGATATACCCTTCCCCGAAGGGCAAGAGGGGCAGATGGAAGACAACACCCTAGACTCTCCTACGGCCTAAGGGCTAGTGGGATTCTTGTCAGGACGCACCCCAAGAGGGGTCTGGGGTTTAGCGTTTAGAGGTATCCGTATTTTTTGGTTTGCCCAGGACTGGTCCTCGACTCCACGCGCGTGCGTGCCACGCGCGCCGCCGCCGTAGGAAGCTGCAGTCAAGACTCCAGAACGGGGTTCGCTTTGGACTCAGGAGAGGCTTTGCTTTTCCCGCCGTCCCTCAGCTCCAGGTCGGGAATCTGTTTGTAGCTACTCGAAGCCCCGTCGCCCGTTACTCAGCGTTGCTGCTGGTTGCACGATGTCTGTAATTTGCTTTGTCGGTGACCCCCACCGTGCATCCGCTGGTTGGACTCATCCGGCGAGCCACAGGGAGAAACGTGCGCGTGCTCCGTCTTCTGTTCCTCGCCTATGCGCGCGGAGCGGGTGCGTTGCCGCGCAACCGTCTCAGGTCGGGGCGCGGCCCGGCTCCCCCCCCGCTTTCGGGGCGCGCCCGCCCGCACGGCCCGCGGCCTAGCAGCGTGGGGCGAGGTCTCGCCGATCGGGGGCCCGACCAGGGCTCACGTGACGGGGGTCAGCCAGTCCTCACTGGCTGACCTGGGCTTGGGCGCCCTCTGCTGACCCGGAATTGGGAGCCATTGAGCGGCCAGCCGGGCTTCGCGACAGGGTTCGGGTTAGTGCGTTTCCGATCGGAGTCTGAGTTTCGCTTCTCCAGGGCGGCGGCGAGATGGCGCGAAGATCACCGGGCCACGCAACTGGGCCACGCGCGTCTCGGGGCGCGGTGCGCGAAGCCAGGTGGCCTAGATCTCCTGGCCCCAGAGGTGCCGTCGTGTCCCTGGTGGGGGGGCTCTCGGACGGGGAAGGCGTTCCTGCTGGACCTGTTCCTACGGTGACCCGGCTCCGCCCGCTCAGGTCGTGTCGATTTGAGATTTGGGCAGCGTTTTGGCGCACCTCCCGTGGGGCTGCTGGTTCTGTCGAGGCCGGGAGGGGAAGAGCGAGGGAGGAGGGGAAGGAGGAGGGAAGGACGTGCATGATGCGGAGGGAGGGGGGGACAAAGAGGGGTGGAAGGGAGGGGAGGGGGAGCAGGGGACGGGCAGCCGTGGGCAATTGGATGTTTAATCAACAAGGTCGATATTTATCCCCCCTCGCACATCTCGCCCACCCTTTTTCCTTCCTCTCCTTCCATTATCTATCCTCCCTCCTCTTCCCTCGCCTTTCTCCATTCCTTCTCTGTGCTCCCTCCTTACTCGCTTCTCCATCTCTCTTCTCTCGGCTCCAGTCAGGACCTGGCGTTTCCGTCTGAAGTTGTCGTGCATTTGATTTCGATCCGATCGACCTGAGGGCCCTCAATTACGAGTGTGTATAAAGTGGTCAGGGTACGCAAAGGTGAAGGGACCACCAGGGATGTGATTCACGTACTTGACGCCGCACATCCCAAGGCCTCCCACGATCTTCCAAGGTTCCCCCCCAAGCCTTTCCCAGGACCTCGAGCGGCATTTCGCACGGCATTGACTGGACGCCTCGATGAACGCAACCATCCAGCTTTAGAGCAGAAGACCGCCTGAGATTGCTGGAGACCGTCCAAGACATCATAATTTCGGTTGGTCGATTGGTACCACGGGGTCCATCGTCGAACTATCGGCCTCTTAGTGTTTCCCAAGACTTCCCGGCCCAGGGCCTCTTGAGGCGACTGCCACGGCCTCCCAGGGCTTCACAGCTCCCTATGGCCGCAAAACTCAAGCAACTTGGGCTCGAGAACCAAGCTCTTGCGCCCCCGTGCGCCCCACCAGGCTCGTACTCAGTCCAGCATTGTATTTTCTCGGAGTGCTTGAGGAGCACCGCTCATTTGCGATTCACAAATACTCACAGACAGCGTCTGGCTAGACGGTGCAAAAACACATTTGGCTACGAGATGACCCGATGCCAAAAGTCGCACTGGTCCAAATTCGGCTCCTGTGGCGCGTGGGAGTGGAACAAGAGCCTCCAGGGTCGCCAATTTCGCTGCGTCAATTGCGGGGCCACCGTCAAGCTCTACAAGGGCGACGGCAACACCTTGCACCAGCCTGGTCGTGGATCCCGCGATCAGCAGTTCTTTCAGACGCAGCAGCAGCAAACGCAGGCCGTCGTGGAGGGTCTCATCAAAGGTTCGGCCACAACCGTCGCAGCGCTTCATCTCGCGGCCAGCAAGGCGTCCACAGCTGAAGACGCAGTCAAGCGCGTCTCATGCCAGTGGAGAGACGCCAATGCTAAACATGACCAAGCAGTCGCCGCCGTCATCCGCTGCCAGGCCAGATTAGAGAAAGCCCAGCAGCGGGAGAACGAGTCGGCGCTCGTACTCGCACAAGTAGACATGGCGCGGAAGCAGGCCACAGCAGCTTTCGCCAGGGAGGTTGGATGCGGCACAGGAGAAGGCCAGCAAGGGCAGGCCGATCCCCATGCAGCTTTGGACATCGTATGGGACGATAACTTATTCAGAGATCTGGACCAGCTGGATGGAATCGAGACCGCGGAAAAAAAAAAAAAAAAAAAAAAAAAAAAAAAAAAAAAAAAAAAAAAAAAAAAAAAAAAAAAAAAAAAAAAAAAAAACGATCTGCCGAAAATCCACCAGGAGCTCCAGCACTACAAGACGCAGTTGGCAGCCAGGTCCGACGAGGTGAAGACTCGCATCGCTTGGGCTAAGGAACCGCACGAAAAGGTCAACGCGCGCGCTGGCAAGAAACGCAATATTGAGGGAGCGGATGGAGAATTTGCTGCTGCCGCAGGCCAGGAAGGTGAATGTGTCGAACCAGCAGCGGCGCAACCACCTGAGGGCCAGTTTCCTGCTCCCGCGGTCGACGCCCCTGGTGAGGCCATGGGAGCCACCGACCCAGCCATAGAGGCCGCCGCGGCGTCCATCTCGGCGAGCAAGACGGCGGCGGCCCATGCAGCGGCCCGCCTGGGGCAGGAGGCGCTCAAGGCCGTCGGCAGCAGCAGCGGCAGCATGCCAGGCAGCAAGCCAGGCAAGGGAGCCAAGAACCCCCGTGGCAAGGTGGCAGATAGCAAGTGAGAGGCGCAGTCGGGGCCTCCTTTCGACGAGGCGCAGGACGCCCCGACCCCAAACGGCACCGGCACCAGCGCCAAGGTTTTGAACCTATTCGATGCTCTCTTCTACAAGATCAGCATCGACGAGGCCATCGCTGCAGACGCGCCAGCTACTGCGGCATGTACCGCACAGCGCTCAGCGCCTGCAGTTTCAATTTCGATTTCTGCCACGGCAGATTGCTCGGGATCGCAGGCGGCGGGCGCCTCGAGTTCGGGGACTTTGTCGTCGCCCACCTCCATGCTGCAACGGGCCGAGGGGGGGCAGGCTGGTACGCCAGCCTCGGGCGTGGCGCCAGGCGCGGGTTTGCCCCCCTGGCCTTGCCGCGGCCCGCCCCCCTCGGACCAGGCAACGGAGGCCTTTCAAGATGCTCCGCCAGTCGCTTCTGCTGCTGACGTCTCCCAAGGAGGGGGTGACCAACCGACCGACGAATGCAGCCTCTTCTCTGCGAATTGAACCAACGTGGGGGCGTCCTCCAAGACGTCGGAGGCATGGCAATATCTGTCGGAAAACGCTGAAAAGCATCAGTTCTGGGCCTTCGTGGAGACCCACGCGGCGGCAGATGCAGCGCGGCAGTGGCGCGAAGAAGCGCGGGCGATCGGCGCGGGGCCCATCGCCAACAATGCGCGCTTCTCAGGCCCAGCCCAGCCTCAGGAGATGGAGTCTTGGGCCAACGAGGCTGGCGAGTGGATCCTCGCTGCTGGGCGCAGGCAAGTCCACGCGCCTGCTGCAGCCCAGCGCCGAGGCTTTCGCGCGCGTCAGAGCGGTGCCGGCGATGGCTACTGCGCGGCGGTGGTGCACTTCAGGGGCTTCAGCCTGGTCACCATAACGTTTTATGGCTTATCGTAGATCGGACTGACAGGCGACAACCTGGTGCGCCCCCACAAGCGCGGAGGCCTGGTTCGAGCGCTGCAACTACACTGGCCCATCATCGGAGATTCCAGCGCTCCAGCAGCCACACTTGCCAAGACGGATTTTGTTTCGCCAGTTGGAGGGGGGCTCTGCACAGGAGACCTTGTGACGACGCGCGCGGCAGGCGCGTCGGGCTCTCTGATCGGTTGCGCCGTGGCCAACCATAATTGCACCTCTTTTATCCACCGCGCCCGCGGTGCAAGTGCCTTAGAAGACGCGCGCGGGATATCGAGTCCGCATCGGGGGTTCAGGGGCCCAGTTGTTGATTTGGGCTCTGGAGCTCCCAGCCAGACTACCTCGGGCTGGGCGGCCCAAGCGCGGAGCCACTCCAGGGTCAAAATCAGCCGAGCCCCGCGAGCAATATTCCGAGGAGAAGCGGGCAGCAGTAGAGCGTAGGACTTCGCTTCATTGGAGGTGAGGGGGTGAGGTCGAGGTGGAACGGAGAGCACCCCTACCGGGAAATCGATTTCGGTTTCGTGTTCGGGCGTGCCGCGCGCGCGGGCGAGGCGAAGCTGCGTGGGCGGGCGAGAGGAAAGTCTCCTGTGGCTGAGGCGCGGCCGGACCAAATGATTCTCCACTGGGCGGCCGGTGGCGCGCGGCGCCCCGCCGGTGCCCCGGTGGCGCCCTCTGTGGCTGAGGCGCGGCCGGACCAAATGATTTTCCACCGGGCGGCCTGTGGCGCGCGGTGTCCCGCCGGTGCCCCGCCGGTGTCCCGTCGGTGTCCCGATCATGATGTTGATGGTGATGATGATGATTATGATGTTGATGATGGCGATGATGATGATGTTGGTGTTGTTGATAATGATGATGACGTCGATTGTGAGATCGACTGTTATATCGAAAGTGAGACCGAATGTGAGATCGATAGTGAGATCGATAGTGAGATCGATTGAGATCGATAGTGAGATCGATAGCGAGACCGAATGTGAGACCGAATGTGAGATCGACTGCGAGATCGATTGTGAGATCGTTCGTGAGATCGACACTGAGACCGAATGTGAGACCGAATGTGGGATCGATTGTGAGATCGATTGTGAGATCGATAGTGAGATCGATAGCGGGATCGATAGTGAGATCGATAGTGAGATCGATAGTGAGACCGAATGTGAGACCGAATGTGAGATCGACTGTGAGATCGATTGCGAGATTGATAGTGAGATCGACGGTGAGACCGAATGTGAGACCTACTGTGAGATCGATTGTGAGATCGATTGTGAGATCGACTGTGAGATCGATTGCGAGACCGATAGTGTGATCGATTGTGAGATCGATAGTGAGATCGATAGTGAGACCGAATGTGAGACCGAATGTGAGATCGACTGCGAGATCGATTGTGAGATCGATAGTGAGATCGATAGTGAGACCGAATGTGAGACCGAATGCGAGATCAATTGCGAGATCGATTGTGAGATCGATTGTGAGATCGATAGTGAGATCGATTGCGAGATCGATAGTGAGATCGACGGTGAGACCGAATGTGAGACCTACTGTGAGATCGATTGTGAGATCGATAGTGAGATCGATAGTGAGACCGAATGTGAGACCGAATGTGAGATCGACTGCGAGATCGATTGTGAGATCGATAGTGAGATCGATAGTGAGACCGAATGTGAGACCGAATGCGAGATCAATTGTGAGATCGATTGTGAGATCGATTGTGAGATCGATAGTGAGATCGATAGCGAGGTCGATCGTGATATCGATAATGAGATCGAATGTGAGATCGATAGCGAGATCGATTGAGTGAGACGTTGGTCCCCCCTCCCCCCTCACCTCCTTATCACCCGCAGGGTGGTCGCATAGGTATCGCATTGTTTGGGGAAGAGCCCGGGACCGCAGAGCTTCCAGGGGAATTTCCCGTAGATTTTGACCTGCTGCTTCAGGGTGAGACGGCCGACGGGGTGGGCATCGGGGCCCGGGTGAGAAGCTTGGGCGAACGAGTCGGAGTTCAGGCACTTGCCGTTCTCTCCCCTTTTCGCCCTCCGCTGCTCTTCCCGCTGCCGCTGCTGCTGGCCCCCCCCCGCCCCCGCCCGGGGCCGCCCCTTGCAGCGCGCCCGAGGGTGCAACTCGAGCAGTCCAGTTTTATTCGTGTCGCAGGAATGCGATTTAAAACCACCCCGCCCCCGCCTTTGGAGAGCCCACCTCGGAGCGCGGCAGGGGCCGCCGCTGTTGGGGAGTCTGGAGGGCCTTCTTTCTGTATAACCGAGAGCACGTGGATCACCGAGCGAGTTTTGGTCGGTGCAATTGCTCAGACAGAAGATTGCATATGGCCCCCCATTTCGCGTTCTGTCGCCGTTTTGGCTGGTGGGCTCGAGCCAGTTTTTGCCGTTCGCTCCACGTTCGCGTCGCGGGTTTCTGCGGCGGGGCGGGCGATTGCTGCTCGCCACAGTCCGGGTGCGTGAAAATCCACGTGGGATTTCCCGACGCTGCGCAGGGGTGCCCAGCCGCGAAAAACAAGCCCCCCAGTAAGAGATTTCATTTGGAAGGTGGCAATTTTGCGAGCTCGGGCACCCCCCCCCCCATTCCCGACAGAGCCGTTTTGCGTCGGGAGGGGGTTCCAGATGGATTTTCATTCGGGAACGGCTCCGGCGTGAAAATTTATTTGGGACCTCCCGACGCTTGCGCGGGAGGGCCCAGCCGCGAAAAACAACACCCCAATAAAAGATTTCATTCGAAAAATTCCCATTTTGGGAGCTCGGGTGCACCCCCCCCCCCCATCCCCGACAGAGTCTTCTGCGTCGGGAGGGGGTTCCAGATGGATTTTCACCCTGGAGCGGTTCTGTGGCGAAAATCCACCCGGGGCCCCCCGACGCTGCGCGGGAGGGCCCAGCCGCCAAAAACAAGCTCCCAAATAAGAGAGATTTCAAATGGAAAATTGCCATTTTGGGAGCTCGGGCACACCCCCCCACCCATCCCCGACAGAGCCGCTTTGCGTCGGGAGGGAGTTCCAGATGGATTTTCACTCGGTAACGATTCCGGGGTGAAAATTCATTTGGGACCTCCCGACGCTGCGCGGGAGGGCCCAGCCGCGAAAAACAAGCCCCCCAGTAAGAGATTTCAGTTGGAAAGTAGCAATTTTGGGAGCTCGGGCACACCGCTCCCCCATTCCCTTCAGAGCCGCTTTGCGTCGGGAGGGGGTCCCAGATGGATTTTCACACTGGAACGGTTCCGGTGTGAAAATCAATCTGGGACCTCCCGACGCTGCGCGGGAGGGCCCAGCCGCGAAAAACAAGCTCCGCTAACAAGAGATTTCATATGGGAAATGACAATTTTGGGAGCTCGGGTACGCCCGCCCCCCGTTCCCGATAGAGCCGTTTTGCATCGGGAGGAGGTTCCAGATGGATTTTCACCCTGAAACGGTTCCGGAGTGAAAATCCATTTGGGACCTCCCGACGCTGCGCGCGGGAGGGCACAGCCGCGCCCCCATCCCCGACAGAGCCGTTTTGCGTCGGGAGGGAGTTCCAGATGGATTTTCATTCGGGAACGGCTCCGGCGTGAAAATCCATCTGGGACCTCCCGACGCTGCGCGGGAGGGCCCAGCCGCGAAAAACAAGCCCCCCCAATAAGAGATTTCATCTGGAAAATGGCAATTTTGGGAGCTCGGGCACACCGCCCCCCCATCCCCGTCAGAGCCGTTTGCGTCGGGAGGGGGTTCCAGATTGATTTTCACACTGGAACGCTTCTGTGGTGAAAATTCATCCGGGACCTCCCGACGCTGCGCGGGAGGGCCCAGCCGCGAAAAACAAGCTCCCAATACAAGATTTCAAATGGAAAATGACTATTTGGGGAGCTCGGGCACACCTCCCCCGTCCCCGACAGAGCCGCTTTGCGTCGGGGGGGGGTTCCAGATGGACTTCACCCTGGAACGGTTCCGGGGTGAAAATCCATTTGGGACTTCCCGACGCTGCGCGAGCGGCCCAGCCGCGAAAAACAAGCCCCCCAGTAAGAGATTTCATTTGGAAGGCGGCAATTTTGCGAGCTCGGGCACACGCCCCCCCTTCCCCGACAGAGCCGTTTTGCGTCGGGAGGGGTTTCCAGATGGATTTTCATTCTGGAACGGTTCCGGTGTGAAAATCCATCTGGGACCTCCCGACGCTGCGCGGGAGGGCCAACAAGCTCCCCAATAAGAGATTTCATTTGGAAAATCAAATTTTAGGAGCTCGGGCGCACCCCCTCCCCCATCCCCGACAGAGCCGTTTTGCGTAGGGAGGGGGTTCCAGATGGATTTTCATTCGGGAACGGTTCCGGGGTGAAAATCCATCCGGGACCTCCCGACGCTGCGCGGGAGGGCCCAGCCGCGAAAAACAAGCACCCCAATTGGTCTCGTTTGGCTATGCCTAAACGGTTTTATTCCCCCCTAGGCCGTAGTGCTCTGGCTCCCTCCCTTTCTTTCCATTCCCCCTCTTCCGCAGCCGTCTGTGCTTCGAGCTGTGCTTTTGCGGGAGGGGCTCCTGGCCCCTAATCTCATCATGAAGGGGTGGGGAGGTTCCCACCCCGCGAGCTTCTTGCTGCTCGCCGCGGCCGCGCTGGGAGCCCTGCCTCCGGGAGGGCGCGCGGCCCCCGTGGCTGGAGCGGCCGTTGGGGCTGCCGTTGGGGCGGCGGGGACCGTGGCTTTCGTCCCCGCCGACGGCGCCGACCCCGCCCCAGAGCAGGTAGAGGAGGATGTTTGCATGGAGCCTGAGGGCGACATCGCGCCTCCCCTTGCTGGGCACATCCCCGCGGCCTCGCCCGTGGAAAACCTTCCCCCCGCGCCTTCCTCGTCGGAGTCCCCGGCTGGAGGAGGGGAGGAGGGGGGCAATCGGACGGAGGGGGGGGCTTCAGGTGATCATTCCTGGAGTATCCAGCGGACCCTCTGCCAGCTGAACGCGCATCTTTCAGCCTGGGCGCCCCGCCGAGCCCCGGAGGCCTACGGCCGGCGCCGGCATACTCGGGCACCTGGTGAACCCCCTGGAGAGGATCCGTCTCCGGGATGGCCGAACCACCTCCTGGACGGCCTCTTGCAGGGGGGGGCCTGGTTCGGGCTGATGATGTTCGGGAGCGCCCGCTGGAAGGGGTTCCCCCACTGGCTCCAGCACCTCCTGGTCTTCTTCTACCTCCTCTCCGCCCTGGTGGCCTTGGACCTCCTCGCCCTCCTGGCCTATGCCCTGGCCCTACTCTCACGGGGCAAGGGCCCTCTGCGCAGGAACGAACACCCGCACCCCTTGAAGGGCTCGAGGCTGGCGTGGGGGGGGCCCGCCCCGGGCGGGACCACGCCCAACAAGTTCTTCCAGGGCTGGATCCGGGCCCGCGGGGGGCACTCCAGCCGCCGCCCGCATGAGCTGCTCGCCATCATTGAGGAGGGAACGGTCCGGATGCAGCGGAAACCGGGCTCCACGCTGCCCGCGACGCGGAAGGGAGGGCAGGTGTACCTCTACGGTGCCGTGCTGCACTGTGCGGATCCCTCCCTCCGTCAGCGGCTGGAGAACGCTCGGGAGCGCGCCGTCTACCTGGCGCGGGAGTGGGAAGCGGAGATCCCCCCAGACATTGTGGCGGTCAGCTAATCCAGAAGCCGCATTAAAATGATCATTTGTTTTTTGGCCCCCCCTCTGTCACAGAGGGGGTCAAATATGCCCCCCCTCTGTCACAGAGGGGTTCCCAGATGCCCCCCCCTCTGTCACGGAGGACCTCGTTCTGGGTGCTCTTCTGCCACGGGAGCTCCCGATACGATTGGAGACGATAAAATGTGATAGCGGGATGGGGGATTGGAGGGGGAGGGAAAAGAAAACGATGAAGGAGAGGAGGCAACGACAGCACCGATGAAAGCACCGTTTCTTTTTCCTTCTCCGCTCGGGCAGCGGTCGCCGAGCACGACGGCGCGCGCGAGTCGCCGCCGCTCACGATGCATTGGCGGCCTCCGCTGCTGCGGAGGGTCGACGTTCGGCCGATGAGGCCTCCCTCCGCTGCTGCGGAGGGGCGGCTCCTGTGCGATGGTTCAACTAAGCTTTTCCCAGGGATTGGTTTCGGGGGGGGGTTCGACCCACCTCCAAGTCGTGGTCGCGACCTCCCAGTGCCCCTGGCCGCTACTCCACCCACTGTGGCTGCTCCACCAGTCACTGGGGCGTTGGTCGCTGCCGAATGCAACTTGCATGTCGCGCCAGGCGGAGTCGACCATGCGGTCCTGCAGCGAGGAAGCCTCGCCGCTCGGCTGTTGCCACTCGCGCTCCTCGCCCTCCTTGGTGCGCCACCACTCATCCCTGCGCCACTCCTCGTCTGTTGGTTGCTGCCGTGGCGTTTGTGGCCTCCGCTGCTGCGGGGGCTCTGGCGGCTCGTGGCCGAGGGCAGCGATCGCGTCCGAGATGTAGATGGCGGCGCCGCGCTGCCCTCGCTGCTCCAGCGGCGCAGGCCCTGGAGATGGGCACTGCGGGGTCGGCTGCCACCTTGGGGGTGATAAATAATTATTTCTATATCCCCTCCCTGTCAACTCCCGCCCCTTCCCGACACTCATTTCCTTATGTCATCCCTCGTCCTGCTCAGCCTATTCCTCATTCCCTCTCCTCCCTCCTGCCCTCCCCGTGCTCCACCGCCCCTCTCCCCCCCCTCCCCCTTTCAACCCCCCGCCGCGACCTTCCATCGCCAGCCGCGGGCATGTCGCGGCCGTCGTCCGCGCTTTCGTCTGCCCATCTTGGTGGGCGCCACGCCTGTTGGGCGCGCTCGTCTTGCTCGTCCCTCTCGCTGTGCTGCTCTGGTGCCTGGCGCTCGGGTCCGTGCTGCTCGGGCGGCAGCGGCGCCCTGAGCGCAGCTGCCAGCTGTTTCTGGGCGCGCCTGTCTTTCTTCTCTTTGGCTCTCTCCTGCTTCCTCCCCGGCGAACGCGCGCTGGCCATGCGCATTTGGAACAGGAGAGGGTAGTGGGCGCCGCCGTGCCAGCGCCCCTCCACATCCACGGTCTCTGGCGGGAACGTCTTCTGCAACGCGCGGAAGAGGGTCACCTCGCGATTGCTAGAGAAGCGGTGGTCCCCTCTAGCCTCAGCCTCGGCGCGCCTCTGTTTCTCACTCTCCTTCTCTTGGATCTTGCGTTGGCATTCCTCTGACTGAGTCAGTAAATCCTGGAGGTGCTCGCGGGCGTCTTTTTTCGGGTAGTAGCAAGAGTAAGGCATCCCAGGGCCTCCGTTCTGGCTGTGGTGCCAGTACGTCGGCTGCGATGATGGGCTGGTGGCGGCCCCCGCTGCTGCGGGGGCCTCTGCCTTGCTTCTGTTACGGTACCCGATCTCACCGATCACCGACTTGCGTGCGAAGAGCAACCCCGTCTCGTCTCTGTCGTGCACAGCGCTCAGCGGCCAGCACAGGGTGTACTCGCCAGGCCTGTTGAGAACGAAGATGCCGCAGCTGTCCAAGCACGGAGTGCCGTCCAATCCGCGCCAGAAGTACGCTGCTGCCGTCTCCAATCGCATGCCTAGACCCCGAAGACTCGGCAGCGCCTGTGTGAGCGCCATGTTGAAATCCCCACAAAGGATGTCAACGCTGTTGTCCTGCAAGATGGTCGCCAACCTCGGCCACCACGTCTTGTGAGCCTCGTTGAAGCCTCTGGAATTGTTCGCCGTGTCGCGGTGGAGGTGCACCGCGCACACCCGCACTTTCGAGCCGAAGTGGGCGTAGGTTTGATCGAAGTAGATCTCAACCACCATGATCCTCGAGAACGCTTCCATATTGCGCCCTCTTGCTGTTTTGTAGTGGCCGTCGACACTCTTTTCCCAGTGGAGCAGCCGCATTTCGTAACACAGATTTGCGCGCGCAGCGATGCTCAAGGACTTGTCCTCACGCCCGCGCAGGGTCAAGTATTCGTACTCTGGTCGGTTCTGGAGCTGTTGGCAATCGCCAACACTCGCAGCACGACTTCCTCTTGCTGTCGCCATCGCTGCTGCGGGGGCGACAAAAGGCCCACCGCTGCTGCTGCTTTGGCCCTCCGCTGCTGACGCCCCCGCTGCTGCGGGGGCGTCCGCCTGCAGCGGCGGTGGTTCCCCTGGCCGCTGTAGGATTGCCTCCATCTGCTCCTCACATTCCGCAAAGCACGCCACGAGAGCAGGGCAATGCCGCAGCTGCAACTCAAGTCTCCGCCGCTGGTCCGCGTGGTTGGTCTCGCTCGGCATGGGGCCCCAGTTCCCGAACAGGACGGAAAGGTTGCCCGCGTTGTCGTTCCGTGGCCTGTTCACGTCAGCCGCTCTTCTTTCGCAGAAGAACTTTGGCGGGACGGTGTCGCGAAGACGGCATTCGCGCCGCTCGACGTCGTTGGGCGGCCTGCAGCCCCTAAATTCCTGAGGCTCTTCGTCGTCGCTCGGATCCACCGCGGAGTCGCCTGGGCGGGTGCGTATCGTAGAAACTTCTGATCGCGCCGCCGCTGCTGAGCTTGAGACGCCAGGCCGCGCAGCCCCCGCTGCTGCGGGGGTTCTCTCTGGCACAAGGGCCCAAGGACCCTTCCAGGGTTCTGCCTGACCACCTACAGGTCGCCAAACCTTCCCAGATTTCGCTGTGAACACTGCCGTCAGTCGGCCCCGAGGCCCCGCTGCTGCGGGGCCCAATGGGCTGCTGCTGCTGCCGGTGGCCGCGGCCATCGCTCCCTGCCCCCGCGTTGCAGGGGGGGCGGCCGTCAGAGCCGAACTCCTGGGGCCGAAACGGCGGTGGAAGGAGGGGGGCGGGGCGAAGGAGGAAGACGGGGCGGATAGGGAAGGAAAGGGCGGGCAGAGAGAGGGAGAGAGAGAGAGAGAGAGAGAGAGAGAGAGA
>CAUYUJ010019860.1:454317-709880 GCA_963575745.1 Prorocentrum cordatum | reverse complement strand
GACAACGACGACGGACCGCTCGAACCTGGAGGCGAACCACATGGAGGCGACGCAGTAGTCTGCTCTGGTGGCGGTGAAGCAGGTGGCGCCGACGTGGGCGGCGAGGACAACGATGACGGTGAGCCAGGGCCACCACTGGGCCGAGCATAATGGCATTGCCCCGCAGGCGCACCCCCCTCCCATAGCTTGCATGTTTTAGTATCCTCCATGGGCCCTTGCAGGGCCCCTCGGTGTATGTCCAGCCTCTTGGGCGCGCTGGGTTCCGGCTCGCCCTGGTGCCTGCGGGTGTCCCCTAAGCTTTCGCAAATCTAAATGCGTCTGCGGGGTGGTGCCATTCTGCCAGCCTTGTCGGCGACCTTGGCTTCGCAGGTGACGTGGTAGACGCGCACGGTGAGCCCGTGCTGGCGAAGGTCGTGGAAGCGGGCGTGGAGCCAGCAGGTGAACCTTCCTCATCTTCGAGTTCGTCTTCAGACGCCTCTAGTGACACCGCAGACCTCCGCGGCATCATTGATTCGGACAGGTCGAGCGAGTCAGGTGACGACCTTCCTGGCGGCGGAGGCGGAGGCGGAGGCCAACCTTCTGCGTCTTCTGGGGCTGCTGCGCCACCACCGCCCCCGCCGCTCCCGCCGCCTGCTGGCGGTGCGCCAGAGCCAGCTGCGCACTTCATCGAGGTGGAGGGCGGCAGGATCGTCTACAACGCGAAGAAGCTGGACTTGATCGCTGAGTGCAGGGACGCCTCGCACGTGAAGTGCAGGAAGCACAGGACAATCAAACATGGACCCAGGCCACAGCAGGGGCGACCCATCGGCTACCTGGTCGCGTGGCTGCGGAAGCACGCGGAGTACGGGTCCCAGCTGACGCACGGGTCGTGCAATTGGATTTGCAAGGAGGATCGTGTGGCTGCTCGGGCAGCCTTTGCGGGCATGGGCCCCCGTGCTCAGGCGCTGCTGGCTATCGAGAGGCCGCGGCGGCCAGGAGAAGCCGCGGAGCCCGACGTTTGCCCTTGAACTGTTTTTTACTTTCATGCTGGACAGTCAGCACGCCGTGTACTTGTCCTCGCCGTCTCAGCGAGGCACTGCGCCCTGTGGGCAATCATGGCCAGCCATGCGCATGGTCGAAGTACTTGATACTGTAAGTGTGTGAAAAAATATTGGCGCTTCGCGCCCTTACGCCAGCCCATCCGACAAAGGTGCCGATGCAAGTTGCATTGGTGAGGGAGCGTAGTGTAGCAATGCATAGTGTAGCAGTGTAGCATAGACTTCAGGAGGCTCTTTGGAATCATGTTCTAGGTGGCTTGGGGCGCCGCCTGTGCTCTCTTGGAGCCCTCTTCGAGCCCTCCCAAAGCCTCTTAAGGCCATCTCGGGGCTCGGGGGCTCAGGCGCCTTCTCGGGTGAACCGTAGATGCCATCGGTCAAAGCAGTAGGCAAAACATGTCCACCCCCCCTCCCGATTCCCCCACCCGCCGCCTGGGCCAGACCAACTTGCCGCCTGTTGCAATCTCGAGGCACGCTTGGGGCGCCCTTGGGTGATCTAGAAGCCGCTTTAGGCCACCCTGGTGTGTTTGCAAAGCTCGCTTGGGACATCTTGGAACGGCAGCGGGGCTTCAGACGCCGATCGGACACGCAAGCGGCGACGCTACACAGCATCGCGCCGTTGCCATGCAGCCGTGAAGGGATGTCGGCCTGCCGATTGCGCCCCTGGAGGGGAGAGGAGCGTGACAATTTGGGGTCATTTTCTTGGTGGGGATGGGCGGTCTGGGAGCGCACTGGAAGCACGTTACGGGCCATCTGGGGCAATCGGTGCTACAGCGTACCATCATGGGGTCCAACCTGGGCGATCAAAGGCCGTATCGGGGCCACCCTGTGTCACTATGAAACATTCGGGCCCTCCGTGAAACTGTTCGTTCAGACCCAGGGGGGGGGGGGGGCCAATGACATTCACCCGACGGGGGGCGGAGGTTGTACGAAATGATCCGCTAAACTGCTCTCACCCTAAGGGCCTCCTGGGGTTGCCAACATTGCCATTCTGGGGGGCGGTTCTCGAGACATCGCCCAATACTGTCTCGCCCTGGCCCCTCCCCACTAACGCAGTCGCCACCACGACATCGCTCGTCGTCGTCGCCCCCGTCCTCGTGCGCACCGTACCTACTCACAGAGCGCACGAGGCGTAAACAGATGCACAAACGATTACCGCTCCCAAACAAATACTTGCACTTTGGGGTCCTGACTCGCGTTAACCCTCTCGGGGCCCTCACCGCAAAATCGCCACCGTGCCGCCCGTCGCCGCCCGCGCCGCCTGTCGTCGTCGCCGTCGCCGTCGCCGTCGCCGCCGTCCCTGCCAATCGCCGCCCGCGTTGCCCGTCGCAGCCCGTCGCCGTCGCCACCCGTCGCCGCAATCTCCGCCAGTCGCCGCCCTTGCCGCTCGTCGCCGCCCGTCGCCACCTGTCGCCACTGCCTCGGGCACAATGCCACAAAATCGCCGTGCCGCCCATCGCCGACCGTCGGCGCCCGTCGCCACCCGCCGCCCGTCGCCGCCATCCCCGCCCGTCGCCGCCCGTGCAGCCAGTCGCCGCTCGCCGCCGCCCGTCGCCGTAGCCGACCGTCGCCGCCATCGCCGCCCGTCGCCGCCCGCGCCGCCCGTCGCCGCCAGTCGCCGCCCGCCGCCGTCGCCGCATCGTATATATTGCACCACGCGTAGATTGCATTACTTAGGTTGCATCGCATACGTTGGCCGCGTAGATGGCACAGCATAAGCTGCATTCCATGGGTTGCACCGCATACATTGCGCCACATAGCTTGCACCGCATACGGTGCACCCCAGAGGTTGCACCGCACACATTGCACCACACATGGATTGCGTTCCATTTGTTGCATCGCATACATTGCAACACATCGGTTGCACCGCATTGCCTTCCCCACAGAGGCTGCGCCGCATACACTGCACCACATAGGTTGCACCGAATATACTGCATTACCTAGGTTGCATCGCATACCTTGCACCACGCCTAGATTGCATTACATAGGTTGCACCGCAGGCGCTGGTCACATAGGTGACACAGCATAGACTGCATTCCATAGGCTGCATCGCATACATTGCAACCCCCTCCATTGCACCGCATTGGGTGCACACTATAGGCTGCATCGCATACATTGCACCATATAGGTTGCACCGCATAGACTGCACTACGCAACCTGCGTCTCATACATTGCACCACCTACGCTGCACCGCACAGGGTGCACCACATATTTTGCATGGCATGCATTGCACCACGTAGCCTGCGCCGCAAACATTGCAGCACATAGGTTACATTGCGCATGGTTGCGTCGCCTACATTGCACCGCATATGTTGCATTTCCTAGGTTGCACCGCGTGCTTTGCACCACGTGTAGCGCGCCGCATAGTTTGCAATAACCCACTAGTTTGGGGCCACGCTGGCTAACCTATAGTGGGTTGGCTCGTCGCATAGGCTCAATCTTGCGCGCGTTTCGCGCGTTGGCGCCTGGCGGCTTGGACATGGCGCAGCGCGTGCAACAGGTGCTCGGCGCAGGCGCCCGCCAGGGCGCGCTTTGCCCCAGTGGCCGCAATGCTGGGCAGACGCGCCACGCTGGCATGTGACATGTAGCTTCGCCCGCGCTCGAGCAGCCGCGCGCGGCGTCGTCCGCGAGCAGGTGCCGCGCAGCGCTGGGCCCCGCGTTCTCGGGGATCGCGCGCCTGGCCGCGCATATTCGCGCGGGACAGTTGTCATGCGAGGCGCGCGTTCGCATGCCGAGCGTCGCTTGTCGGAGCGCGCGGGGCCAGCTTGCCCGACGCGGCGTCGCGCCGCGGAGTGCAGGCGCGAGCTCGGCGCGCGGCGCTGCAGACCTGCCCTTGCGGGTCGCTGGCGGCGCGGCGCAAGTGTCGTGAGGGGCGCGCGGCGCGCGGTCGCGATGATCCCGCGCGGCGCGCTTTCGCGCGCGGCGAAGAAGGCGGCACTGCCCCCAGCCAGGGGTCTGGGCGAGGATGGCGGCCCGCCTGCACCGCCGCAGCCCGTTGGTCGGCCCGACGGCCGCACGCCGCCTCTGGCCCTCGGGCCGTTTCTCCTTCATCCGTTTCCCTTAGCCAGTTGTCGGCGCACGAAGCGCGCGAACGCGGGTGCTGCGGCGGGGCGAGGGACAGCGGCGCGCGCGTGCGCGTTCGCTTCTTATACGCATTCTCCTGGCGCGTCGCAGCAGATCTTGCCGACGCCGCGCCTGGGGGCCTGGCGGCTCGCGCGGGCGGCGCCGCGCGGGCTGGCTGTTTGTTTGAGAGGGGGTGCGGGGGGTGGGCCGTTGGGCGCGGGAGCTGCGCGGTGGCGGCGGCGCCTGAGCGGCGATTGTGGCGCGTTGCCCGCGCGGGCGAACGCCCGCGGGCTCGGCCGCGGAAGCGGCGACGTGTGCTTGGCCCCGTGGGCGGCCCCATGAGCGGGCCCGCAGCGCGCGGGGCGTTGTGTGCAGGCCCCCACGGGTGCTTCGCCTTGCGCAGGACCGATAGGGCGCGCCCCCGCGCGATGGGCGCAACGGCATGGGCCCTGCGCCGCGGGCGGGTCCCGCGCTGCGGGTTGGCGCGCGGGCGGCCCGATTTGGGTGTGAGCTTTCGGGCGGGGCTCGCGCGCTGCGGTATGCGGGCGTAGTTCTGTCGCGGGGCGGCGTCTTCGGCATGGCCTCGTGGGCGAGGCCGCGCGCGGGGGCCCGCGCGTTCGGCTTCGCTGCGGGAATCCACGCGTTGGGTGTCGCAATCGGGTTTGCGTCAGAAGGGGGGGGGGGGGGGGTCGCGGTTGCGTCCTGCGCGGGCGCCGCCGAACAACTGCCCGCCGATGTAGACTCATTTGCAAGCGGCGGGCTAGCGCGCGTCAGCGGGCGCGTCGCCCGCCGTCTCGCTGCGGCGCGGGCGGCGGGTAGATGGCGCCAGCGAGCCGAGCGGAAGGAGGCGCCGCAGCCGCCGTCGCGCTGCGTCGTGGAGGCGCGACTGCGGCGTTGCCGCGGCGCGGCAACGCGGCGACTCAAGATAGCGCTACAGCTGATGGCGCAGCCCGAGGCGCATCGCACGCGGCCGCAACGGTGCAACGCGTCGGCGGAACACGCGCCGCGCGCCAGCGGGGCAACGCAGCGCCCGCGCCAACTGAGTGGCGTCAGTGGTGTAGCCAACGCTGGCCGCTCAGGCGCCCCAGAGCATCTGCGCGTCTGAAGCTTTGCATCATACCATGATTCCGTCAATGGGTGGGTTTCGGGGTCGGTCGCGGCGCAGCGGCGCGCGGGGCGAGCGCCCTGGCTGCACAACGTCCGCAGGTCGGTCGCATGTCTGGCGCGCCAACCGCGGCGGTCCCCCCCCCCCCCCCACCCACACCACCGCCACCACCACCCGCGCAAGGGCGCTGGCGGGGCGATGTCATTCGCGCCGCGGCGGGGGCGCGTCGCTGGAGCAACCGCGCGCGGGGGGCCCTGCCATCGCGAGCTTCAAGCGCGATGGTTGTCCTTTGGCGTTGTCGCCCCCTTGACGGCGCTGAAGAGCAGCGCTGAAATGCCGATGCAACGTTGGCGGCTGGGCCGCGACATCGGGGCGTCGGCCAGACGCAAGCCGACGGCAAGGCGCCGCGCCCATAATGCACCGCCCAAGTTTGGTCTCGCCCGCGCCGCCCAATCGGGCGCTGTAATTATTCGGCGCGCCCCCGCGCGCGCGAGCTTGCGAGCCTCTGCGCAACGCGTGGCGCGCGCAGGCGGTGCCGCAACGACGACTGCGAGGGGGGCCATGCTCGCGCGCGGGGCCACCTTCGCCGCAACGGGTAGGGACTTACAATCTACATTCGCCGCGCCCTCGGTCTCGGCCGTTTGCATCCGCGGCTGGGTGGGGGGGGGGCGCGGCTTGCGCGCGCCCTCCGCGACCTCGGGGTTCGCCGCGGCAAGCAGTGGGCGGGGGCGCCGCGGGCCTGGTCGACTCGGCACCGCCGCAATAGCCTGGCCCATGGCGGCGGGCAACGTATCGGGCCCGACGCGGCGAGCCCAGCAGCGGCGCCAATGGCCCACCCGTCCAGGACATTCATGCTACATGGAAGCGCACCCGCACAGCGTAATTCCATGTGAAGGTGTACGCGAGCAGCGCAGATCTTGGGGCGGGTGCGCTTTTCTTCGCGGGGTTTACAAGCGAGCTGCTGCGTGGGGTGCGCGCGCTCCTCGGGCAAGCGCGCGAAGTTTGGGCTTGGGGGCTAGCAGCCGCGCGGGGCAAGCGCGCGCGATTGCCAGGCGCGCGCGGAACGCGAGGGGAATGGGCACAACGCCCCCTTCAACGCAATGCAAATTCGGCGCTTCTCGCGGAGGCGCCAGCGACAATGCAGGTGTTTCTTGGGGGCAGGGCGCAGGTTCAATGACTTTCCGACGAGAATACAGCGGTGCCCATATGAGGAAACCCCGCCCCAGGAGATGTTCCAAGTCAAGGCGCGCCATGAGCAAGCAACGCCTCAGGTATCATGCGTGCGAGCTCGGCGATCGAGGCGCCGCGGCGCGCCCCTGCGGCTGAGCCGAGGGCCCTAAGGCGCTGCGGGGTTCTGAAGTACGCGCGGCGGTGCGCGGCACTGGGCGCAACATGACGTCGCGTGCAGCGCCGCGCCGTCATAAAGTTCGAATCGCCGAGGAAGGCCTGAAGAACGCCGAATGCGGCCCGTTGGCTCTGCAAGCCCAGGGGGGGGGGGGGCGAGGGGCGCCAACTGCCGAATGCTGTATCTGCATAAGATTTGCAGCTCCAGGGGTGCCACCTGGAAGCCAGAAGGTCGCTTGCCACGGCTAAGGGCCCGCTTCGTTAGCCGACCCAGCTGATCTGCATGCGCGTGGCAAGCGGATCCGCCATCAGCGCTGCGCGCTTTGGCGGTGCCGCGTAGAATTGGGCAAACTCGCTGGTTGCTCGCCAGGTTAATCCTGCGACACGCCTCTTCAACGGCGCCACCGCGCGCGCGCTGGCATCCGCCCCCCTGTGCTACCCCCCAGCGGCGGCGGCGGTGACCCCACGTGCGCTACCTTATCGCCAAGCATTCGCCGACGCGGTGCGCCTGCGGGTACATTTTCGGTAGGTACTTCGGGATGTACCCTGCTCGGTATCTAGATTCGGCGAGGTACTTCGGGAGGTACTTTGGGAGGTACTGGGAGGTACGTAGGTACTTAGGGAAGTACTTTTTCTGTCCGACGGTACTTCGGTAGGTACTTTTTCAATCCGACGGTGCCTGCGTAGGTACTTTGGGATGTACTTTTCCAGCTCGACGGTACTTCGGTATGTACTTTTTCAATCCGACGGTACCTGCGTAGGTACCTGCGTAGGTACTTTGGGAGGTACTTTTCCAATCCGACGGTACTTCGGTATGTACTTTAGGTACCTGAGGATGTACTTCGGGAGGTACGTAGGTACTTAGGAAGGTATTTTTTTCGCCCGACGGTACTTTGGGAGGTACATTTTTCGCCCGGCGGTACTTCGGGAGGTACTTTTCCCGTCCGACGGTACTTCGGTAGGTACTTTTTCAATCCGACGGTACCTGCGTAGGTACTTTGGGATGTACTTTTCCAATGCGACGGTACTTTGGCAGGTACCTTGGTAGGTACTTGCGTAGGTATTTCAATTTCGGAGGGTACTTGCGCATGTACTTTGCCGCGCCAGTGCGATGTTCAAGCGCGCGGCTAAAAAATCGGCATGTACTTCGGGATGTACTTTGGGAGGTACCTCGGCGGCCGCGGGTATTCAGTGGCCCGCCCCGCCCCCCGCCCTCCCGCGGGCGGGTACGCCGCGGGTCGGGGCAGCCCGCGGGCTGGGGGGCGCCCGCGCTAAGTTCGCGCTGGGGCAGCGGGCGCGCGATGCCCGCCATCGTATTCTACTGGCGCGCGCGGGCACAGTGGCGCGGGCTGGCGATGCGAGAATTTTCGTTTTTACCAGGCGCGGTGAAACCTGCGTTTTCAGGTGGGTTTTATCGAAAATGTACACACCCCGCTCAACCGTGGCCTGTCGCGCCTGGGAGAATTTCGCCGTTCGAAAGGTTGGGCATGTGCGCGCGATGGCATTTGCCGCCCCCCCCCCCCCCAGCGCGCAGGGTGCCATTCGCAATTTCACTCGCCTTCTGCATTGCGGCAGGCTGCGTTCACCATTGTCTGCCAGGCGCGCTGCGGGCCTAACGGCGACAGCGCGGGCTGCTGGTCGCGCGCTGCGGCGTCGGGCCTTCACCGTGCGCCGCGGTGGGCAAGCGGCGCGAGAGCGCACCTTCCTTTCCACTCGCCAGCGTCGCTGCGCTCGGCTACATGCGCCCCTCTTGTAGGGGCGCTTCCCCTGTGGCCCCGACGGCGCCCCCAATGCAAGCAGCGACGCCGCTGGGCGCGGCACCATCTGGCGCGGTGGCGCCGACGGCGGCGGCAGCGGTGGATGGGCGGGGTGACGGTGGTGGTGGTGGCGGGGCACGCGCGCGCACGCGCGTGCGTTGCGCGCGCGCGAACGGCGGTGGCGCGCGCGCGGGGCGGGCGGGCGGGCGAGGATGCGGCAAGACGGGGGGGGGGGGCGCTGCGGGGCAACAGCCCGTGCCGCGCCAGCTCGCAAGAGAACCGCTGGGCCCGCTCAAACACCCGCTGCCTGGTGCCCGATGCCAAGTTGCAACAGGGCGCTTGCAGAAGGGCGTTTTGCTTCGGGCAAGCTGGCGGCCGCGGTGGAAGGGGCGGCAGCGGCGCGCGCGGCGCGGGGTTGGCCCCGTCGCCTGGCGCGCGGCTGAGCAACGGTTCCCGTGGCTGGCGATTTGGGGCGTTCGGCTTAGCGGCCGACTGCGCAAAGCGCGCGGTCGCGGGCGCGCACGATTGGGGCGTAGGTCGCGGAGGTCGGCGCCGCTGCCGCTGCGTGCGCGATCGTGGCCCGCTGCAGTTGGTGATGTGACTCGGCTACTTGGTTGGCGCTGCGAGTCGCGCGTCTCCCCGTGCTGATCTTGCCCCCTGCCCGCGCCGCGCAAGTGCCTGCCCCGCGGGCGAGGGGGGGCGACGCGGGCCGACGGACCCTCGCCTGGGCGCATCGGGATCCGAACGCGCGGGGGGCAGGCCCGCGGCCGCGGCTTCGGCCGCGCGGCGCTGGGCGTCGCGCGCGCAGCGGGCGCGAGACTCGGGCGCAGCTGCGTTCTACCAGGGTCACCGCGCTGGGGGGCTCGCGCATTCGAGCTGCAGGGGGCCCATCGCAAGTGGCACTGTGGATTTTGCCATTGGCCTGGCGCGTCGGGCTCCTGGCAATCGTCGGTCCGCTTCGCTTCGGCGCGGGTGTCGCCCGCGGCTTGTCGCGCCTCGCGTCTACCCCCCGCCCGCTGGCGATTCCGCGGAGTGCTGGTGCATTCGCAACTGAATGCCAGGGCCTGAGGGGTCGGGCCCGCGTTCGGCCGCGAGCGCGGGCGCGCTCGCCCGCGGCGTTGGGATCTGCGCCCGCGTCCCACGGCACGGGGTCTTCAGCAGCTGGCCTGCGCCTGCGGCATGGGGGCGCGGGGCTCTTGGCCGCGCGCGCGCCGATCGCGCGGGGCCGAAGCAATTGCAGGCGCGGTGTTTGCCCTCCCCCCCCCCCCCCCAAGTCGCAGAGCGCGGTGTTCGCAAGCGGGCGGGGCCCGCGGTTCATGGCCATGGATGCAGGCGCGCGTGCGGCGGGTCAGCAGGTCGCGACGCTGGGCGACGCAATGCGCGAAGTTTCGGGCGCGGCGTGTTCCGCTGATTCGAAGTCGAAGTTCGCGCCCGCTTCGCGGCCAACGCATTTCGGCATCTGCTCCTGCCTCCAGGCGCCGCGCTCTCGGACTGCATGGCCCGCGCGCGCAGTGGTGGCCCGTTGCGGCGGGCGCCGAGTTCGGCGATCTGGCGCTGCTGGGTCAGCGAGCAGTGGAAGGGAGCGGGCGCGCAAGTGCAATATTATTGCATGGTGGTTGGCGCGGCGGGCGCCACTGACGGGCGCGCAGCGCTGCGGTCCTTGGGCGTGGCGCATATATGCGCGCGCGTACGTGCGTGGTGGTGGCGGGGGCCAACGCCAGCGGCGTTCGGCGCTGGGCTGGGCTTCGCGGTTCGACGCCAGCGCGCGCGGCGGCGGCGGCGGGGCAGAAAAGGGCGGGGCGAGGGGGGGGGGGGGGCGGTGGCGCGCGCCAGCGCGGCGTCGGAATTGCGGCGCGCGGCAAGGATTGGCGCGCGCTGCCAGGGCGACGTGCGTTTTTTTCCATCGGGCATGGGCAGGGCGCTGCGCTGCAGCCGTTGCGCTCAGAGCTCGGGGGGCGCGCGCAAGCGCGCCGCGCGTGGAAGCGCGCGGGCCCGCGGCGCATCGCCCCAGGGGCAGCGGCGCAACGCGCGCCGCTATTGGGGCGAGCGCCGCCCCGTCTCCTTCGCCAAGGGGAATCGTGCCACCGCTGTCTGCGCAATCGCTGCGCCCGCCTGCAGCGCCGCGCGCCGCCGCCGCCCGAATTCTTGTTCGGGCAAGTACTTGAATGTAGGGGTTCGTGTTTGCGTTGGCCATCTCGCCCCCCGCCCCCCAGCAAAATCGCGGCCGCGCCGCCCGCCGCCGCCCGTCGCCGCCCGTCGCCGCCGCCGCCCGCAGCCGCCATCCCCGCCCGTAGCTGCTCGCGCTGTCCGTCGCCGCCCGCCGCCGCCCGCCGCCGTCGCCGCCCGTCGCAGCCCCGCCGCCTGTCGCCGCCCGCGCCGTCCGTCGCCGCCCGCCGCCGTCGCCTCGGGGTCATCGCAGCAAAATCGCAGCCGCGCCGCCCGTCGCAGCCCGTCGCCGCCCGTCGCCGCCGCCACCCGCCGCCGCCGCCCCCGCCCGTCGCCGCCCGCGCCGCCCGTCGCAGCCCGCCGCCGCCCGCCACCGTCGCCGCCAGTCGCCGCCATCTCCGCCCGTCGCCGCCCGCGCCGCCCGTCGCCGCCCGCCGCCGCCCGCCGCATCGCACGCATTGCACCGCGTATATTGCATAGCGCGGTCTGCGTCGCATGCATTGCACCGCGCAGACTGCACCGCGTCGGCTGCGTCACGTATGTTGCACCACTTACACTGCACCGCGCATGCTGCACCCAACGGGTTTCACTACATGGGTTGCGCCGCGTGCATTGCACCACGCGTGGGTTGCATTTCATAGGTTGCGTCGCGAGCATTGCACCACGTAGATGGCACCGCGTAGACTGCATTGCATAGGCTGCATCGCACAGATGGCACCACATAGACTGCACCACACGCATTGCAACACACAGGTTGCCTCTCGTACGCACACCGCACACAAATTGCATCACGTAGGCTGCAACGCCTACATTGCACCGCAGAGTGCAAAGCATGAGCTGCAACGCACAGGGTGCATGGCATACATTATTACCATATAGAACGTACCGCAAATATTGCATTACATCGGGTGCATATCATACACTGAACCACGTAGAGTGCACAGCATAAGCTGCATTACGTCGGATGCACCGCATACATTGTACCACATAGGTTGTACCGCGTATATTGCACTACGTAGGTCGCACGGCATACATTGCACCACAAAGGCGCTGCACTTACTGGAACACATAGGTTGCATCTCATCTATAGCAGCACGTTGAATTGCACCGCAAAGTTTGCATTACACGGTTGCATCGCATACACAGCACCACGTATACTGCACCGCGCCTGTTGCAATAATGGGCCCTTTGGGGCCCACGCTGGCTAACGCATGAAATTCTACAGAAATCAAATACCATCACCACTCGGCGCTGCTCATTCACTGCAAAACGCACCGCCACAATTACGCATTGCCCCTGTCATGTGCATTCTATCCTCGTGGTCAGAGCCGCCATCTGGTCCAAGCTAGTTGTAGCACGCGCGCATTTCGAAGGCGTACCATTGTCAGGTGAACTGTGCTGGCGCCAATGGAGTTCCAGTTGACGGGGAGCCTCAACCTAGTTGTCACAGACCCCACCAAACCCACGAGCTACGAGCAACGGGTCGAGGCAACGATCCCTTGTACTATCCTCATCATTGGACCTCAGTACTCCGACCCGCCCGCGCCGACCGAAGTTTCTTCTGTTTGCTCGGAGGGCCACCGTCAGGAGACAGACGGCGACAAGCAGGCTGGGCCAGAGGATGAGCACAACAATTTTAAGCCCCCTTTGTCTTTGAGCGCCCAGGAGCTGTCACATTTCGACTCGGGCTGGCGAGCAGAGCAAGCGTGCTATGACGCCGAGAACGGCGTTGCGCCGCGGGCCTGCCTGCCAGCTGACGAGGGCGCCGAGGAAGTTCGGCCGCACCTTGGCCAACTGGCGCCTTCTGGGTGGATTGCTCCTCCGAAGCGTGGCTCGGGCGCTGCCGATGGCGACCCTGAGGGGGGACCGCCGGGGGCATCTTGCGCCGAGGTTGCCGCGGGCGCCGCGGCGAGTGCGGTGGCCAACACGCCGCCAGAGCCGTCGGCGCCGAAGCGTGCGGTCCCAGAGGCCGACACACATGCAGTTTGCGTTTTAGTTGAGGATAGCCCTCAGAGGAAGAGGGGGGCTCAGGCAGATCTGCCGATGTCAGCCGAGCATGCCAGCCGTCTCGACAGCAGCGTTGGTGCGAAGACGCCCGCAAAGTTTGGTGTCACTTCGCCCGCCTCGGAGACGCCTGCGAAAAGCTCGGACCCAGCGTTCGGGCAAATCGTGCCTCCTCAGAGCAAGCGTCGTTGGATCTTGAAGCCAAGTTTTGGCGGACCAGCCCCGAGCGGTTACAGCGAGAGTGCGGCCGCCCTGGCGCTTGAGAGACGGGGCTGGATTGACGTGGCCGACGATTCGCATGGCTGCGTGTTTGACCAGCTCGGCCACCAACTTGCATCTGCCAGCCAGGTTGTGCGTGACCCCGAGGGCACGGAGCAATAGCGAGTCGCTGGTGCAGTTGCCAAGGCAGCAGCGCCTCAATGATGACAGAGAGGGGGACGACGATGATGACGGGGGGGTCAATGACCACGCCAATGATGAGGGAAGGGGGCGGGATGAATGTTATGATGAGGCAGCTGCGCCCTTTTATGTGAGTCCTCGCATGTGGATTTTCGCGTGCATCTTCGTTGATGGCGCACCATCGGCGCGCAAGTGTGAACAATTTCTTGCTTCGAGCGTCGCTTGACGCAGTCTGGGGTGTGCGGTCGAGTGGCCGCCTGACTCGTGCGACGCCTCCTGGCGCGACCGTGCTGCGCGTCGAGGGGTCGCGGCTAGATGCCGCTGAAAGCCAACCGTCCTCCATTACAAGCCCGCCCCCCTCCTTCTCCTTCTCGCGATTCCCTTCCCCGTCCCCCCCTGCCCCCTCTTTCTCGCCCTCCACCGCCACTCATCTTGCCGATCCTCATCGCCCGTCCTCTTCCCTCCCTCCTCCACCTCCTCCATTTAGTAAAGTTCTTCCTCACATTCGCCTCATCCGTTCGCCGCTCTGCTACCATGTTTGTGTGGTTGAACGTGCCTCCGCCTGCTCCCCCTCTTCCACCGCTTCGTCATATAGTAATTTACTGTCCTCTCCCCTCCACCTTACTGAGTTCCCTCTTATCGGCACTTGCACAACTCGTTCGTCCATTCCGTCCTTCGCTAGGTCCTCGCAACCTCCTCTCGGGTCGTCCTCGAGCGTGGTAGCGTCGTCACAATCGGCGTCGTCGTCATCCTCCGCTTGCGTCTGTCTTGCCCGCCCGCGCCTGCCTCGCCACGCGGGCGCCGCCACCGTGGACGACGTCCGCGCGGCGGTCGCAGCAGGCCCGCGCCCCGCGCGTGCACTGCGCTCGCGCTGGAAGAGGGTGCGGGTGGAGATGAGGGGGTGAGGCTAGGAGAGGTGGAGGGAGGAGGTCGAAGGGCGGAAGGATGAGCGGGGATCGGTGGTAAGGAACCGACTTGGGAGTGGAGGAGGGTTAACTGAAGGAACGGTGGAGAGGAGGCGGTTGAGGACCAGGCTGGTGTCATGCGCGCGTTGGGCACCCTCCCTACCAGCTTTGGGCGCCCCCGCCAACCCATCCAGATACGATGCCCAAGTGAGTTGCATGGACGAGTTGCTATCTTGCCCATCGCATAGCTAATAAGATGGGCATCAAAGGTCGAAGTAAGTCTCGGATAACCTCTTGGAACACATAATTTTTTAGTACGGACGTCTTGTGCATTCTCTCGTGGTTCTCGTGGGGCCATATTGGTGTCCTCTCGGTGCAATGTCAAGGGCTCTGGGGTTCACTCGGGGACAGCCGATCAAACCAGGAGTTGTGCTTCCTCCCCCTCAACAGTAGGGCTCGAATTATCCACTATTGTGGGCTACTTTGGGGTGATCTCAGGGCGCTCCTGGACGCCCTTGGAGCCGCCCTGTGCGCTTTCTTGTGCCTCTCAAGTGTCCTCCTGGGTTTTATTGGGGCCATCTCGAAGCCACCTGAGTCGATCGGAGTCGAACCATCGAGTATCACCTGGTCTTCTGTACGACCTTTTGCCCGTTCTGTGTATCTCTTGGGTGGCCCCGTGCCTAGTTGGAGCCACATTTGGAATGGCATTGGGCCTCTTGGGGACACTTTCGAAAGTACCTGGAGCAATCGTGGGCTATCGCGCTCGATCCTCTGGAGACCATCTCTGGCCATCGGGGCCCCTCTCGGAGCCATATTGGGCCACCAACTACCCCATTACATCTGGTGGGGCCCTTCGTCCAGACCCAGGGGGACGGGGGTGGGCGGAGGAGCGCCCCCGCTCCCGAAGGGGAATACTGTCCTTATATATAGTTCCACCGAATGTTCCAATGGCATGGCTCACATGTGAGGCCGCGTGCAAGGTGGCGCACCTCCCGCACAGCTCGTTGCCCTATAAGGAGCTCCGCTAACAAACGGCCACTCTGTGTTTATCCCATCGCTCGCCGTTCTCCCGCCTCCCCGCCCTGCGTTGCATCGATGGGCCGTCCGACGAGACCTGGGGTTCTCGCTGTGCGGTCGGTGGCGCTGTAGTGGCCGTTCCAGACAGGCGACCGCCGCCCTCCCCATTGGTCGGCCCATGTTGTGATCCCCATTCACCCTCAGTTGCCCCACAGTGCCATTTTGGCTCAAATTCGCGACAGGATTCGAGCACATTCCTGTTTGTAGTTCGACGGGCCCAGTGTGAGCACTGACACACCGTCACTCTCTCTAGCGACCTTGCCATGGGCAAGCGCGGCCAGAAGGCCGACACTCAACCACCGTTGCCGAGGGCAGTCGGAGCCGCCCGCAAGCGCAAGAAGAGTGGCAACGGCGGCGGCGATGGGGACGACGTGCACTCCCAACCCCAGCTCTCGTTGGCTGCGTTCTCGTCCGCTTTCGAGTGCGGCACGTGTGGTTGCACCGACACCGAGCAGAAGATGAGGGACACGACGGTGCCGTCCTGCACCGCCTGCTTCGACAGGTATTCCAAGGGCTTCACCCAGTTCGGCTCCTTGGAGGTAGTCCAACTGGGCGTGCAGGACGAGGATTCGCACATCCACGACTGCTGGGAGGAAGCCAAGCGAACCGAGGCGGGCGAGCGCGGGCAGTTCTTCCCGACGTCCGTCGACGAGGGGACAGAGTTCATCGTCTCGGTCGTGAAGCCGATGGTCGGCTTGAGTCGCGCGCAGCTCGTGGCAGACGTGCTCCACGATGACCCCGAGAAGCTGGGCATCAAGCTGCAGGACCTGCCCGACCACGAGGGGAACTGCTACAAAGGCATCTTGATACCCAGCCCGAACCGCCCGTACCTGGAGTACGACGTGGCCACCCAAGTCGTCGCCAAGATGGCCGCGCACAAGATGGTGCCGTCCCAGCAGATGTTCGAGGCGCAGTCTGCGGGCACGTTCGCGTACGTGAAGAAGGATCGGTGCGGTGGAACACTGGGCCACTCACGCTTAAGTGTCCGACAGCGGCCTTCGCCCCCTCTGCCTTCTTTATCGTTCCTCAGCCAGCCGTGTTGGTTGTTGGGCATTTCTCCCGCCGCTCATCCTCCTCCCCCTTCTGGACCTGGCCCTGCTAATTGCTGGTGCATATTCTCTTGACCCTCTTCCATATCTTTCTTGTCGTCCTAGTCCTCCCCACCCTCCTCCCTCGTCACCTTGTCCCCCCCTCTTACTCCGCCCGCTCCTCCCTTCCCCATCCCCCCCTTCGTTCAGGGGATGGGGGTGGCGATCGGGGCCAGGGGCGCTGTCGGGCATCCTTGCGCGAGTTGCGCAGTGGACCCCTCTAAGGCAATTGCGCAGGAGAGCAAGATGAAGACCGTCTGCGTGAAGGCGCGCACGGAGAATCATACCTTGGAGTCCTTGAGGTTGAAGGGGGATGCCTACAGGAAGGCGCAAGAGGAGCTCAAGGTGGCGCGCCAGCTTGCCGAGGAGCACGACTCGAGCCAGTTCGGCAGCCCGAGCGGTGCCCAAGCGGCTGCTGGGTCGCAGCTTGGTGGAGCTGTTGCTGTTTCGGTTGGCCCGATGCTGAACCCGACGGCGATGGCCTGCTCGCGGACCGTCTTCACGGGCGAGGGTGGCCGCGGTGTGCCGAGGACCCCAGGAGCGAAGCCCCGCACAGCCAAGTCGGCGGTGTCCGAGGCAAAGCAGTCCGAAGTGGAGGAGCTCGTCGATCGTCGCATTGCCGCTCTGGACGTGAACAGGTGCTGGTCAGGCGTCGCCATGGGCCGCGAACTTCGCTGGGCCAAGGAGTCGCATGCGACCATCATGGAGTCGAATCCCACGGTGCAAGATTCAGAGACAGCGGACAAACTACGTGAGCACATCTCGGTCTGCGACGCGATCTGCGGGCTCGTCGAGAAGCCCATCGCGACCGTGCCGAAGCAAAAGCTCGAGGACCTCCTCTGTGCCATCGAGAAGGGCGACGAGGATATGCCGAGCAAGTGGAAGATGGACGTGCTGAAGCTGAAGGTCAGTGGTTCACGCTGGGGGTGGGTCATAGGCAGCAATCGGTCGAGCGCGCAGGGCGGTGTTCATCTCCGCTCCGCGGGCCCAGCCGAGCTTTCGATTCGGACGCCGACCCCCTGGCGTTGCCTCGAAGGTTACAGAGACGATCACGTTGCCCGACATGGACATGAACGATTTCTTTTACATCATCGCGCCATGGGAGGTGAGTCATCCAGATGGCAACGTTGACTACAAGTTCAAGCCGACGCGCCCAAGGGTCATCACTTGCGACGGTAGCGTCTCGGACAAGATGTCCAGTTGCGAAGGGTTCTTTTCGGAGGCGCTGGCCTACCACATCCAGGCTGGCAGGGGCGGGCAGTCCAAGCTTGTCGCGTTCTGCAGCACGTGCCTCGACTGGCTCGACGACAAGTGCCCTGACGATGAGACCTTCGACGAGCTCGTTTCGTCGATGACTACGTGCTTGAAAGCGCTGCTGTGCATCGCAGACCCCATGTGCCTGGAGTACAGCGACGCGCTCACGACAATGACGGATGCCAGATCGTCGGAGCTTGGGAAGGTGTGCTTGCGCCACCTGAACTTGGCCGTGAAGCGCTCGACGCACTACACTGCTCTCAAGGCCAAGCCCACGTTAAACGCCCGAGGGCAGTTGTCCGCGCATGTCGGGGGTGCGGCAGTTGGGCGGGGGGGGGCTAGGAGCTTATCCGTGCGATTTGTTTCTAGCGAGGGCGGGGGCGAGGGGTGGGGGGAGTGACCGGAGAGGAGTTGGGGGCGGAGGGGATCCAGGTGGGCCTCGAGTGGGGTGTGGATGTGCGGGGTGCCTGGGTAGTGGACGGGGCGGCCATTGGGGCGGCGTGCATTGATTGGTTTCTGCCCCCCCTCGCGCGCGCCCCAATGGCCGACCCGTCCATCATAGAGCCCCCCGCCATCCTTTCGCGCCCAGCTCGGAGCCCAGTTCGCCTCCGCTCCGTCGCCCTTCGCGACAGCCTCGACATGCGCGGGCCTGCCCCCCAGCGAGTTGTTTCCAACGTGGTGGGCTTCGGCATAGGAAGAGTTCGACCAGTTCTACCCGAAGACGAATGAGCTTTTCCCCGTGATGATGAAGACGATGTCGACGCTGGACGCTGGCTCGGACATCAACGCGGTGGCGCAGTCTGGGTCTCTGAAGGCCGCGCTCGAGATGCTGCCGAATGTCGTGACGTATTGTCGGCCAGGGTCCTTCGACAATTTCAAGCTCAAGATGGCCGCGAAGATCGGCGAGTACGTCGACTGCTACGTGTTTGGCGATGGTGTCGACGGCGCGGCTGACCCCGCACTGACTGCGTGGCTGGCCGAGATGAAGGCGCTGCTCATCATGGCTAAGACCAGCTTGCCAGAGAAGCTCTCCTTGTGGCTGAAAGCGTTAGACCAGATCGAGAGGAGGGAACGCGACATCAACCAGTTCAACGCCTGCCAGGGCCTCTCGCGGCTTGCGACGTCCATGACCGAGGAGTTCCTGACCAATCCCGAGAAGCGCAACGGAGTGATCCCCGTGATCGATTCTGTGCTGGCCGCTGGCGGCAAGGGCGTGGCGGACTACAGGGGCAGCGCCGCCGCCATCTTCTCGCACATCTACGAGTGTGCTTGCAAGAACTGCGGTGAGCCGAAGGACGTGACCCCGTACCTGCACATCCTCCTGAAGCTCGCCGAGACAGATTGGTTGGTCGAGGACCATGCGGCCAAGCTCAACAAGGTGACAGCCATGCTCCAGCACTGGGGCCCGCTCGTGCAGCACCGCGAGGAGTGGCTACGGTTGGCGGGCGACGACAAGTCTCGGCTGCTTGAGGTCAACGCGGTCCGCGTCGTGCAGGGCATTCGCTCCACGATCTTGTCTATCCAGGCCGCTGGCTTCGCGCGCGAGGTGATCAGTTTAAACGTGGACCTGCAGGCATCGATCGACGAGATGAATGTGGCAGCGCAGGCGTGCACGGACATGATGACGGCATCCCTCCAGCAGAAGACGAATGTGTTGAAGCCGCTCTCCAAAGGCACCGACTCCTACGACCAGTCATGGGACACGGGGCTGAATGAGGGCGTGGGCATCGAGAAAGTTTTGCAGCGGGTTGAGGAGACCATCTTGACTATTGACGGGAGTGCCTACCAGACGATGATCAATGAGGTGAATGAGGCCATGGCGCAGGCGAAGTCGTGGGCTCAGACCTTCGACGTCACGGCAGACAGCGAGGCCATCAGTGAGGCCAATGACGTATTGAAGATGGCCCTCGCCACGAAGTACACTGCGCTGTTGGTCCACGCCTACCGGACGAGCAACGGTCAGCCGCCGAAGCTGCGCCGCGTCGTGAACACCTACAAGAAGGAGATGATCGAGGCGAACATCATGAGCTACGTGCGCTCGGACGTCGTGGAGTGGGCGGCGAAGCTGTCGTCGCTCAAGGGCTGACAGCACAGCCCAGTGGCGCGATGCGCCGACGTCATCAACTACGGCGCTGGGATCAGCGCGTGCGACGCTGGCCAGAGAGAGTGTTGGAACATCTAACTTTCGCCATCATACCCGTATCTTTGCAATTCCCATATCCTCTCTACCCTCTCGCTTTCATCCTCCCCTCATCCTCATCCCTATCCTCTCGCCTGTACTCTCGCACTCGCACTCCGAACCTCATCTCGCCACCCCTCCCTCGCGCCCTCATCCTCGTCCTCCTCACCATTCTCCTGGCACCAGTGAGCTCCCACCCTAAAGATGCTTGCGCGATCACGGTCGGCAGGTCGTGATTTCGTTCTGCGTTCCATTTTTCCGACACCCTAGACTATCAGTTCAGGAAGGGTTGATTGAGATACGCGGAGCGTCGACTCTATTACCCCGAAGCCGCACTCCAGGAGCCCCCCCCGCCCCAAAGCAACGCAAACGAGGCCCCTGCCCGTCGGGGGAACACGGGGGGCAGAGTTGAGGTCCTCTGGGGTTCTGGTGGTGGCATCTGGAAGTATGCTTGGGCTTTCTTGGGGCCGCCTTGGGGCCGCGTTGGTATTTCTCGGCATTCCTGAGATCAGCGGTCAACCGCGGGGTGTATTTCAATCGCGCCGATCCTTCAGGACCAGATCTGTCTCATTCGCGTCCCTCCCAGGGGCGCCCCATGAGCACTCTAGGGCACTCCTTGGGTCATTCTGGGGCTTCTAGTGGGGACCTCTCGGAGCCCCATGTGGCGACATTGGAGCCATCGGCTCTCCTTCTCAATGGGTTTGCGGTAGCAAGTGATTCTCTGGCAGGAGGAGGAGGAGGAGGAGGAGGAGGAGGAGGAGGAGGAGGGAGAGGAGGGGGAGGAGGAGGAGGAGAATGAGCAGGAGCAGGAGCAGGGAGACGTTACCATAAGAGAGCTTTGCTTTCGGGCTGGCTCGCGCCCCCCGCCTGCCCGACCCCCCCCCGCCGCGGCCCGCCTGCCCGCCCGACCCGCCCGACCCGCTCGTTTGTGTCCGTCCGATCGGTTGCCTGGCAGCCCATCCGCCTGCTAAGATGTCCCGCCCTAACGATGCGCCCATTAAGGTCCGCCCGCCCGCCTGTCCGCGATGGCGCGCGTGCCAAACACCTCGCCACCAAGTGCCCAACCTATTATGCCGCGTGGTTTCCATGGTGCAACTTCGGCTGGCGATCGGCCCCGCTCGCCAATTTTAGGGCGTTTGCCTCGGCGACTGCCTGCTCAAAAATGGTGGGGGTACTTTAGTACCTATTTTTTTCGGCGTAGGTACTTTCGTGGGTACTTTGGTACCTACTTACTTTCGGTGGGGGGTACTTTGGAATGTACCCTACTTCATATCCATGTTGGTACTTTGCCTGTTTCTCTCTCCTCTTGACTCTAGCAGGCACTGCCTTTCACAAGTCCGAGGGCGCATTGCCGGCGGCCGCGGGCCGAGAGCGGGCGCCCAGACGGCGTCGGGGGCGGCGAGTGGCGAACTGCGTGGCGGAGGACTACGAGTTGCTGAACACTGGAAGCAGCCTTCTCGAGCAGCGGGAGGAGCAGGCCCGCAAGCAGTGCCGGGCCGAGCTGGATCGCTGGGGGAGCGTCAGCCGCATTGGCAATCTCAAAGGCTTGTCCGACGAGGAGGTCGACGAGTCGCTGGCGCGCCCGTTCGAGCGGGACTTCTTCTTGGGCGAGCAGGCCCGCCGCGGTGCCAAGCTGATGGCCGCGCCGATGCATGCGGAGCCGCGGTTCGGGCGACGCGGCGACCGCCGCGCCCCGAGGGCCTGGCGGGCCTTGAAGGGTTGGCGGCGGCTGGCGCCCGGGAGGCCTCGGCGGCCCGAGCCGCTCTGCCTGTGGGCGGGCATGGCGAACGAGATGGTGAAGCGGGGGACGCTCGCATGGCGCTCTTCGTCTTGCTCTCAGTCAGTACCTACCTGGGGCTAAACAGCACCCGCGCGCTCGGGGCCGAGAGCTTCTTGGAGCCGATCACGGCCCATGGCTTCTGGAGCCTGCTAGTGCGCCCGCGCGAGACGGGCGTGCCCGACAAGGTAGGGGAGCCCGATCACTCGATGATGTTGGGCAGCCCTTGGCTCTAGTTCAATGAGCCGGTCCTTCTTTTCTTGGCCAGTCAGACGTGTCGGAGGGCGGTCTGGGGGTCCAGCTACTGGGAGCACCTCCGAGTGTTCAGCGAATGTGCGAAGGCGCTAAGCGTCACGGTGGCGCCCTGCCAGACGAGACACTCGGGCGCCTCGATCGACCGCGAGAACCATTGGAGAAGCCTCAGCGAGGTGAAACAACGGAGGGGGGGAGGGGGGTGGAAGGCAGATAGCAGCGTGGCGAGGTGCGAGAAACACGCCCGGCTTCGTCGCAGCGAGCTCCGCTTTGCGTCAGGTCTCAGTCAGTGGCTAGAGGCATGCGAGCGACATCTAGAGGATGTTTCCCTGCGGGGCAAGGTCGCAACGCGATGCAGCTAGAGGGGTCTCGAGGGCAGCGGTTAGCACGTGCATTTTCTGGGACAGGCGGGGTGGCAAGGGCCCTCCGTCATCAGGGGTATACATGCAAAGAGCTGGAACTGAAGAAAGGATAGCTGGCGCGATGATTGCGCTGCCGTGCACTTCGTTCTCAATAGCTCAGGCGGGTCGTCTCAGGTCGGGGCTCCACCCCGCGGGGCTTCCAGACTTGCCCGCTCACTTGCGGCCGCGAGTGGATCACGGGAGTGCCCTTCTGAAAGCTAGTGCGCAGCTGATTGGAGCACGCATGGCCCACGGAGTCCCCGGGATGATAGAAATCCCAAGCAGTTCGCACGTTTTTAAGACCCCAGCCCTTAGGGAACTGTTAAAGCTGAAGTGGTGTTTCGAGACAGTCTGTGACTAGTGCCAATGCGGCACTCGGTGGAGGAAGAGAGCATTTTTTATGCGAAATACTTCAGCCGATGACTGTAGTCGGCTAGGAAAGCAGTGCAGGGCCTTTCGGGGCCTGTGCCCCCGCACGGGGAAAGCGCATTGGCACCTCTCAGGTAAGGCTGAAACTGGAAATCATTGGACTGCGATAGCCGCCGAATATCCTCGCGCCCTGGCTCGTGACCTTGCCTTCGCCCTGTTAGCCCCCGGCCGATCGAGACTTCGCGGTTGCTGACGGGGCCCGCTCGAATATTTGTTTATGTTTCCGTTTCGTGTTCATTTTCGCTCGCTTTCTAATCTTGTAGTCGGATCCGTGAAATTTGGGTTCGAGATGGTTCGGGACGATTGGCTGCGGCTGCGCGTAGACGCTGCCTGTGAGACTCGAGACGCATCCACCGCTGTGTGATAGACTAAACATGGGAGTGCGTGCGCAGAAATGTGCGTTGATCGCGTCCTGTCGCTCCCGCTGTCTCCTGACATAGCCTGTGGCTTCATAGATCAACCGGCCCTCCCCCCCACCCAGTTTTTTTTGTCATTTTTTGAATTGGTGCATCGGTCAGATTGGTCCCACCGTGGGACGATTGGCAGCGGCTGCGCGTAGACGCTGCCTGTGAGACTCGAGACGCATCCACCGTTGTGCGAGAGACTAAACATGAACGTGACTGTTGCGTCCGCCCTGACGATGCTCAGTCGCATCCGAGTGCCATTCCCTAGGCTTTTTCCAGTAGTCGAACCGTTGGACATGTCGAACATTTTCAAGACGAATATGCGCGGCGCCACGGCGAGAGTCACCACAATAACCGCCCTCTATTTTCGAAACCGCTACATAGTTTGAAAACCATTCGCTTTTCGCCAGTGAAATTGTCCCAGAATTCAAGGTCCAGGATCATAGAAATCTCAGGCGGAAGGTCCGACCCTCCCTACCCACAGGTCTGGAAATGCGGCAGGCGTTGCTTATAATGAAAATGGATGGTGGAGGAGGAGGGAGGGAGGGAGGGCAGGAGGAAGAGGAGGAGGAGGAGGAGGAGGAGAGGAGAGAAGGAAAGGAGAAGGAGGAGGAGGAGGAGAGAGGAAGAGGAGGTGGAGGAGGAGTGAGGAGGAGGGAGGAGGCAGAGGCCGAGGAGGAGGAGGAGAGGCGGAGGAGGAAAAGGAGGGGGAGGAAGCGGAGGAGGAGGAGGAGGAGGAGGAGGCAGAGGCCGAGGAAGAGGAGGAGGAGGAGGAAAGAGGAGGAGGATGAAGACGATGAGGCGGAGGAGGAGAAGGAGGGGGGGCGCGGCCGCGCGGCGGCGCAGTGATCCAGGGGACACTTCGTAGCGCCTCGTATGCTGCGCTGTCCTGGGGCGGCCCGGTCCTGGCCCAGGCGGCCACGGCCCTGCCCAGCGAGCGCCGCCTCGGCTCGATGGCGCCCCCGCCGGCGGAGGAGCGCTCCCCGCTCGCGGCGAGTGGTGGCCTCGAGGAGGGCCTCGAGGGCCATGCGGCACCGCCGACAGGCGCCCTGCCGCCCTTTGGGGGGGGCCTGGGTTGGGGCCTCCGTGCCGTGCCGAAAGCGCGCCTTTGCCGCGTCGGCCCCTCGATCCTCCTTGATCCTCGGCCCCTCCGTCCGATTCCTCGAGGACCTGCACCGCGTCGAGGTGGGACGTTGGGACTCCTCCGTGCCGCGCGCACTCGGCGCGTCGATGGGCGGGCATCCATTCGAACTTCGAGGTCAGTTTTTTTCCATTTCTGGCCTTTGGGGAGTTTCCCGCCGCTGCGGCTGGATCCGCCCCGAACTTGTGATCAGAGCGATCCTCGATCCTTTCTCGATCGTCGATCCTCGATCCTCCTGGATCCTCGGCCCTCCGCTCCCGCTCCCGCTCCCGCCCTCCCCTCCCGTTCTGAGAGACCGTCCTTGCCTTTGCCCGCCCACTGGATGTGAAAAAAGTGCTGTTCAGACTCTGGGGCGCCCCCAGACTCTGGGGGCTGGGGGTTGCTCCGACTTTGTCTCTCGTTGTCCGACTGTGTCTCCTCGCTCATACCCCCTGCCTCCTTCTCCTGGTCCTCCTCCCTGTTTCTCTTCCTACTCCCTCTTCGCCTGCTTTTCCCAGTCCTTTTCTTCCTATTCCTCCTTTTCCTCCTCCTCCTCCTCAACCTCCTCCTCCTCCTCCTCCTCCTCCTCGCCCCCAGTGCGCCCAGGAGGCTTTCAAGATGGCCCCATGACGGCCCAGGAGGCCCCAAAGACGGCCCCAAGAGGCCTCTAAGACGCCCAATATGGCCTCCAAGACGGCCCTGAAGCGCCTCAAGAGGACCCCACATCGGTTCAGAGAGGCCCCCAAGACGGCTTCCGACGGCGTCAGACCCGTCAGACGGGCTAGGAACGATTTAAGACTGCCAAGGAGAGGCCCCCAAGACGCCCCCACGGCCCCCAAGAGGCCTAAGGAGGCCCCCAAGAGGCTTCCGAGAGGCCCCCCGGGAAGCCCCCAGGAGGCCCCACAAGAGTGCCCCAAGAGGCTCCCAAGAGGCTTCCTCCTCCTCCTCCTCCTCCTCCTTCTCCTCCTCCTTCTCATCCTCTTCCTCCCTCTCCTGATCCTCCCCCTCAGCCTCCCCCAAGCGTTCCCCGAAGAGTTTCCGGAGTGGCTGGGGGAATACATAATCAGATAGCTTGGCCAAGCTGGGGCCCAACGTTTGGCCACATAGGCGCTTCTCAAAAAGGCTGGGGGCGGCGGTGATTCGCCGTAGGCGTCTTGGATCCGCCGCCCCCTGTGCTTGCCACAGGGTTGGACGGCGTGCCAGACATTTTGCTGAGATTCTGATTTTCAAACCCTTCCCAGTGGCCTTCGGCCCAGACCGCCTGCCCCTCGGAAGGACCAGAAGGTGTGGCCCACATCGCCACCAAGACGGCCCAAACGGCCCAATATGGTCACCAAGATGCCTCCAAGGCGGCTAGGATCGCTCCAAGAGAGCCCAAGACGGCTCCAATATGTCTCCAAGACGGCCCAAGATGCACCCGAGGCGTCCAAGATGGCCCCAAGATGGCCCAGGACGGCCCCAAAGGCCCCCAGGAGGCTTTTAATGCAGTCCAAGAAGCCTCCAAAGGGATCTGCAGGAAGGCCCGAAGAGGCCAAGACAGCTGATTTCCCGTGGGCTCTTGATGGATTTTGACGTTTTCGGCCTGCCGACGGCCCAATGCCGCCGAAGAGACCCCCAAGATGGCCCCAAGAGCGCCCAAGAGGCCTCCAAGACGGCCCCATGACGGCCTCCAGACGGTCCAAGAGGCCCCCAAGGCGCCTCCAAGACGGCCCACGAGAATTCCAAGGCGCCCACGATGGCCTTCAAGACGGCTCCAAAACGTCCAAGATGGCAACGATACGATTCGACATAGCCCCAGGATGTCCCAAGACAGCCACAGAGGGCCCCAAGGGCCCCAAGGGGATGCAAGGGGCCTCCTAGACAGTCTAGGAAGTCTTCAAGAGGACCTCCAGGAGAGCCCGAAATGCCCAAATGGTTGTATTTATTCCCTTCAATTGTTGAATAATTTGGGCGCGTTTTCTTTTTCGGCTGTCCGACGGCCCAAGATGTCCACAAGATGGTCCCAAGACGGCCCAAGCTGACTTCAAGATGGCCCCAAAAGGGCCCCAAAGGGCGAGGAAACAGTCCAAGAGGAAGAGCAAGAGGAAAGGACGGAATCAGAGGCCCGAAGCGGCTCCGAGAAGCCTGCAGCTCAGCGCGGGCTCGTCTGCGGACGCCCTTGCCCCCCCCAGGAAAAACATTTCACCCCGAGGCCCGGTGATGTTTTGTGGGGCCGCCATCTCAAAGCCCCACGGCCAGCTTTTGGGTCGAGGAGGAGGAGGGGCAGGAGGACGAGGAGGTGATCAACAGGAACCAGAGGAGCAGGAGCAGCAGGAGGACGAGGAGTTTGAGCAAGGGGTCAAGGACGGAATGATAGGCCAGAAGCGGCTCCGAGACCAGACCGCGCTGAGCTGCAGGGTTTTCGGAGCCGCTTAAGGCCTCTCATTTCGTCCTTGTCCCCCTGCTCAACCTCCTCGTCCTCCTGCTCCTGATTCTCCTGGTTTTGCTCCTCTTCTTCCTCGACCCAAGAGCCGGCCGTGGGGCCTTGAAAGGGCGGGCCGAAAAAATGTCACCGGGGGCCGAGCTGCAGGCTTCTCGGAGCCGATGCGGCCAAAAAGAGGCTGCCCTGCAGGCTGTCTCGGAGCCGCTGCGCCAAAAGAAGGACACCTTGTCGGTTTAACTACTAGGTCGCTTTGTCGGCTGATTTCGGGCGCGTCGTCATCGTGGTCGTCGTTGTCATCGTCGTCGTCGTGGTCGTCGTCGTCACCACCATCGTCGTGGTCGTCGTCGTCGTCGTCGTCGTCGTCGTCGTCGTCGTCGTCATCGTCGTCGTCGTTGTCGTTGTCGTCGCCGTCCATAAGATGGCCCCGAGAGGGCCCTAAGAGGGCCCCAAGAGAGCCCCAAGAGGGCTCCGAGAGGGCCCCAAGAGGGCCCCAGGAGTTGTGCAACAACCCAGCGGCCGCTGGTACATAACTCCTGGGGCCCTCTTGGGGCCCTCTGAGGGCCCTCTTGGAGCCCTCCTTGGCCCCTGGTTGGCCCATGAGAGGGCTCCAAGAGGGCCCTAAGAGGGCCCCAAGAGGGCCCCAAAAGGGCCCCAAGAGGGCCCCAAGAAGGCGCCAAGAGGGCCCCAAGAAGGCCCCAGGAATTATGTACCAATCCAGCGGCCGCTGGTACAGAACTCCTGAACCCTCTTGGGACCCTCTGAGGGCCCTCTCGGAGCCCCCTCGGACCCCTGGTTGGCCCTGTAGGGCCCCAAGAGGGCCGCAAGAGGGCCCGAAGAGGGCCCCAAGAGGGCCCACAAGAGGGCGCCAAGAGGGCGCCAAGAGGGCTCCAAGAAGGCCCCAGGAATTATGTACCAACCCAGCGGCCGGTGGTACAGAACTCCTGGGGCCCTCCTCCTCCTCCTCCTCCTCCTCGGCGACGACGACGACGAGGAGGTGTAAACGCACCCTTACCCAGCCCCTGCAGGACCAGGCAGCGATACTTGGACCAAATTTCCTGGCCCCTGTTTCGACCCCAGAGCTCTCGACCCCGTCCAGGAGCTCCCGACCCCAACCCGGAGCTTTCGGCCCCATCCTGGAGCTCTCGACCCGCAGACGACGGACGACGACGACGACGACGACGCCTCGACCTGGAGTGGTAAGTTTTGCTGCTGCTTTTCCCCAGGGGTTTGGAGCCCTCGGGGCCCAGGGGGGCCCCGAAACGGATCCGAAGCCTCAAATTTTTCCGGCCCGCGACCGACGACCGGCGACAACGACGACGACGACGACGACGACGACGGGCATAAGTTATTTGGCGCCCCCCCTTGGGAGCATCGGGTAACTGGGGGGTGCGCTCCACACCCCCCACTTACCCGGTGTCCCCCAGGGGACATCGGGTAACTCGACCTTGCAGGGGGGGGTGTTAGGCACGGGTTACCCGGTGGCGAGGGGGGGGCATCGGGTAACTCGACTTTGCACGGGGGGGAGTCGGGCATGAGTTACCCGGTGTCCCCTGGGGGACATCGGGTAAGCGGGGGGTGCGCTCCACACCCCCCACTTACCCGGTGTCCCCCGAGGGGCGTCGAGTAAGTCGACCTTGCAAGGGGCGCATTCGGCATTATTCAGTAAACCGGTGGACCCCCATGGGACATCGGAGTTACCCGGTGGTCCCCGTGGGACATCGGCCCGTGGGACATCGGAGTTACCCGGTGTCCCCCGGGGGACATCGGGTAACTCGACATTGCAAGGGGGGTCTGGGCATGGTTACCCGGTGGCCTCCCGTGGGACATCGGAGTTACCCGGTGTCCCCCGTGGGACATCGGAGTTACCCGGTGGTCCCCGTGGGACATCGGCCCGTGGGACATCGGAGTTACCCGGTGTCCCCCGTGGGACATCGGAGTTACCCGGTGGTCCCCGTGGGACATCGGCCCGTGGGACATCGGAGTTACCCGGTGTCCCCCGTGGGACATCGGAGTTACCCGGTGGTCCCCGTGGGACATCGGCCCGTGGGACATCGGAGTTACCCGGTGTCCCCCGTGGGACATCGGAGTTAGTTACCCGGTGGTCCCCGTGGGACATCGGCCCGTGGGACATCGGAGTTACCCGGTGTCCCCGGGGACATCGGGTAACTCGACCTTGCAAGGGGGGGTCTGGGCACGATTTACCTGGTGCCCCCCCGTGGGACATCGGAGTTACCCGGTGTCCCCGTGGGACATCGGAGTTACCCGGTGGTCCCCGTGGGACATCGGCCCGTGGGACATCGGAGTTACCCGGTGTCCCCCGTGGGACGTCGGAATTACCCGGTGGTCCCCGTGGGACATCGGCCCGTGGGACATCGGAGTTACCCGGTATCCCCCGTGGGACATCGGAGTTACCCGGTGGTCCCCGTGGGACATCGGCCCATAAGATGGCTCCAAGGGGTCCCTAAGACTGGGCTGGTACATAACTCCTAGGGCCCTGTTGGAGCCCTCTGAGTGCCCTCTTGGAGCCCTCTTGGGCCCCTGGTTGGCCCTAGGAGGGCCCCAAGCAGGCCCGAGGAATTATGTACCAATCCAGCGGCCGCTGGTACATAATTCCTGGGGCCCTCTTGGGGCCCTCTGAGGGCCCTCTTGGAACCCTCTTGGGCCCCTGGTTGGCCCTAAGAGGGCCCCAAGAAGGCCCCAGGAATTATGTACCAACCCAGCGGCCGCTGGTACATCACTCTTGGGGCCCTCTTGGGGCCCTCTGAGGGCCCTCTTGGAGCCCTCTTGGGGCCCGGGTTGGCCCTAAGAGGGCCCCAAGAGGGCCCCAAGAGGGCTCCAAGAGGGCCCCAGGAATTATGTACCAACCCAGCGGCCGCTGGTACATAACTCCTGAACCCTCTTGGGGCCCTCTTGGAGCCCTCTTGGGCCCCTTGTTGGCCCACATGATGGCTCCAAGAAGGCCCTAAGAGGGCCCCCAAACGGGCCCAAGAGGGGCCCAAGAGAGGCCTCAGAAACCGCTAGTAGGTGTCATCGATCAGCGCGTCTGGATGAGACCTCTCAGTGGTCTCTGGGGCGCGTCTTGGAGCCCTCTTGGGGCCCTCTGGAGCCCCCTTGGTGCTCCCAAAAAGGTTCCAAGGGACATCCGAAGGGGTGGAGGGGGAGTTGGACGGGGAGTGGAGGGGGAGGTGGAGGGGGGGCTGAGGTGGGTGGTGGAGGGGGGGGTGGAGGGGGGGTGGGGGGGTTGGTGGAGGGGGAAGGGAGAGGGAGAGGGAGAGGGGTTTGATTAGGAAACTGGAAGAGGTTTGACGACCACGACGACGACGACGACGATGACGACGACGACGATGACGGCGACAACCACGATGACGAGTGGGCGCCTTGGAGTTCTCGTGGGCCGTCTTGGAGGCGCCTTGGGGGCCTTTTGGACCGTCCGGAGGCCGTCGTGGGGCCGTCTTGGAGGCCTCTTGGGCGCTCTTGGGGCCATCTTGGGGGTCTCTTCGGCGGCACTGGGCCGTCGGCAGGCCGAAAACGTTAAAATCCATCAAGAGCCCACGGGAAATCAGCTGTCTTGGCCTCTTCGGGCCTTCCTGCAGGTCCCCTTGGAGGCTTCTTGGACTGCATTAAAAGCCTCTTGGGGGCCTTTGGGGCCGTCCTGGGCCATCTTGGGGCCATCTTGGAACGCCTCGGTTGCATCTTGGGCCGTCTTGGAAACATATTGGGGCCGTCTTGGGCTCTCTTGGAGCGATCCTAGCCGCCTTGGAGGCATCTTGGTGGCCATCTTGGGCCATTTGGGCCGTCTTAGTGGCGATGTGGCCACACCTTCTGGTCCTTCCGAGGGCAGGCGGTCTGGGCCGAAGGCCACTGGGAAGGGTTTGAAAATAAGAAGAGCAGCAAAATGTCTGGCACGCCGTCCACCCCTGTGGCAAGCACAGGGGGCGGCGGATCCAAGACGCCTACGGCGAATCACCGCCGCCCCCAGCCTTTTTGAGAAGCGCCTATGTGGCCAAACGTTGGGCCCCAGCTTGGCCAAGCTATCTGATTATGTATTCCCCCAGCCGCTCCGGAAACTCTTCGGGGAACACTTGGGGGAGGCTGAGGGGGAGGATCAGGAGAGGGAGGAGGAGGAGGAGGAGGAGGAGGAGGAGGAGGAGGCCTCTTGGGAGCCTCTTTGGGCACTCTTGTGGGGCCTCCTGGAGGCTTCCCGGGGGCCTCTTGGAAGCCTCTTGGGGGCCTCCTTAGGCCTCTTGGGGGCCGTGGGGGCGTCTTGGGGGCCTCTCCTTGGCCGTCTTGAAGCGTTCCTGGCCCGTCTGACGGGTCTGACGCCGTCGGAAGCCATCTTGGGGGCCTCTTTGAACCGATGTGGGGTCCTCTTGAGGCGCTTCAGGGCCGTCTTGGAGGCCATCTTGGGCGTCTTAGAGGCCTCTTGGGGAGGAGGAGGGGGAGGAGGAGGAGGAGGAGGAGGAGGAGGAGGAGGAGGAGGAGGAAGGGGGAGGAGGAGGAGGAGGAGGAGGAGGAGGAGGAGGAGGAGGAACAGGAGGAAGAGGAAGAAAAGGACCTGGAAAAGCAGGCGAAGAGGGAGTAGGAAGAGAAATAGGGAGGAGGACCAGGAGAAGGAGGCAGGGGGTAGGAGCGAGGAGACACAGTCGGACAGCGAGAGACAAAGTCGGAGCAACCCCAAACCCCCAGAGTCTGGGGGCGCCCAAGAGTCTGAGCAGCACCTTTTTCAGATTGGGTCTCGAGGTTTCCGGGGGTCCCCGCAGCAAGCCGCGCGCGCTTTTGCCACGTCGAGGTGCTCAGAGGTCGTCTTTCTCACGCCAGGCGCTTATTCACGGAGGCCCGTATTTTCAACAGGTTTCCCTTCGCATCGGCCACGCCGTCACGGCCCGGTCCAGCATCGCGGGCCTCCCCACTGTGAAAGTTGTATTAGCAAGGATGTGAGGTATAGGATGATGTTTAGAATTATGTATGTTGCTGCTCTCGCTCGCTCATGCTTGCATTCTCTTGTTCACTATTGCCATTTGTGGCTTGGACCCGCCCAGCTGTGGCGGGAGGGTGGACGCATTCTACGACTCTCTAGCTTGACATCGGAATACGATCAGATCACACTCTATATATTTCTTCTTGCATCAAGAGGTTGTGGGTGGAAAGGTCAGGATCAATATTTACACTGGTAGCGTGAGCTGAATCAGTCCACGGTGCGAGGATTACATACAGAATGGCCTTGCAGACATATATGCTGGCGCTCAATTGCATCTTCGCGGTGCTTAACCACTGCGCTCATCAACAGACCACGGTGATCAACAAAACGCGTAAAATCATCACCTACAACAGATTGGACGGATATCGATATATCAACAACATCCCGGGCGAGCAGCATAACTACAGCAACGATAAGACAGCTACTACATCGGTAACAAGTTCAGTAGCATCACAGTCATCAAGATGACGTCCAGGCAGCAGCGGCAGTTCAATGACGGCCCCCTCTTCGTGGACAAAGAGGGCGTGGTACACTACAACGGCGACCCATCCTACGGAGAGGAGTTCGAGGAGCGTGCGATACTCGGCTACCACGCGAGCGAGGAGAAGATCAAGCAGCTCTATGCGATCAAGCTCAAGAATTCTCTAAATGGACGAGCGTGGACAGTTACACGAAAGAAGGTTGAGATCAGTACGCAGGCAGTTTTGGACGAAGCAAGTAATGACCCACTTGCTGCAGTCAAACTGGTGGTAACTACAGTACGACAGGCGTGCGAGAGAATCGCACCACTACAGATGCAGCAAGCATTCGAGGAGCATTTCTTCCGAAGTTTTCGCAATCGAACGGAGTTTGTGCAGGGCCTGAGACGAGAGACGGAGTACGAGCGGCTCAAGTCACTTTCAACGAACACGACAGTCAGCGAGGACCGACGGACATACTTTCTACTAAAGCTAGCGAATATCAGCATGCAAGAACACAAGGCAATCCTTGGCCAATGCAACAACGAATACATCTGGGACGACGTGACGGCGGCCATGCTGAGGCAGCTGGACAGCACAGGCCGAGACGATCGTGGTCATGGGCGATGATACGGAGCCTACCCGGTGTACTACGACGACGAAGAGGAAGAAGCTCTACTCGGAGATGAACGTGCACCGTGCGATGGAGACGTTTTCCCGAGTGATGAGGACTACGACGCACTTGCAGCGGACATCGACGAGTTCGAGGGAGTGATTGATGGCGTAGACCCCGACGAGATCAGCCAGGAGGAGTGCGACGCCCTGGCAGCGGAGGCTCAACGTCTTGGCTGGGAAGCTGGACGGCGCAACCACAAGCCCAACTACAAGCAGGCCCGGGAGCGGCTTGCTCAGAGCAAGTCGAATAGAGGCTGGAAGGCCAACATCAACAAGCAGGGCTCCGCCAAGATGGACAGCAAAGAGGCTGAGGATAAGCTGAAGCAGATCAAGGCACGCACGAAGTGCAACGTGTGCCACAAGAAGGGCCACTGGAAGGGTGACCCCGAGTGCGAAAAGACGAGGTCACCAGCGAGTGGATCCAGTACGCTACTTCGTTGAGGACGAGGAGGCGGACGCGGGGGGCGAGGCTTTCACTGGCGACCTGGAGGTTTTCTACGACGAGCTGGATTCGCAATGGCGACCGCGGTCAAGCTGCTGATGGCGGACAGCTCGATGGATATGACCGCCATTCAGATTGTCAGCGACCAGCTGGCAAGCATAGACGTGGCGATGGAGGAGATCACGAGTCTGACGAGGGTGAGAATCGACACCGAGGAGCAGATAGTGAACACCTACGCGGCATCAGCAGCAGGAGACCAGCCGAACTTCCAAGAGAGGATCGGCCAGGCACACGAACCATGCCCAGTACCTGGAGAGCATCAGGCACACTAATCTGACGAACCCCTGAGCACTCCAGTGAGCTCAACCAGCAGACCTACACCGGGGGCGTGGTCGAGGACGCATCCCAGCAGACCAAGTACAGACTACCTAGAAGAGGACAACACAGAGACTGACCTACAGAAGATACGAGAACGTGCAAGCAGATCGCAGCATTGCGGGTCAGCTGCGAGAATATGGAGGCGGCCTACAGGGACTACATGGATTTCTGTTTGGACTGGGCCCTACATCGTTTCCAGCAGCTCATGCGCATCACCATGGAGATGGCGCCGAACGGTCTCAGGAATATGGCCTACGATCTATGCCAAGCAGCCTGGTACAGGACCTCGGAGCTTCGTGACATCGTAAGGGGCACTTGCGAGCGCCTACCGATTGGAGTACGACCGACATGGTTGTGGACGCAACGCCGAGCTGGAACAAACTACGCTCCAGAAGAATTGGGCGGCAGCAACCTTGCGAGGAGCTGGGAGAGATTGAGGCCTGCGCAGTACGAAAAGGACCTATTCCAGATGGACATGCTGTACTGGACACTGCGTGCCCACGTGGATGTGGAGGCTCAATATCACTGGGCGGCTACACAGAGGGCGGCAGAGTCACCACGCGGATGAGAGGATCATCCATGCGCTTTCGAGGCGTGAATGATAGCGCCCCGGTCATGGCAGAAGGAGAACAAGAGGTGACGGCTGGACTTGCTGGAGCTGACGTGAACCTACGCTTCCAGAGGTCGCCGAAGTCAAAGACGCCAATACTGTTGAGCATCCACCAGCTGGAGGAGCTCGACACAGTGATATACATCAAGGATCAGAATGCGGACTTCAAGGCGATCAACAAGTACGGAGTGCCTCTTAACAAGACGGAGAAGGGACACCTGACGATCTCGCTCAAGGAGTGGCCGAAGAAGGAGATGACAAAGTTCGAGCCATCAGTCACGTCCGACGAGATCGACATCTGGAATGCGGAGGTCCAGGAGATCGATAAGGGCATCCTACGGCGGAAGCAGAGGAAGCAGATCGAGACGTGGGAGAATGAGGTTCAGGACAAGTTGGACCAGTGCCAGCAGATCGTGGACACGCTGAAGGCGGACCCGGAGGAGAAGCGGCCCATCATCTGCGAGCTCTACGCAGGTGGCATGGCAGCCGCATCAGAAGCTCAGCAGCGGCGGCATCCAGCGACGAGGCCGAGGGACATACTGATCGGGGACGACCTGCTGGACGCGAAGTCGCAGAAGACCGTCCTGAAGCAGCTGAACGAGGATGACCCCTACGTGACCATTGTGGGTTTCCCCTGCGACCCGTTCACGAACATATCCCACATGTTCCCGATGGGGCACGAAGATGCGCAAGTTGGCGATCGGCATCAAGCACCTGCAGCTTGTCAAGAAGATCTGGCTCAACTGCAAGCGCCGAGGAGCTCATATGCTACTGGAGAATCCATTTACGTCAAGAGCCTGGCAGCTTATGCCATGGCTGGGCTCAGAGTTCGTAAGCGCGATGATGCACCAGTGCGCCGAGGGCAGCAACCTGGTGGACTTCATGGGCGAGCCGGTCAAGATGCCGACGAGGTCCCTGACGACGGCCATCATGCTCGGCAAGAAGCTCAACAACATCAGGTGTGACGAGCAGCACGTACACGCGAGCGCGATCAACATGCCGAAGGGAACAGCCTCGAGCCTTGGGAACTGGATTAAGGAGCTGGCCAAGACAATCTTGGACGGCATCGAGGATCAGCGAGACCTCGAGAAGCAGCATGGTGGCTACGCCCGAAACGCCAACAACTTCGACGACATCGACTGCGACGTGTCCGAGGCCAACCCCGCGGAGACGGAGGCGCCGATGCACGCCAGCGCGGCGGCGATCTTCAGCAAGCATGGCGAGAACATCGAGATGGCGGAATGGACGGCGGTGCCACCCCTCATGCGAGCAGCTATCAAGAAGATACACGAGAGCCATTCCAATGGACCCTACAAGGAGTCACTAGCACGGTATCTACAGCATGGTGGAGCTAGCCGACGAGCGGCACATGCAGCACGTCTCTTCAGATGCACGACATGTGAAGAACAGGCTCGGACGGCAGCGAGACCCACGGCAGCTCAGCCTAAAGTTAAGGACCTCAACGAAGCCATCAGCATGGACTTCATGATCATACCCGACCTGGACAAGGACATGCACGTGGTGCTTGTCATCGTGGACGTGGCCTCGGACTTCACTGTGGCGATCTACACGTGTCCCGGATCGAGACCTACGGCAGAGTTAGCAAAGAAGGCGTTTGAACTCGGATGGCTTACCTGGGCCGGGCCACCACGCGTCGTGGAGCAGGACCAGGACTCTACCTTTATGGGCGAGTTTGAGACGCTATGTAACGACCTGGGCATTGTGATCAACAATGCGGCTCCAGAGGCTCACTGGGAGATGAGTAAAGTAGAAAGGAAGATACGATACCTGAAGGAGATGGCGACGAGTGTCTTCAACGCTGGGGACTTTCGTGGTCAAGATTCGGTTGCAGCAGCGGCACGTGGCATGGCCAACGCGCGCAATCAACATGTCAGCACGGCAGGCATTTCACCACGGCAATGGGTACTTGGAGCTGGACACCGACTGCCTGCAAGTTTGGCGAATCCCGACAACGACCCAGCAGTGGTTTCACGAGTGGCCGAGAATACATCATTCTGGAACCGACTACACCTTCAACAGATCTGTTCGGAATCCTTTTTCAAGGCAGCAAACTCATCAGCATTGAGACGGACAGTTCTGGCAAGGGCGAGGCCCCAGCCAGGGCCATTTCAGCAAGGTGATTTACTGATGTTTTGGCGATCTGATAACCTGAAGCGCAACCTTCATGCACGATGGCATGGACCTGCCCGGTGCCTGGGCATGGATGAGCACGGTTACTGGCTGATCCATAACAGAATCCCGATCCTCAGTTCACCCAGTCTCCTTCGAAGGGCGACTGAGCACGAGGTGGGCACCATGCAGTTTACCGACATGTTTCCAGATGGCGGACCTGCACGTGGACGAGCTGGTCAGCGTGTTTTTCTGGACCTTCGAGGTCAACAGTATAACCCAGCACGAGATGATCAACAGCAAGACCAGCAGCCCGATCAACAGCCAGATCAGCAGCCAGATCAACACCAATATCACCGATACCCAGGACATCAGCAGCATCCTGGACAGGGCGATGTTCCACCACAGCCAGCAGGAGGACAAGGCGATGCACCCTCGAGTGCACCGACGACGGCGCCAGCAGCACCTGCCCAAGGCAACGCGGAGCTGACGAAGCCAGTGGACAGCAGGAAGCGACGATCGGAAGTGGTACACGATAACGACGTGATGCCAATGCGTCAGAGAGGCTGGAAGACGAGTACGAGACAGTACCAGCTGATCAAGATCAAGCGGAGGAAGATCTACGAGCGCGACTTGTTCGAGCGCAGCAAGCTTGGGGCACCATCTTGGGAGCAGTGGCGGCCAGCAGCCAGGGCAAGACCGACCTGAGGCAACTGGATAACGTCAGGAACGCCCCTCTTCTACCTGATCCAACACCTGGGTACGAGATCGAGGGGCGGCGGCTTTTCAACTTGGACGCGCGCGACCTGGTTCAAGATATCTCGTGAGTGGACTGGATAGCCAATCCTCAGATCATCGACGACGTGGCATCACAAGACCCCATCACGATCATCGAGGAGATCACTCTGGGAAAGGAAGAGGAAGCTGGAGATGGACGAGGAGGTGGCCAACAGCCTGCAGCAGCCCCGCAGGAACCTACCAACGCGGACGAGACCATGGAGGAACCTAAGAAGGTGAAGCGCGGAGGCAAGAAGCACACCAAGCAGGACCTGAAGCTCAAGCAGACCAAGCGGGGCGACGCTCAGGACGATCGAGCTCAGCTTCGAGTACCTGCCAGGATCCAGAGGCACATGGAGGAACGCCAGAAGGCGGAGACAGTGGCAGCAGCACCAGCAGAGGTACCGCAAGATCATCCGGCTACATCATCGTCAAGTACGCGACAGCCTGCACAGGGCAAGCGCCAGGAACACCCAGTCACGATCAAGGAGTCCTTGCTGGACGATGTGCCGATCAGCATCAAACGAGTCCGGGCACAGACTGGGCCAGTCAAGCAGCTGGCAGATACACCGTTGCCCGTCGAGGCGTTCGTGGCCGAGCGGATGTGCAGCCAACCGACGAGAGCCAACAAGCATCAGGAGATCAACTTGACGCTGGGCGACGACGAGCTCAAGTGGAAGAAGATGCAGCAGGCGGTGGAGAAGGAATGGAACACGCGGTGCAAGTACGATGCAGCAACCCACATATCAGGAGCAGCAGTCGACAAGGTCGACCCGGACAAGACCCTGGGCTCCAAGGTGGTCTAGACCGATAAGGACCCCGCGACCTTCGAGCCGAAAGCCAGGATCTGTGGGAGAGGCTACGAGGAGGAGTTTGACGACAAGCTACGACGGGACTCACCTACAGTCTCAGCACAGATGACGTTACTCTTGCGCAGCATCGTATCAAGCCTCAACTTAGTCATCGCGGATGTGAAGGGAGCCTTTCTGCGAGGCAAATCCATCACACGCGAGCTCTACTTTCGTATCCCGACGAATCTCGGGAAGCGCAACATCCCTGGAGTGAAGGCAGGCGACCTGTTGAAGTTAAACAAGAGCATCTACGGCACTAACGATGCAGCTCGTGCGTGGTATGCGGCACTACGCGAGACGCTCGTGAAGCTTGGATGGGAAGGCCTGAGCTTCGAGCCCGCGACCTTCACCAAGCGCAATGCGAAGGGCACGATCATCGGGATCATGTGCCTGCACGTGGATGACTTCCTCATGGGCATCAAGCAGGACGACCCGGAGGGTGCCAAGATCATGAAGGACCTGCAGAAGGAGATCGACTTTGGCGAGGTCAAGTACGCGGGGAAAGAGCAGGCGACGTTCTGTGGCCGGGGCTACAAGCAGGACAAGGACGGCAGCATCAACGTCACCATGGAGGCCTACGCCTACGTGAAGTCGATGCAGACTGTACTTATCTCCAGAGAGCGCAGCAAGGCACCAGATAGCGCCTTGACCCATGCAGAGCATCGTGGACTACGAATGGTAGTTGGACAATTGCAATGGGCTGCGCGGGTGATATGCTTCGAAGAGGCCTTCTAGGCATCCCGACTGGCATCTACGCTGGGAGCTCAGATGGTGAAGGATCTACAGGACGGCAACGCGGCCATCAGGCGGATACAGAAGCGGGACGACTTGCTGATCAGGTTCTCGGCAGGTCTGAACCTGTGGGAGACCATGGTGATCAATGTCACCGACGGTGCTTTTGACAATCCGCCGAAGCACAGATCACAACGCGGACACTTCATCATGCTGGGCGACAAGAAGATCAACGAGGACCACAGTAACAAGTACAAGGTACATTGCATTGGGTGGCAGTCTTCCAAGATTCAACGAGTGGTGCGATCTACTCTATCGGCGGAGGCCTACTCATGTGCGGACTCTGTGGACATGTTAATATGGACAAGGTCGACCCTGGCGGAGATCCTGTACCCGGAGATGGACATGACCGAGATTATGCATGACACCTGCCCGGTGAAATTCATTTCGGCGACCGACTGCTAGAGCCTATGCGACACGATCATAAAGGAGAAGATTTCTATGACGGACAGGAGGCTTGCTTTGGAAGTGGCTATATTGCGGCAGTCACTCAAAGAGGTCAGCATCAAATTGGTCAAGAGCGAGCAGATGCTAGCGGACTGTTTGACGAAAGTACTTCCAGGAGGCTACGCGAGGAAGATAGTTACATCCAACCTGTGGACTCTTGGGCCTGATGACAGGGCACCATCAATACGCGGGCGAAAGCTTGTCGGACCAGAAAAGGTGGCAGCCAACAAGGAGGTAGACGAGCTGAACGCGAAGATGGCCAAGTACGTCAAGCAGGAGCTGTGCAACGACACCCGGAGGGGCGACGAGGAGATCTCTACGTGGCCGGTGGAGACGCACAACTACGTGGACGAGTGCTTCTACGACGACAAGGACGAGGTTCAAGACGAGGACTACGTCGAGGCATTTTACACAGAAGAGCTAACGGACAACTACCTGATGGAGAGGAGTGGCGCGCAGAGAACCATCCAGATACCAGACCAAGCTGTAGTTATGTTTCAACTTTGTGCACTTGCAGTGTATGGAGTTTGTCTTTCGATGTCTCCTGCGGTGGTGAAAGTCGTCTCTATCATCGCGGGTATCATCATATTTATTTACGTAATGAAGCCTAAGCAGAACGACGACGAGGACATGTTTGATCCGACGGAGGTGGATAGTTCAAGCAGCGACAACCTGTTCAAGCCGGAGTTGCCCGAGAAGCATGTCAAGGTCAAGTCCAGGACGGCGAAGGCTACGCCGAAAACTACAACGATAACACTCGCAGTACGAGCCGATCCAACGACCTATGACGATGATATCATGGGAGATGGACCAATCATGCTGGGAGATAGTGCTCTACTGAGACAGTGGCTGGAGACCATGGGGCCGACGATAATCAGGAGTGGCAAGTGCGCGGGCGACAGCTATGAGACGATCTACACGAAGGACAGGCACTACGCAAATTGCCTAGGACGGCGTCTCAAGCTGGACGCAGACGAGAGCAGGAGTTATAATCTCGACCCGAGCATCAAGGTTTACATTGCATACATCATCGTCATGTCAGCAGTACGTGTGCGCTGAGGATGATGAGTGATTTGAGTTATCATGTTCAGATAATGAGTGTTTTGGGTTACCATTCCAGATGATGAGTGATGTTTGGTCACCATCTGCAGATGAGGAGTGGAGGCGCCCCCTCAAGAGCTCAGGTAAACATTTCATATCTTAATATATTTTGCTCGGTGCGCAGACCTCGGGTAAAGATTTTAGATGTTGATCAGTGAGTGGGTTTCTTCTGTCTTAGTTTATGTTGCTCGGTGCGTTGATTTCTCTTATCGTGATATATGTTGCTTGGTGCACGGACGATAAGTGGATCGTTCGAGCCAATAATATTATTCAATGTTATGGAGGCTTGCTGCAGAATTTGCCGAGGCATTAGTTCGCAACGTTTCTTTTTCCTGTTTGAAAGTTGTATTAGCAAGGAGTGAGTTATAGGGTGATGTTAAGAATTCTCCATGTTGCTGGTCTCGCTCGCTCATGCTTGCATTCTCTTGTTCACTATTGCCGCTTGTGGCTTGGACCCGCCCAGCTGTGACGGGAGGGTGGACGCATTCTACGACTGTCTAGCTTGACATCGGAATACGATCAGATCACACTCTATATATTTCTTCTTGCATCAAGAGGTTGTGGGTGGAGAAATCATCATCAATATTTACACCACGTCTTGGGTCTGGGGGCTGGGGCTCGTCCGAGGAGACCACGGTCCGAGGGGCGTCCGCTGGCCGCGTCACCGATCCTGGCTGGGCCGGTTTCTTGCCCAGGATCGGTGCATAGTGTCCTCCTGGCTTGACCACGGAAGCGTCATGTTGGCGCGTGCCGTGGTCGATCAATGCTGGAGGAGTTTGGCCGACATTTCCCAAGTCACGACGGTTCGCGAGCTTGTCCTTTCGCATGTTGTCGGATCTCAGGGTTGGGCGAGGCAGCTCTGTTAGGATGGTGGTCGGCAGAGGCCCGGGGGGGGACTCTCAACACATGCTAGCGGGCGGGGCCGACAGAGGAAGTCTGCGAGGCCACTGCCACTCCACAGCGCGCCGTGCGCTGCGGTGCGCTCCTGCGATCACTCTGGCGTGCTGGGCAGAGCGGCTCGACGGCGCGCCCAGGGGGGAAGGCAGATGGGGGCTGGCCTTTTCGAAAGGAACGGAAGGCCTCTGGCCTTTGAGAAGCTTGCACAGACTTCCCCGACGCCACAAGAGGCAGTTTTTCCCCAAGAAGTGCTTGCACTGAGTTTTTGTTTCTTATTTAGGAGCGCGCCAAGCGCCCTCTTCTCCACAGCGGTGTTCCACGTTGGCGGCCCGCGTGAGCCGCGGCGTAAAGCCTTTGTGTTTTCTCGCGTAATGGCAGTTTCTTCTCGTCGCCCAGCTGGCCTTTGGAGCACCTGTCACGAGGCCCAGAGGGCGTCGGGGGTTCCGAGCTGGTGCAGAAAGTTGGGGGCGCCCCGGGCTGGGACCTCTTCTGGCAACGCCCAGCCTGCTCGGGAGTGGGCGCCGTGGAGATGCGCCTGAGACGGCCCAGCGGCCCTCGGGTTGTTCGAATCGACCATCAAGCAGCTTGAATTTCAGTTACCAGGAGAGGAGGAGAAGCTCCAGGAGGTGCTTTACAATACCGAGATCTCTCACCTCGAGGTGTTAAGTGGGGTCCCGCTGCCTGAAAGGTCGTGGGACCGTCTTTGGCGTCGCCTGGCCGCTTTGGAGACGCTGTGGCTGGCCTTGAGGCCGAGCAGATCGCGAGGGAGCAAATGGTAGGGGATTCTGTGTGTTCGGGATCTGGCCAGTTTGGGTGCCGCCTTTGGACAGTTAGACAAAACATACCAGACGCAGCCCAGCAATATTCAAACACGCCTCGTCGTGCCAGAGTGCATGGTCGCGGCTGCAGCGTGCGAGAGCGTGTGTCATTGTGTTTCGTATGCCAAGCGGGGTCACGGTGAATTTTGTTTTGTTGTCTCCACATGAGGATGTTCACCTCACGTCTCCCCATCTCCGCCTCTCATCCCCCGCCCCTCTCTCCCGCCCCCGCTCCTCTTCCCCGCTGTACCTCGCTCTCGCTTTCATTTCACGCGCGTTCAGTATCCATCTTCTCTTGTGCCCCTCCCTTTCCCCGACTCCCCCCTTGCCAGGCCTTCCGCCCTGCTCTTCCCCTGCGGCTCTCCACCAGCACTCAATCCGCCCTCCCCCCTCCCCCCCCCGTCGCTTCCCCTCCTTCGCCCCCGCCCTCTCTCTTCCTCTCCGCGCCCCCTCTCCTGCGCCCCCTTCCCCTCCCGCTGCCCCTCCTTCCTTGTCTGGCAGCAGGTGAGCCTGGTCTTTGCAGCCATGCGCGGACCCGCAGTCAAGCATCCTCCTGCCATCCTCGCCATGCGGCCCCCCGCCTCCAGCTGCTCCTGCCTGCTCGGGGATCTGGGCCAGACTTCTTCTTGTTCCAGATCTGGAATGTCTCCGCAGGCGATGCTGCACCCGAGACCCTCGTTGTGTTGAGAATCATCAAGGCGCGCGGAGCTGCACCCTGCTGCGCCCTGCTGCGCCTGTCCCTAGCTCAGAGCAGAAACAGAGACCATCGCCACTGAAAATCCATTGGGGGGGCGCCCCTGGGCGGTGGGTCCACCCGATGGGCTCTCGGTGGTGATGGTCTCTGCTTCCCCTCTGACTATCGCTGCCGATCTCGGTTCTCCTCCCTCGGTGCGTCGTTCTGCTTCTGATCGTCTGTCAGTGTCGATCGCGCCTCGACGAGTTCCCCTGTGCGTCGAACTTTCTCTCCGCGTGCCACGCGCGCAGCGCGTTGCACACATGGTGAAAGCGCATACGATAACCGCATGTTGTGCATGTGTTCGCGCGCGTGCGCAAGCCAGGATAGTGTCACATGCGTGCGCGTGCGTTGTGTTTGGCACAGGCCACGTGTGCGAGTGAACCAGGGCACGGGCCCGGCACGCCACAGGGCAGACGGGGTGCGGGCCCCTCCCGAGAGCCAGGGGGGCGCGGGCCCCGAAAGAAAGCCAGGGCACGGGCCCTTCGGCGCAGGCGCGGCCCATGAGCCCGATAACGACTGCGGGCGAATGCTCGGCGGCGAGGGCACGGGCCCCGACCGCGAGCGCGCCTGGGGCACGGGCCCAGGGCCGCCCACCAGCGCACCTGACCAGGCACGGGCCTGGGGGCGCGAGTCCGGCGGCGAGGGCAAGAGCCCCGACCGCGAACCCAAGGTCCACCCAGGCACGGGCCTGCGGGGCCAGCTCGGCGGCGAGGGCACGGGCCCCGACCGCGAGCTTCAAGGCCACCCAGGCACGGGCTTGCGGGGCCGGCCTGACGGCGATGGCACGCGCCCCGGTCGCGAGGCAGTGGCGGCGAGGGCAGGGGCCCCGACCGCAAGCTGAGGCGGCGACGGCACGGGCCCCGACCGCCGCGCACCCAGAGGCCGCCCAGGCGCGGGACTGCGGGGCTAGCTCGGCGGCGAGGGCGCGGGCCCCAACCGCGAACTTAATGGCCACCCAGGCACGGGCCTGCGGGGCCAGCGCGGCGGCGAGGGCGCTGGCCCCGTCCGCGAACAGAGGATTGGACCCGCCCAGGCGCGGGCCCAACTGGCACGTGCCAGGGAGAAAACAGCGCTTCAGATGTAAGTTCGGTATTGTTCGCTTTTCCGGCAGCCGAGCACTCTCAAGAGCTACGTGACTCATTTGCGGTGGGCCCACCGTTTTCTTCTATTAAACGACGACTGGTACACCGAGTCCTTGCGGCAGGTCATGAGGGGCCAGAGGAAAATGTCTGGGCCGCCGCGTCAAAAGCTGGCCTTGCAGGCGCAGCAGGTTCGAAAATTGGTTGCCCGCGCAGAAGCCCGCAACGACTTGGAACGAGCGGCGCTGTACGCGGTTGGTCGCTTATGCATGTTCGGCATGCCATCGGAATGCATTCCGCTCGAGACTGAGGGGGCCCACTCTTCTGTCGTGATCGAAGGCTCGTGTTTCAGCGTATCTCTGACTCGTCGGAAGCCGGGCCGTCGGCTTGCGGTCATTCGGCGGGATTGTTGTTGCAATCAGTCTGGAAGGCTGCTCTGCGCGCTACATCACCTTGCCCCTGCAGTCGCCCGCGCCCGACGTGAAGGCCGAACCCGGATCTTTACGAGGTCGGCAGAGCAGTTCGTCAAGCGTCTCCGCCAAAATGCCGTTGAATTTGGCCTCCCAGAAGCAGAGAGGTTGGGCTCTCATTCGCTCAGGCGGGGCGTGGCCAGGGACGTCGTGGACAGCGGCGGCGGCCTCGCGACCCTGCCTCGGGCCGGGGACTGGGCGAGTTCAGCTTTCGTCCAGTATCTCAGAGAAACACAGGTGGAAGCATTGGCGGCGCTGTCGCTGTTGGTAGACCATTATGATTATGAGCGAGCAGCACAGAGAAAAACAAAGCGCGCGGGGGCGCAGAAGCAGGACGAGCGAGGGCGCGCGCAAGCAAGCTCCAGAGCCCCTCCCCCTTTGCCCCCCCCAAAGGGGCACGGGCGCTCGCAACGATGGGTAAGGCGCGCGATCGCCGTGCGACGGGGGCGCAGTTGCGGCGACGCGCGCGCCCTGGTCTGGCATTGAAAAGTTGCCATCCCATCGTGCGACCAGCGCGTGGACGCCGACAGGCTTCGGCGGGTGGTAGCGGGGTTTTCACTCCGCGCGCCACGCGCGCAGCGCGTTGCACGCTTGGCGAAAGCGCATGCGATAACCGCATGTTGCGCATGTGTTCGCGCGCGTGCGCAAGCAAGGGCAGTGATGCACGCGTGCGCGTGCGTTGTGTTTGGCGCAGGCCGCGCGTGCGAGTGAACCAGGGCACGGGCCCGGCACGCCGCAGGGCAGACGGGGCGCGGGCCCCTCCCGAGAGCCAGGGGGGCGCAGACCTTAAAAAAAAGCCGGGGCGCGGGCCCTTCGGCGCAGGCGCGGCCCACGAGCCCGAAGACGACTGCGGGCGAATGCTCGGCGGCGAGGGCGCGGGCCCCGACCGCGAGCTTCAAGGCGACCCAGGCGCGGACCTGCGGGGCCGGCCTGACGGCGATGGCACGCGCCCCAGCCGCGAGGCAGCGGCGGCGAGAGCACGGGCCCCGACCGCGCGCCCAGCGGTCGCCCAGGCGCGGGCCTGCGGGGCCAGTTCGGCGGCGAGGGCAGGGGCCCCGACCGCAAGCTGAGGCGGCGAGGGCACGGGCACCGACCGCCGCGCACCCAGAGGCCACCCAGGCACGGGCCTGCGGGGCCAGTTCGGCGGCGAGGGCAGGGGGCCCGACCGCACGCTGAGGCGGCGTGGGCACGGGCCCCGACCGCCGCGCACCCAGAGGCCACCCAGGCGCGGGCCTGCGGGGCTAGCTCGGCGGCGAGGGCGCGGGCCCCGACCGCGAACTTAATGGCCGCCCAGGCGCGGGCCTGCGGGGCCAGCGCGGCGGCGAGGGCACTGGCCCCGTCCGCGAACCAGGATTGGACCCGCCCAGGCGCGGGCCCAATTGGCACGGGCCAGGAAGAAAACAATGTTGCAGATGTAAGTTCGCCCCCCCTCACCCCCCCGCCTAACCTTAATATGTGTCCGTTGCCTTCGTTGATCCAGGGCACTCGTGCCCTCCCTTCCCAACCCTCGCCCCCGCGGAGCGCAGTTGCGGCGACCCGCGTGCCCTGGTCTGGCATTGATAAGTTGCCTTCCCATCGTGCGACCAGCGCGTGGTCGCCGACAGGCTTCGGCAGGTGGCAGTGGGGGTTTCATTGGCAGCCTCGCAGCCGGGAGCAGCGTCCACCGCCAGCAGACCAGGCTTAGGGAAATGCATGCAGACGTCCGCGCTCACGCGCGCTCGGAGGCTGCCAGAGGTGGCCTTGGTTCGAGGTGCCCCCAGCGCCTCGCACCGTTTCGAGCCCCGCTCCGGACTTGGGATGTCTTTGTTCTTTCTCACTGCGCGGTCTCCGGAGCTCTGGATCCTTCCCCAGGGCCAGCTTCTCATCCCGAGACGTTTTTGAAGGTCCCGCGGTGCCGGGCGACGGCCCTTGGAGACCGAAAACGGCCAAAAACCTTTCAAGCGTGATTTCTTCATGGCTCGAGCATTTCTGGGTCTGGGGCCCTCTCTGATGCCACCTGGGCCTCCCTGGAACAGCTGAGATCACCCTGGGCCAAGGTCATGTCCGGCCTGGCAGTGCCGGGCATGCGCGCGTGTCCGGAGGCTGCCAGAGGTCAGCCGTGGGCAGGGTGCCCCCAGCGCTCCGCGCCGCTTCGGAGCTCCTGGGGCCCTCTGCCTCTTGAGGGGTGCTCTGGAAGCCCCCTGCATGGGCCTCCCTGGCGAACCTGGGGCCGCCCCGGGCCAGGGCCACGCCCAGTCCGGCAGCACCCTGACACGTCGGTTGTTTCCCAGCCGCCGCCGCGTTCTGCGTGCCTCCGACCGCGTGGACCCGCCTTGCGGGGTTCGCGCGCGGGCTTTTCAGCGCGTGGCGGGGGCCCGATCACCCAGAGAGGAGCAGATGGCTGTGGTTGATCGGTGGCCCCCAAACGGTGCGGTGGCCACACCGTGTGGTGAGTTTGCGAGGGTGCTCACGGTTCGGCCGGTTCGTTTGCGTCGCAGTCGGTTACGTTCGGTCGGTTCGATTATGTCGGTTATTGTGTCGTTGCCGCGTCGTTACGCCCTTCTGGGCTGCTTTCGGCCTGTCGGTTTCGGTCCGTTTTGGTTTCGGTGTCGGTTCGGTCGGCTTTCGGTTTTGCTGTCGCCGTGCGCGGCCCGCCCTTGGTCTGGGGATTCGGGGCAACCGTGCGGTTTTGGGACTCAGGGTGTTCTCGGAGGACGCCTCGCTCGTGCGAGTGGGGCCTCCAAGATCCCAGAATGGTGCGGTGGCGGACAGTGCGGTGAGGTCTATGATGGGGGCCCCGCGGTCGCCGCGCGGATTGACACCGCACCGTTCTGGACCCCCCAGGCCCCAGGAGCACTTCCAAGCTTGACGGGGGCCCGATCACCCGAAGGGGAGCCGCCAGCCTGCTATTGGATCGCACGCTCGGGGGCGCGGAGGTGGGCACGCCTCGCAGTCCTGGCTGGAGAGGGCTGCCGGCTCGCTCTGCCAGTGTTCCCACTGAGTTTGCGTTCATAGAGCGGTCTGCCTGACCTCAGGCCGCTCCGCCCCCCCCTGGGGTAAAGATGTGGGCGCGTCGGCAGGGAGGCGGGAGCATGATGGCGAGGGAGAAGGGGAAGGGAGGATGGATTGGAGTGGAAGGAGAGGAGGGTATGGAGAAGGAAGGGGAGAGTACCGAGGATGGGTGGTGGAGGGGGGAAGTGGAGGGGGAAGAGCACGGGGTGGAAGAAGGAGGAGGTTGAGGATGAGGGTCAGGTGGAGGCGTTGAAGGGGAGGTGCAGGAGGAGGCGCATGTTGATTGGAGGAAACGGAGGAGGGTGGCCACAGACCTGGACGAGGACCCAGACGGACCAAAGATGGCCAGCCAAAGCTCAGGAAGGCCCCACGATGCTCAAGACAGCCCCAGAGGGCCCAAAGACGATCCCACCATGGCCCCAAGAGACCCCCGAGAGCCCCAGGACACGTCCCCTACGAAGGTACCTTAGCGCGTGCTCTGGTACGTCCTCTGGTGCTCCCAGACTGCTTTCGGACAGTCCATGACTGTACCCACCAGCTCCACTCTGAGCCCGCCCAATGGATGTTCCCAGAGGCGGCGAGATGACGGGGCAATGCATAAGGGGCCTGGTGTGGGCATGATAACAGCGCAACGCGGCCCTGGGATTCTGGACTTGTGCTGATGGCGCGGTGCCGATGCATCGGCGAATCCTATGTCATGAATGGTGCGCCTCCCCTCTCCTGTATCTTCCGTTCCACGAAAGTCAGTAAAACGAGGTGCACGCATGCGGATCGTATCGCGAGGTTTGGTGGGGATAGCGCGTATCGACGAGGATTGCGCGCATGTGCCCCTACGAGAACCTCACCCCACCAGAGGGAGGGAGTGGGTCTTCACCCCCATTCGCGCCCTTCTCCACCGCTTTCAAATCTCAAGGAAACCAAAGGCTCGACCCAGCCCAGGCTGGATACATCAGATCGCGGTTGGAGTTCCCGCAACGCTCACCGCGGCAGCCGTCGAGCGGAGCTCCCAGGTCACCCGTGGGGCGCGAAGACCACCGCGTCTCGCGCTTCGCGGCCTTGGCCGTAGAGTTGCGCTTCTTCTCGGTGGCGGCAGAGGGCTCGCAAGGAGAAGCGCGCTTCTCGCACCCCCCAGCGCGAATCGCGAGAAGCTTCGGAGGGTGCTACAGGTGCCGCTGGCCCAAGGCGTCCCCAGCTTTTCACTTGCTTGGGAACCCTCGGGGTCCTCTGGGCCTCGTGATGGAGGCAGTGGGGGCCTCCTTGGGTATTCTGGGGACGCCTTGGGCCAAGGACGCTCCTGGCCGGAGATTTATCCGTAATTCTGTACGCTTCGCGTATCCCCACCAGCCCATCTCACAGCAGCAACTCTCGCGAAGCATGCCGACAGTCGTGTTTTTCAGGCGTGTGTCCGCTTGGCCCCGCATATCTCCCCTGTTCCTCCTTCCTCCCGCCTCCTTGTACATCCTCCTTGTGGGGGGAGCGGGAGAAGGACGAGGCGGAGGAGGAGGGAGAGAAAGCGCTCCTCGTGGTTTGAGTCGTTTGGGGTTTCTCGTCCTGGTCTGAGTCGTTCGGGCCCTTCTTCCTGGTGTGAGTCGTTCGGGCTCTTCGTGGTGTGAGTCGTTCGGGCTCTTCGTCCTGGTGTGAGTCGTTCGGGCTTCCTCGTCCTGGTGTGAGTCGTTCGGGCCCCTCCTCCTGGTGTGACTCGTTCGGGCTCCTCGTGGTGTGAGTCGTTCGGGGCCCGCGTCGTGGTGTGAGTCCTTCGGGCTCCTCGTGGTGTGAGTCGTTCGGGCGCCTCGTCCTGGTGTGAGTCGTTCGGGCCCCTCCTTGTGGTGTGAGTCGTTCGGGCTCTTCGTGGTGTGAGTCGTTCGGGCCCCTCGTCCTGATGTGAGTCGTTCGGGCTCCTCGTGGGGCCTCTTGGGGGCCTCTTGGAGCCTCGTGGGGCCTCTTGGGGGCCTCTTGGGGGCCTCTTGGGGGCCTCTTGGGGGCCTCTTGGGGCCTCGTCTTGGGGGCCTCTTGGGGGCCTCTTGGGGGCCTCTTGGGGCCTCGTGGGGCCTCTTGGGGGCCTCTTGGGGGCCTCTTGGGGCCGCTTGGGGGCCTCTGGGGGGCCTCTTGGAGGCCTCTTGGGAGCCTCCTGGGGGCCTCTTGGGGCCATCTTGGGGCCTCTTGCGACCTCCGCAGAAGCGCAAAGGAGAGCTGCCCCCTGAGAAGGACAAAATGAGGCCAGCACCTTCGTAAAATCAATGATTTTGCTATGAGGGAAGAGAAGCGCGGCCCCCTCAGGAGGCCAAAATGGGGCCAACACCCTAGTAAACTCAATGATTCTGGTTTCAAAGAAGAGCAGAAGGGGCCAAACTCTGCCCCTCCCGTCGGGGCCAGAATCCTCGTGAGGGTCGTCGTTTTTTTTGTCCCTCCCAGGAGTCGAAAAAGTGTGAATAGAACCCGTGTGATACCCTCATATATACTCATTATCCTCACCTCTCCTGCGCCTGGCCGTTTGGGCTCAGGTATTGGTGACAGATCGATCAGACCTTTGATCGTGCAGGAGGGAAAGACATCCATCTATCCCTCCTTCCCTCTACCAACGGATCAGGGGTTCTGTACCCTTGTACTTCAACCCCATACACAGGTTATCAGCCCTTTAAAGCTCACTGTTCATCGAACCCCGCGTCGCGACCTCGCACGCGGCCTCGATGGAACCCAAGCGGCGCATGCGCCGTAAGGGGTCCATCGGGGCCTCGCGTCCGAGCTCTCCGACGGCGCGACGGCTCGGTGATGAGTTGGAGAGCCTTAGTGCGGACTGTGTTGGTGTCCCAGGTACCCCCCCCCCCCCCCAGCTCCGACGGACCCGAGGCGCGGCTAGCTGCTGAACTTCACCGCAGCGCCGCCCGCGGGGGGACAGGAGAAGGAGTAGGAACAGGTAGGAAGGAGTTTCACACGCCTACCTTCGATCCTCCATCTCCTCCTCAGTCGGGAGCAATCCCAACTGCGTCAGGCGAAAGCCTCACTGGTCCTGATACTCCAGGGCGCTTTCGCGCTAACCGCCGATGGACCTCAGGTGCTGGCACCCCCAGCCCTGCGACCGTTCCTGTTGCGGAGCACGTAGCCACCTTCGAGGAACTCAGTAGACCAGTGGCGGCACAAACACAGACGCAGTATCCCAAGGTATCATCGGATGAGACACCACGCACACATGGTCCGAGTCGCAGCTCGTCCGCGCGCAACCGTCGTGGGGCCCCAGGCCCACGCGGCGAAAGTAGGCCGAGCCCGCGTACTGCTTCTCAGAGGCCATGCGCTCCCCGTGACAGGGGGCACAGGGAAGCTGACGCTCCCCACCTCTCCATCTCAGACGACCAGCTGGCGGAAACGTCCGCCGCAGGTGAAATAGCTGAGCTCAGAGACCAGGTTGAAACCTTCGTGTCCAGGCAGTACTCTGGACTACTGCAGAGCGTTCAGACGAACGCCGACGATACTGCAGCCACACGCCACGATCTGGACGGCGCATTAGGGATCATTGATTCCAGGATCGCCGAAGATCGACGCATCATAGGTGAACTGCAGTACCAGGTTGATCGTGAGGTGTCACACTCAGGTGAACGAACGGCGATGGTCGAGAACCTGCGCAACTACCTTGCGCAGATGGAGCAACAGCTTGTGCTCGTACGCGACACAGGCGCTTCAGCCGTCAGGATCTTACATGCTGAGATCCACGACCAGCTCCGCAACCGACCAACACCAGCCGAGGCCACCGACCCTGGCGACGTTCAGTCTCAGATCAATGGTCTTCGATCCTACATAGACCACACTACGGCGACGCTTCGCAACGAAGCGCACACTAACTCGCCGAACCTGATCGACATGTTGCAGCGTACTGAGAGAGTCATCACTCAAAGGCTTGATGCGACCAACGCTGTCTTGCAGACACTCGCTAACCGGATCTCTGAAATCGAGCAGCGTTTTCCTGATGTACAGGACGCCCGGGCAGAGTTGCGTGTCGGGCGAGCCCAGACTGGCCAGCTGGATTCTCCTCCTACGGTTTACGATTTCGCCCGCCTCACTGACAGGTTGCAGGAGGTTGAGAAGGCGGCGGACCACGCGCAGTTAGAGCTCTCCCAGGTTATTCGTGAGAGAGATACTGAGAAGGTACGTGTCGAGGGGCACCTCGCACGTCTGGAAGGCGAGCTGGAGGCACAAAGCGCCCGTCTCCGAGCATACGAGCAACGACTTGATCGGTGCTCACAGCGTTCTCGGGATACTGATGAGTACACACGCCAAAAGGTGGCCCAAATCCACGAAGACATGACGAGCTGGACGAATCAGCTGATCGACCACACCAACGACACCAATCTCCACCTTCGACCTGCAACCGACCTGCACAGGCCGACGGCAGCGTCCGCCGAAGCACCACAAGCTTCTGCAGGACAACAACGACGTACGTCACCAGGAGCAGCCTCCGCGGCAGCTTCTGCGCAGACACGCCATGTGTCCCCTGTGCGCACAGAACCGACTACTGACGGTGTACCGATACCCTCACAACCACTGTCTGCGGTTTCGGTCCATACTACAACTCCTATCAAGGAGTCAGACACCGTCCGAGTCCCTGTCTTGCCGAAGATCACGCAGCTGCTCGAGTGGCAGCAAAAGGTACGGAAGAACTTTGGGGCCGCCTCAGGGCGACCATCCAAAGCATAGGCCTTCCTATGCGTGGCTGAACAGCCCGAGTGTACATTCGAGGACTTACAAGACAGTGGAGACTTTGAGAGCATCGATTGCAAACTCGCTACCGCTCTGAGCGACATCTTATCCTCAGACTTGCGCTACCAAATCGGGCCCATCGAAACCAGAGAGCACACAGCAGGACGCATGCTCAAAGGACGCCAGATCTACTGGCACATCCTACAGTCCTACAAAGTGACAGAGGTTGACGACGACCTGCACGACTTCGAGCGCCTTAAAGAACTGAGGATGAGAGATGACGATTTGCAACGTTTTATTACTGACTGGGACGCTTTACTCTTGGAGTGCCGAGAAGCACCCGATCCACAGATCTTGGAGTTTTTGTTTCGTACACAGGTTCGGAGACATGCCTGGATGAAACAAGACGTGTACGAGTGCCAGCGCATGAAGATCAACGACCCGAATCGTACCTATGATTGGATCCGACAGCGCGTCCTGGACGTACTGGAGCTCAAACAATTGGAGAAGGATCAAAATAACTTACGGTACGAACATGAGACACGTTCTCAAGTCAATGCGTGCGCTGCCTGGAAGAAAGGCAATTGTCGCAATGGTGAACGGTGCAAGGCTTTGCATACAGATTCCAGGGATTGGAAGAACAACAAATCTTCCAGAACATCGACAGCTGGTGGCCACTCCCGCCGCAGCGTGTCAACTCCTGCGAATCACAAGAAGCCAGCATCGAAACCATTTTGCTTCGAGTTCGCCAAGCGCAACACATGTACCAGAGCCGACAAGTGCAACTTTCCACACGTCACACAGTGTAAAGATTTTGCGCAGAATAAGTGCCCCAGAGGCGACAAATGCAAATACGCTCATCTTACACCTGGTGCGAAGACTCCCGAGCGAAGCCCGAGTCGACCACGGACCTCCAGTCAGGATAGCCGTGGCCGATCACCATCCCGCGGATCAGGAAGCCAGCGTTCTTCACAACGCGGGGGGTTCCGCTACGCAAGCGACTCACGCCATGGACGTGACAGCTGACGCCAATACGACCGATCTCGTTCAACATCCAGGAGGTCCCCAGACTCTCGCAGTCAATCGAGAAGTCGATACGACAGATCTTCGAGATCTACCTCCCGAGGACGAGACAACCGTGGCGGCGGACGCGGCAGCCCACGCGGCCGTGATAGATCATATGGTAGTGACAAAGGACGTGGCAGACGTTCCCCGAGCCATGGTTCGCCCCGTGGCTCTCCCCACGCCAGAGCACGTTCTCCTGCCAACTATTGACGTTCACGCCGTTCCGACCGTAGTTACGTCATCCGTGACAAGACCCTCATTGCCAATACTAAAGTCACTTCGACATCTACCAAAACACGCCGTCGGCTACACTTCGACACACGTAACGCGGAATACTACTTACATACCGTATCCGGCAGGGCCAGATTGGACAAATGGAAGGAGATGCCGAATGAAGGTGGCATTGTCAATGTACCGGCCCCATTACCACAACGATGGTGGGATCGAAGTGCGGACGCCCTACGAGAATGTCAAAAAGAGGCACAGCTATGGTACGACGACCTATACTACTACCGACACAACAAAGAGTCGGTGGTCACACCAACTGCGACCCGATGATTCGATGACGCTGTCAAGCAGTCATCAAAGACAGCCCAGACGAAGACGACGACGATGCAAGTCGACCCACCACGCTCGACTGCTGCATTGACACGATCTTGGGTTCTCGACAGTGGTTCTGCTCATCATATTCAGGGAAAACACGAACTGACACAGACCGAATCGGATCGCAGATCTATTCGCGAAGAGCATATTCTGGAAACCGCCAATGGTGATCGTACTGTCAACGAGCACTACGACATACGGCTACCCGAGGTTGGCTTACACAGTTCAGCCCTTGCCTTGCCAGACTGTCCATCTCTACTATCAGTTGGGAAATTGATCGAGGTTGATGGCTTTCGGCAGCTTTGGGATCCTGAGCTGGGCTACTTGCTTCAGGATCCGTGGGGCCAATGGTATAAGATTCCAGTCAACAATTGAGCTCCAGAATTACGACTCGACGACCTGACGCTGATACCACCACCACGTCTATGCGCTTCGTCAGCACCCCGACGTCGTCAGCGCAAGCGTTCATCCGCCCGCTGCAACGACATTTGTTGGCGCTGCAAAACTACAGCTCAGTCAACAACTGCAGATGAGCTACGGCCCCACATAGGGACCTGCCCCAAGAGACCACATGTCGAAGAGAGAGGAGGAGCACGGACCACCACGGTCGAATAACCTCCCGACACAAACAAAGACGAGCCTAACGTGGACACACCCACCGACTCGCCTACGTCTCAGACGCAGTGTTCTCCTCCAAAATGCGGGGGGCTAGCAGATATAGCTCAAGCAGATAACGACATACCGACGGAAACGCTCACACGATTGCACCACGACAATGATCGCGTTCTTCCAAACAGACAGAAGAAGCCGATTGAACCGATGCGTTACATGACCCACAGCCCAAAACACCCTGACTGTGAGATTCGTTCTCGCACGATGGCGCAGAATGCCCCGTGTCGACGACAGCGCAAACCACACCCACCGGCAGACCCCACCGACGAGGATAACGCCCACGAGGCTTTTGTCCCGAAGAAGTTTGGCGAGGCTTTAACTGCCGACCATATCGTCCTGGCCAAAGACGATGCCGCAGACAAGCACGGCGACAAGTATGCACTTGTTGTCCTAGACAGATACACCGGCATCTTCATGGCCTACCCAGCACTACACAAAGACGCAGCTACCACAAAGGCATCCTTTCAACAGTTCATCGCCGCGAACCATGAGGTGAAGCATATCTATACAGACAACTCTGGAGAGCTTCAGAAGGCTTGCCGCCAACTGGGATGGAGACACGACACGAGTGCGCCGCATCGTCCGCAAACGAATAGACTGATCGAGCGCGTCGTCAAGATTGTCACTCTCGGTGCGAGAGCTGTGTTACATATGTCTGGTCTGGGACACGAATGGTGGAAAGAGGCCATGCAAGCCTTTTGCTGTGGACACAATTTTGTGAATACATCGACGGGCGCTGCTGCCCTCAATGAGGAGCATGCAGATAAGACAGCTCATGAAATACGCTTTGGTGAAAGCTTTCCCGGGCACTGCATGCCATTCGGTGCTCGGATCTTCTGGACATGCCTCAGCCCCGAGATTAACAACGAGACTGCGAAGTTTAAAGGAAATGCTCGAGAAAGGGTTATTCATGGGTTACCATTTACACTCTGGTGGACGATGGTCAGGTGACTACCTTGTCTTGGACACGGCTACATACGCCAAGAATCCTGGGTGAACTCTGTCACGTGCACAGAGTCAAAGACAACATCATCCCTGATGGCAAGTTCACCTACCCGGTGAAAGAAGGTACTCTACGACATCATAGCCCTGAGGCACACGACGAGGTCAAAGCATCTATTTCTCGCCCCTTGGGTGATAAACCAATGCCCGATCCTCCACTTTCCTACCCTAAAGAATGGGATGACCCGTCTATGATGACAACAGAAGACAACGCCGCCGATGCCCATGCATCGGCCTCTGAAGTTGCTGCGCCAGCGCCGGAGCCCGACTACTGGGAGCAGCGCGGATATTGCGTCATCAGACATATTCGTATTCCACGTAAGAAATTGTTCATCCCGACGGACGACGTCATGAACATACCTGTACCTGTTGATCAACTCGACGCGACACGAGATTTCAAGACGACTTCTACTTTTGAAGGAGAAAGTGACTTTCGCGATGTTTGGGATGGTGTCAGCGCCAACGACCACAGGGAGTTAAGCGAGCCATGGACAGGCACGGTTCGATTCGATGAGCTTCCCAAAAAAACGCCAGATGGCAAAATGGTGGTCCGCGGTCGCGAAACACGTATACAGACCACTACACGTCCTGATCGCATTCTTCCCGAGCATTGGAAAACCCTATCTCGTGGACAACAGAAGAAGGAAATCGATTACGCCGAAGACGTTAAACGAGCTCGTGAGATTCGCGACCGAGCTGCACTACGAGCGTGGACAAGACAGGACAAACAGGTCAACAATTTCCGTTCCACTGCATCCGGCGGACCAACATGGACTACTGTGGAACGAAGGATTACATACGACACTGACAACGGCGCCGTCATCCGTGACGAGAACGTCAAAGGCGTGACGAACAAATGGTTCCGTTTGGCCAAAGCCTAAACGGTTATATTCCCCCCTAGGCCGTAGTGCTCTGGCTTCCTCCTCCTCCTTCCTTTCCCCTCTTCCGCAGCCTTCTGCGCTTAGAGCTGTGCCTTTTTGCGGAGGGGGTGCCCCCTCAACTCATGTTTGGCCTGGCTTGGCCGGCGGTTCCGCTGGGTGCGGCCGCCTCGGCCCTCTGTGGAGTTGGCCGTCTCGCCGCAGGGACCCACCCGCCCCACGGGGCGCGGAAGGGGATACGGGCACCCCGTTTGGCTATCACGGGACCCTATCACCTGCGGGCTGGATGACGCCCCGCCTGATCCACTAGAGCATTATCCGGGTGGCGACCCCAAGGAGCAGTCTCCCCCTCGACGGGGAGCCCTTGGGCTGGACGCCCACACAGCCCCAGGCCCGGCCGCCGCTCAGGCCGGGAACCACCCCGAGCAATCTCTCGGGGAGGGAGGGGACGTCCCCACCACCTCCAACCTCGCCGCCCCTACTTTGACTCCCATCCTATCCCCCATCCCGGGGAGATCCGCCACCCCGGGTGGCACGCCTACCCCCTTCTGGTGGGGGGAACTCGCGTCATTCGCGTTCGCCCCGGCATCGCCGCAGGCCAGCCCCACAATCATGGACTTGCCGCCCGGCCGCTGGGGCGACTCCCTTGGGGGGGCCCGTGCGCCAGCCCCCCCGTCTGCCACGCCGGCGGTGCGTCCCGCCGAAGGGGGGGCGCCCTCGACGACCCCGCCGAAGAACACCCCAGGTGGGACACCGACCCCGTTCTGGCGGAGCTTCTCCGCCCCCGCCGAACCACCCGCACCTGCGGGGCCAGGCTCGGGAGCCGCCCCCCCGCCGCATACGGCCCTCCGCGGGGGACACACCTCCCCCGCTCCGCAGCCGGGGGACCGGCTACCCTGGTCCAAGCAAATCCCCGCGGAGGAGTTCGTGGAGTGGCTGAAGTGGGCCTCTCCCACCCCCACGGAGGAGGAGCAGGAGGAGGCGGGCGAGGCCCTCTGGTGGGAGAACCACTGGTTTGCCGGCCGCCGCCGGGAAGTGGTGCTGGAGGTCCGGAGCGTCCCGAGCCCCAACTTCGTCTTCCGCCTCATCGCGTGGCCCTACGGATGGCTAGATGCTGGCCTGACCGCTTTTGCGGGGGAAAGGTGGGTGAGCTTTAAGGTAGGCGTGTACGTGCTGGGCTCCTTCTACCTGGGCGGGGATCTGCTTCCTGGTTCTCCTCCTCGACAACCTGGCCCGCCCCTTTTTCTGGTTCTACCGCCGTCTGAGGCGCTCCCCCACCTTCCGCGACTTCTGCGCCCGGGTGGAGGACAACCGCCGGTTCCTCCTCGACCTCGACTGGAGGGGGCCTGATGCCCAGCCCGTGGACGACGATTTTTTCAAGGACGTCATCCGTGGGAGGAGCGACCAGCCCCCGAGGCTGCCCAACCACCTCGTAGCTGAGGTTGAGGGCCAGCGGGTACGCTTGGATCGAGGGCAGCACGGCGACCCCATCCGGAAGGAGAAGCGGGCGGGCCAGGACTTCCCGCACGCCCGGGCGCACGACTGCACGGACCCTGACCTCCGACGCCGCCTGGAGGGTGCGGACACCAAGGTGGTCCACCTCTGCAGGGCGGGACCCGTGGACAGCTGTTCCAGCGTGGACGCCTTCGCCATGCACTTCCGGAAATATACCGCGGTCGACGCCAAGGCCATCCTCGACCTCGCCGAGGACAGGGACCTGGGAAGCCCCTTCCTGGCCGGCCTCCGCACCCTCTGGAGGGCATTCTGGGGTGGGGTCCAGCGCATCGCCCATTCCTTCCTGGCCCGGGGTTGTTGCTGCTGCCGGAGGGGGGCCCGCCTGCACCGGCCGGGGCCGCGCCAGGTCACCGCGAACCCCCGGGGACCTCAGCAGGAAGAAGACGACTGGGAACCCTGCATGGCCGAAGCAGTGGGCTGGGTAGACGCGAAGGGAGGGTACTGTTGCCTCCAGAAGCATGGCACTTGCGAGGATCGGAGGGGACCTAAACCCACCCCTTTGCTCATCGAGGACGGGCCCACGTCCGATGCCCGGGGGTGGCCGCGCAACGGGGGAGGGGCACCGATGGCCTGCTTGTGCCGCTACCACGGCCTGGAGTACCACAACCTCCGCCTGAGTCTCCAGTGCTCGGAGCCAGGCTGCTGGCACATCGGGGAACCCGGGTTCGGTGGGAAGCGCCTCTGCCTCAGGCACGCGAACCCCTCTCCTCAGCCTGCTCGAGAGGGGGGGGGAAGGGCGGATACTAGCAAGTCCCCCCTTGACCCAGCGCGCCTAAGTGACGCCGGGCCGACCACTGAGCCCTCCACGGCCCCCACTGTGGGCCCTGTGGAGGGGAGGCCCGCACGGAGGACAACCGGGGAGCCACCTTCCCCCTCGCCCGCGGAGCCGGCCGCCTCCAGCGAGGCGCCCCCTAACCCAGCGGCCGCCCCTGGCGTGCCGGTGGGGCCTGACTGCCCCCAGCTGACGCACGGCGTCCCGGGCGCACTCGTGTCTGAAGGCCCCCCCGAGGGTGATGGGGGGGCCCCCGCGACTGTGAATGGGGGAAGGGCTACGCCACCTCCGACCATCCCCACCCAGGCGGAGGACACGGTCGGACGGAAGTACTTGATCCGCCTCTACGAGCCCGCCGACACAGGGGAAGGCGCCCGCCCTTACACTACTGCCCGAGGGATAGGGCGGGGAGAGGCGCGGTGGAGAGGAGGGCAAAAGGATTGGGCGGGGATTTGGATGCCAGGAGTGGAGGTTGAGCTGACGTTCCCACTATGGGCGGTGGGACCCTGGAGCCTCTCTTCCGAGGGGCGCCCCAAGGCTTCCCGCCCCCCATTTGATGCCCAGGAAATCACGGAGGCCACCTATGCCCAGCTGGGAGAAGCAAGTGAGGGCGGGGGGAAGCCCTGTACGCTGGCCGACCTGCTGCAGTGGGCGAAGTTCTTGACCTGTAGGTGCCCTCTCCACCCCTACGCGCGGGTTATCCCTCCCGGGCAGCGAGCTCGGGGAGGGGAAGCGCTGTGCAGCGCCCTTGGGGAGCCGCGCTCCATCTTGCGCGCGGAGGGAAGATCTGCCTCCCCGCCCCCTCGAGGCGGTCGCATCGCCCGCCTGCTCCACGCACCCTCAAGCAAGGAAGAGCTGCTGAGGTTGGGGAGGGGCCACACCCCGGGGCGCCGAGCGGGGGGAACGCCGGCGATGGAGCCGAGCAGCACGGAGCTGGGGCTGTACCTCCAGGCGGGTGCCCCAGGCAAGCCGACGGGGGCGAAGGTGCTGGAGGTGGCGGCAGCCGTGGGCCGGAAGCCACACCGAGTGCGGACCGCGATCCTGGAGCAGGCCCGAGAGCACCTGGAGAATCCGCTCCTCCTCCCCTCGGCGCGTCCTCGGCTGGAGGAGGTCACTGCCCAACTTGACCTACGGGGAAGGGCAGGGGGCGCGGTGCGGGCCCTCGCCCTCCGACCGCGGGGGGCCTCCCCCACGCTGCCACTGAAGCCCCAGGAACCCCGCCCCACGCCCCCATGGAGGCGGGGGGAGAGCCCCCGCGCCCTCCAGCCGGTGGAAGGAACCCCCGCCGAATCGGCTCAGGCCGTCGTCCCCGGAGAAAGGAAGCGAAAGGGTTCCTCCGTTCCCGCGCTCCTGCGGGCGCACCGTCCCCCTGCGAAGGGAGAGGACGGGGGGGGGACCTCATATACCTCCAAGGGGCCTCGCGGAGGGTATGCCACCTCGCGCGGGGATGCGGCGCCTTCCAGGTGGCCGTGGGACCTGCCCATCTTGGGCGGGAGCTCTATTTGACCCTGCGCGGGCACGGACGGGGGGCCCTCGCCTTGCTGGAAGGGGTCGGCTGGCCCCTCCCGCTCAGCAACCGGATTGCGCATGGTTTGGCGGCCTGCCTGACGGTGCCCCTAAGGCGGGACCCGCCGACCCGAACGCCCTCACGGTGGCCGACTTCGTGGTCGCAAGGGGCGCGGACGCCGGGCCCCTCGTCGCCGCGGAAGGACACAGGAGGGGGCCCCCCATCGCCGGCCCCCGCAGACCTTGGCACGTGGGCGGAGGCCGCCCAGACGCAGATCTGGGTGTTCGCCCTGACTTATGGACAAGAGCACTCACTGCCCAGGACCACCGCCTTACGGTTCTTGCTACGGGAACATCAAGACCGGCCGGAGTACCTGTCCCTCGCCGACTTGATGGAGGTCTGGGAGGAGCTCACGTGGCACTGGTGGGCGAAGATGCGGGACGAGCTCCGGTCCGTGGAGGCCGAGATTGGCTCCCACCCAACCGCGCTGCCGGAGCTGACGGCCTACGCCACAGCCCCGGATGTGCACGGGGGAGCCCGCGTGAAGATCCCCCGCACGTTCGTCGTCGAGGACCCCACGGAGTACTACCATCGGATCGTTGCCCCGCGCCTTCGTCGGGGGAGGATCGGGCCCTGCCAGTCCCGGGGGGGGGGAAGCCTCCCCGGGCCCGGGTTCGCGCGCCCGAGGGGCGGACGTGGGTGGGAAGAACCCCTCCGCGGGCCTGGCGCGTTCCTGCGCCCCCCTCCGAACACCAATCGGGAGCCCTCCGCAGAGGGCCCCCCCCCCCTCCTCGGCCACGCCCTTCTATGCGCCTACCCGCGTGCGAGCGGAAGAGCGCAGGAGGTGGGCGAGGAGGAGGCCCCCCCTGTGGGGGAGGAGGCGGCAGCATCAAGCCCGCAGGACCCCCGGGAGTGGGACGCCGCCTTGAGCCCCCACCCGGAAGAGGACGAGGTGGGGCCGGCTGCGGGGCAGGCGTCGCCGGAGCCCCCCCCTTCGCGTGGGGGGGGAGGGGCCACGGGGGGCCGAGCTCGGCAGCCTCGCTCGGCGAGTGCGCCGCCGGGAGGCCCCGCTCTGAACGAGAACCACGCCTGCCTGGCCGACGAAGAGAGCGAGATCCGCTACCTGATTCCCCCTACCCAGGAGGCCTTGGATGCGCCGAACGAGGCGGCCGCCCGGGCTGGCGGGGACAACCCGGTCCCCGATGCGCCACTCGAGGCGGGAAGGGACGGAGCGGGAAGCCAGAGCGCCACTTCGGAGGAGGGGGAGATGCCGGGTGGCCACCTCCACGCCGCCCAAACTACCGCCGGCACACTGCGGGAGGAGGAGCCGGGGGAAGGTCAGCCAGGAAGTCCTTCACCGGGGATCGAGAGGGAAGGGGAGGGGACAGCCCCCGTGGCGGGAGCCCTCCCCCCCACCACGGCCCCGGATTACGCCCGAGCGGTGCGGAAGGCGCTGGCGCGGGGGGCTACTCCCAGGGACCAGAAGGGGCTCCTGCTTTGCTGGGACTACGCCAGCCACCGGGGGTGTGAGGGAGGGGGAGGGGCCTGCCCCCACGCCCACTGCGACTTGGGACCCGCTCGGGGACTGCCGGCCCCACTCATGGGGCAGCTGGTGCGCCGAGGGGGCTGGAAGGACCTGCCCGTAGTGGCGGAACAGGATCAACCGGCTCGGCTGGTCGCCCTCCATGGGGGGCCCTCAACCGAGCGGGGGGGCGAGCCGCCCACGCACGTCCGGGCCTGGGACCCGACCAGGGGGGAATATGACTGGTTCCCCCCCCTCCCCGGGCGGGAAGACGTCTTGGATCAGTACTGCAACGGTCCGGACTTCAGCTTCACCGAGAACCGCCACAAGGCGCATCGCTTCAACCCAGTGGGGGACCCGGACGACCCAGAGGAGGAGGCGCGGGAGGCCGGAATGCAGGCCATTAACGCGCGCCCCGATGTGCGAGAGCCCCTCAAGGGGGGGCCCTCCCGGCACCTGGAGACCGCGGTCAAGAACCACCTCCTGGAGGAGCACCTGGCCTCGACGGCGACAGAAGGGGTGCTTGCCGTACTCCGGAGGATCGTGGACGGACCCAACTGGAAGCTGGTCCAGGAGGCCGCCGACTGCCTCGATCGGCTCGCGCCTGAGCCCGGCGGCACCCGGGGGGGGGGACGTCCGCCCCCCAGACCGCAGGGGCTACGCCCGGCTCCTCCAAGCCCCGGACGAGGGGGACGGGGTAGGGCGGGGGACCCTCCAAATTAATGGAGGGGAGTGGGGCGTGCTCGATTTCCACGACCGCCTCCCCCTCGGAAAGGGCCCTCTCCTCGCGGAGCGCTTGGGCATCCAGGAGGACTGTGAGAGAAAGCAGTGTGTCCTCCTGAGCGCGGCGGGCGCCGCCCTCTGGGCCCGTGAGGAAAGGGGGCCGCCCAGCCTCTCGGAGGTCTGGGCGCGCGCGCTCACGGCCAGAGCGGAGCAGCTGGACCAAGCAGCTCGGGCGGAAGAATCACTGGGGCCTCCGGAGGCCAAGCTGGTGGTTGGGGAGGCGGCCGCCCCACATCACGACGCGGCCGCCCCACACCACGACAAGGACTACCGCGCCCTGGTCGTGTTCCCCCTCCGCCTCCTGGAGGATGTCGTCCTAACGTCGTGATGATGGACTACGGTGGAAAAGTGACCACACACCTTCTGGAAGGAGCCCGCTCCGGGGAGGGCTCACCTCAGGCCTGGATGTTGATCCACCGGGGGCGCGCCCGCGCCCTCCGCCCCCGAACCCCGACCTCGGGAGAAGCGAGAGGGGATGCGTGCCTGAAAGCCCTCCATCAGACTCTTCGGAGGGAGGCCACGAACATGAATGGCTGGGAGGAGTTCCTCAACCGCGACGCCCGAGGCACGGAGGTCTCCTGGAGCACCTACGTCAAGTGCCAGGCATGCGAGGAGCGCCCCGCGGCGAGGGAAGCGGCTCTCAGGGCTGGCCGGAGGGCTGCAACGGCAGAGCCTGCCCGGGCACCCGCAATCAGGGCCGCCCTCCAGCTGTGGGAGGAGCTCGTCTCGGAGCACCCCGGAGCTTTGGGGGACACGCCTGCTTTCCGATGGGGACCCCGCTTCAAGGAAGTGTTCGCGGGAACCGCGGGGGTGACCCGCGCGGTGAAGCAGCTGGGCATCCAAGCAGACGAGCCGGTGGAGCTGTACCGGAACCCCCTGCACCCCAAGGAGTCGGAGAGGAGGGGGGACCACGACCTCTCGAACCCCGACGTCGCCGAGGCCCTGGTCCAAGAGGCAGATACTCCCCCGGGCCCGGGAGTGGCCAACGTGTGGATGTTCGAAAACCCGTGTACCTCCTTCTGCGACCACAACACCAAAGGGGGCACCCGCACCTGGGAGAAGCCGGAGGGGACCGGTGTAAACGCCAAGGGGGTCTTGGGAAACGCCCTCTCCCAGACCACGGTAAGGTGCATGCGGAACCTTCATGAATGGGGGAAGGGATGGATCTTCGAGAACCAGGAGCACAGAGGGATATATCCCAAGGTCTACGACCTCCCCGAGTGGTTGGAAATCCTGGAGGAGACCGGTGCCGTGATCACCCCGGGAACGATGTGCGCCTGGGGCCTCCATCCCTCCGACGCTTCGTCCCCCCATCAGTTCTATCGCAAGGGGTACTGGCTGGTCGTCTCCGCGAACCTGGCCCCCTTCTTCGCGAAGCTCCGGAGACCCTGCCCCGGTCTCTCCCCGATGCACCAGCACGTGGAGCTCAGGGATAACGTCCCAGGGACAGGCATCAAGCGGACAAGGGAAGCCGCCCAATGCCCCCCGCGCTTCGCCCGCGCCGTGGCGCTGGCCATTTGGACGGCCACGAAACACCCACCCACCACGCCCTCAAGGGGGGGAAACCACGGGGGATGGTAAACTCAGGCCCTCAGGTGATGGAGGGGACGATGCGGGAGGGGGCCAAGATGGGGAGGGAGAGGGGCCCTGGATGCCTCCCCAACGGGCAGCTGGCAGCCTGGAAAGCGGGACGGAATCGGGAAACCAGGCGCCGGGGAGAGCGGGCCAAACCGCTCAGGACTGGGCGCAGGAGCTGTGCACTCATTGTGCGGACAACCCCAAGTACTCCCCCGAGGTTGTGAAGGAGAGGGCCCGACTCGGCGATGGCCTAATCCAGGCGGCGGGGGACTGGAAGGAAGCAGTCGACTGCTACCGAGAGGCCTGGACGAGCCGGTGGGGGAACAACCTGGACGGGGTCTTCAAGGATGAGCTATGCGAGCTGCTCGACCCCGACCTCAGGGATTACCTCCACCAGATGGTGAAGGACGGGGTTCCCGCCCGCCAACCGCTGGCCCAGGTTCGGGCCCCCTCCAAACCGCACATGAGCGTGCAGGGGCACATGGAGGAGGCGATGGAGAAGTTGTGGAAGGACGCCCAGAGGGGGAGGGTCCTCCTCTGCGGAAAGGACTCGGAACCTTACCTAAGCGGGGTCCTCTTTTCCCCATGGGGAAGGGTGCCGAAGATGAACCCCGACCGCGCGATCTCGGAGGAAGGAAGGTTTATCCACGACCAGAGGGCGATGAACGAGACGGGGCACAAGTACCTCCACCCCCCAGCCTTGCAGCCCCGCCATCGGAGACTGGCGAGAGAGATCATCTGGTGGAAAGAGCGGCACCCGGGGGTAAAAATCCTGATCGCCAAGCGGGACATAGCGGAGGCCTTCCGCTGGATCTGGTTACGGGCGGAGGATGCCGGCATGTTCGCCACGGAGCTCCCTGGCAAGGTGGTTGGGATGGAGGGCAACTTGGTGGCCATCTACCTCGCCCTCACCTTCGGGTGGATCGGGGGCCCGGGGGAGTACATGGCCTTCGGGGCGGCCCTGAAGCAGCGCCATGACCGCCACCGGCCGGCCGACCCAGGATGGCACGACAACGTGCCCCACCACTCACACCTCCTCATGGACGACGACGTCCTCATCGAGCCCCTCCTGGGACGGCGCCCCTGGATGGCCGCTAGGCTGGCCGAGGAGGGGGCCCGTAGGGTATTCGGCCCTCTTGCGATCAACGCGGAGAAGAAGGACGAGGAGGGAGAGTTCCGCGTGGACCAGATCTGCTGGGGGGTCCACGTGAACACGGAGGAGGAGACCCTGCGGCTTCCCGAGGAGAAGGTCAACAATATCCGGATCTTCCTGAGTGACCCGGCCTACGACACGGGGGACACCCAGGTAGCCCTGAAGGATGTCCAGGTCCTTCGTGGCACCCTCAACTTCGCGGCCATCACCTGCCCCCCCCTCCTCCCCGAGTTGGGGGCGGTAGACCGGCTCCTCCGCACTGCGGACCCGGCGGGGTTTTGGGTCAAGATCAAGGAAAGCAGCGAGGGGAGGGAGATGGACGCGTGGGATGAGTGGCGGGAGGCGCTGGAAGTTTTCCGCCTATACGCGGGGGCGCCCCAGGCCGGGACCACCCACTTTAATGCAGGCTTGAAGGGGGTCCTCCAACCCCAGGAGCGGCTCGCCCTCCCCGGCGGAATGGAGGAGCTGGTCTGGACCGGAGGGGACGCCACCGAGACCCGGGTGGGGGCCGCCGACTGGTCAAACGGGGTGTACGGGGTCATGGAGGCCAAGGAGGTCATGGAGCCGTTCCACGCGGTCTTTGGGGAAGGAGCCGACATCATCGCCATCTGCGAGCTGTTTACCTTCCTGGTGCTCGCGGTGGCCCAGGCCCCGAGATGGGAGGGGCGCCTGGTCCTCTACGTCACGGACAACACCAACACGGAGATCTGGCTCAACAAGCGGACGGCGAAGAACCGCCTGGCCCGCTACGGACTGCGCCTCCTCCAACTCCTGGAGACCCGCCACGGGTTCCACACGGTTGCGGCGGGAATTTGGACCAAGCACACTAGCAGCATGGACCTCATCTCCCGGGAGACGAGGAGCGTAGTCCAAGAGGAGATGAACCGCCTCGGCTTGGAGGAGATCGACCTCAAGGGACCCTGGAGGGAAGTGCTCGCGGGGGCGGAGAAAGGCCGCCCTTTGGTCCTCCCTGGAGACTCGGAGGAGGGACGCCGGCTGGCCTACCAGCTGGTGGAGCGCCGCCGGGCGCGGGGACCGCCCGCCGGACCCTTGGCCGGGGTGCAGGTCTTCGAGTGGCGTGCGACCCTCTCCCCCTACTGCCGGGTGGCCGGGGAGATGGGGGCACGGATCGGAGCCACCACCCCTAATCCCGGTTCAGCTGTGAGCCACCCCTGGTGGGAGGTCCACCAGAATCGACTCGTGGCCGACCGGGCAGGGCGGGCCAGGACCGCGGCGAAGGAGACTTGGGTCACCTGCTCCGGTGGCAGCGACCCCACCGGCCGAGAGGCCCTCTACTTCGTGCGGTACGCGCTCTCCCACGCCGCCACCTTCGTCGTGCTGGACGGACCCCTGGACCAGGATCTGGGAGAAGCCCGCGAGGACCTGCAGGAGGGTGGGTACGACACTGCGGAAGGCGTAGTGCACACCCACCTCCTTGGGGACCGGTGCGCAAGGTCACGCCGCCTCCTCCTGGCCTGGAGAGACGGGGGGAACTGGGGGAGCGCCGCACTCGCACTCCTGCGGCGGAGCGAGCGATTGGTCCCACTGAACCTCAGTAGCGCCCTGCTGACGCCCGAGGCGGTCCCTCCGGAGCTCTACATGCAGGAGGAGGAGGGGAGGGCCCACTGGCGCCACTTCAAGGTCCCTGAGAGGGCCGACCGCGGGGAGGGTGGGCGCCCCACCGCCCTCCAGGCGGCCGGGGCCTGGAAGAGCACCCGGGAGTCGGAGGGAGACGTCAGGGTCATCCTTAGCCCGATGAGCAGCGGGCCTGACTACCCACTCTGGCACCCTGACGAAGTCTCCGGGCACTACCCCGTGCTATTGGAAGACACGCGGGGGGATGGAACCCCTCGGGTGAGGCGCTTCGATCCCAAGGAGGCCTGGCAGATTTCCGGGGGCCTCCTTCACGATTGGAGGGAGGGAACCCGTGCCGGGGTACCTGAGGAGGTGCTCCTCATGGGTGCCGCCCGCTCCATGCCGCCCGTCTCCGCACACCAAGTGCTGTGGGCAGCGGCCAGCGCGAGGGAGGGCCTCCTCGCAGAGGGAGCCCGGGCAGGGGTGCGCCGAGACCCTGATGAGGACTTCATGGCCGCGGCCAACGCGACGTGGTTCAGCGCCTGGAAGGCTAACCCCGAGGACCCCCGGACGGCTTACGAGCGGTGGCTCCGAGAGGCCCGCGGGGCCCGGGCTGGAGGGCCACCCGGAGGGGCCCCGCAGAGCGGAGGTGCAGGCCTGCTGGGCGGCCCCCACTTGGCGGGGCCCGCTCCCCCTTTGCTGGGGCCCCGGACGCGGGGGATTGGGGACTCCTTCGCCCCCTCCAGCACCGCCCCCCCGACGGGGGCGACGTGGACCGAGAGGGGGGCAAGGATCCCGCGCCTGAGGCGCCTCGCCCGGGAGGAGGAGGAGGAGGTCATGGGGGCGCCCACGGCGGCGCCTCGCGGCCGGAAACCCCAGGCCCAGGCGGAGCCCCAGTGCCCCCTGCTGACGGCGGAGGGGGAGCAACCCCAGATTGGGGGAGGCCACCTGGCGGACGAGAAGGAGCGCCTACGGGGCAGCCTCATCTTCGGGAACCTCGCAAAGGGGACGCGCACCTCCTACGCCGTGGCATGGAGGCAGTGGTGCCTTTTCCTCCAAGCCCGGGGCGGGAGCCCGCTCCTCACGGGGCTGGGGAGGGAGGGCCGGCGGCAGGATGAGGACGTGCTCCTGGACTGGATCGTCCACCTGGCCCACGTCCAGCATCGCTCGGAGGGGGCGATCCGGGGAAAGCTGATGGCGGTCCGCCACTATCATATCGCGGCGGGATACCCGGACCCTCTGGAGCTGGCCCCCAGGCTCGCGCTGGCGCTGGGGGGACTACGGAGGATGGGCGCCAAGCAGAACCGGAAGCACCCTGTCACCATTGAGATGATGCACTGGCTAAGGGGGAAGTTGGACACCGGGAGGGTAGGAGACGCGGCCGCCTGGGCCGCCCTCACCACCGCCTTCTTCTTTATGTTGCGCGCCTCCGAGTGCCTCGCCGACACCTCCGGGGGTAGGGATTGGGCGACGGAGCGGGTCCTCTTCGGGAGGGATGTCACCCCGAGGGGGGAGGGCGCGGTCTGCCCCACCTTCGCGTCCGCGGACGAGGTGGTTATATCTACGTCAAGGAGAGCAAGACCGACCAGTGCAATTTCGGATGCTGCCGCAACCACTACGCCACGGGCAACCCCCTTTGCCCTGTCGGAGCCCTCGCCGAGCTGGAGAGGTTGGCGCCCCAGCGGTGGACCTCGGAGGGAGACCTCCCTCTCTTCCGAGACGGGGATGGGAACCCCATCCGGCGGAAAGACATCACCGACCTCTTGGGCCAGGCGGCGAAGGCGGCGGGGATGCACCCCTCGCACATCGGGAGCCACTCCCTGAGGATCGGAGGCGCCACGGCTATGTACCACGCCATGCCAGACCTGGAGCGGCTCAAGCGGTTCGGGAGGTGGAGGTCGGGCGCCTTCCACGCGCACCTCTGGGAGGCGCACGAACCCCAGAAAGGCCTCTCGGAGGCGATGTCCGCCCAGAACTACGACCTCACCTTGGGAAGCTCGAACCGCCTGGGGCAGACCCCACCCGAGAAGGAAGGGAAGCGGGTCAAGTTCCGGGAGGAGCCCCCGGAGGAATACCACGCGCGCGGCTGACCCGGAGGAGTTCCGGCGGGAGCAGCTTTGCCCCCCTGCCGCGCGAGCCCCCTCCCAGCCCCACCCGGTGGCGGGGCGGATGGCTGGGGAGGGGGGGTGCCCGTGGAAGCCATGGCGGGCTGGCCGTAGCATGAGTAAGCGGAGGGGTGTTACCCCCTCACCGTATGCTTGTTTCCCGCAAGCAGCTGGCACCAAGCTGGCGGCCTTGCGGACCCCTCGGGCTCCAATCTGGGGGAACCCGCTGTTTTCGACGGTGCCCAGTTGCTGTGAGCCCCGCCCCGCAGTGCCCCCGGAGGTGCGGTTTTTGTTTTCCGCGATACTGTTTCTAGTATTCGCGTTGCCCCTCTGCAGCTGCAGCTAGTTGCGGTGCCGCGCTATTGTGATTAGTGCGCTTGGCACCCAGGGCCTTGCGCGGGGTGAGCTTGGCTGGGGAGCCGGCTCGCGGCCAGTCGCGTGATCGACCCCCCCCTTTGCCGGGCCCCAGCCGCCCGCGCGCGCGGCGCGCAGGGGGAGGGCTTTTTCCCGGAGGGAGCGGCCCGGGACGGGCGTGGGCGGAGAGCCTGCGGCTGTGCTCACGGTCGTCGCCAGAAAACGGCCCTCCCTCCTCTCGGACAGTTAACGTGGCAGGAGGGAATATGGTCTCGTTTGGCCAAAGCCTAAACGGTTATATTCCCCCCTAGGCCGTAGTGTTCTGGCTTCCTCCTCCTCCTTCCTTTCCCCTCTTCCGCAGCTCTCTGTGCTTAGAGCTGTGCCTTTTTCCACCTCCCACCCCGCATCTCGTTTTAATGAAGCCGCGCCCCACCGACCCCTCCGCCAGTCGGAGGGTCGTTCGGGTGCCAACCCCGCGCCTTCGAGTGACCCTCGACGCGGGCGGAGAGCCTGCGGCTGTGCCCACGGTCGTCGCCAGAAAACGGCCATCCCTCCTCTCGGACAGTTAACGTGGCAGGAGGGAATAGAAATACTGCATGCCAAACTACTACGTGGGCCACGTGACATTACTACGGTACCAAACACCACAACAGCACGCTGGAGAAGAACGTGCTTTGGTACTTGTGGATAGTGAAGGAACCGACTTTGGGACCATGAGCCCGCTCATACGCCAGTTCACGCAGTCGGTAGCAATGCCAACTATGCCACGTGAGACCACCTACACACCGGCACACAGAGACAAAATCCCCGATTCCTCATGGGCACGCCCGGCCTTAGTTACCAGAAACCTGAGTAAGCAAGAAGTTGCCGCAGAACCACGTGCACAGGAAGCCCCGCGAAAAGAATACGAGAGATTGGAAAAGAAACACACGTGGATGTTGGAGACTGTTGCAGAAAAAGCTGATATTGAGTCACAAGCTATTCGCGCTGGGACGAAAGTTCATGTCTTCAATATCTTTGAACTATCTTCAGTCAAACACGAGGAACTTCCACCTGATCTGCGTAAATTTAAGGGCAGAGTGGTGGTTCAGGGCAATACAGGCAAAGATGAAACTGGTTTAGCCGCCATATTCGCCGACGCCTCTTCCAGTGCTTCGCATATTGAAGCTTCCAAACTTTGCGACGCTACTGCATTATTGCCACAATATGCGGGAGAACAAAGTGATGCACCTGGAGCCTACACGCAGGCATTATTATACGGCGACGGACGAATCGATCCAGTTGATACTTGGATTACCATACCCAAATGGCGACAACCGACATCCTGGTCAAAATACAAGAATCCAGTGTGCCGATTACGATTGGCACTATGCGGACACCCTCTCGCAGGTGTCTTTTGGGAACGAAAATGTCGTACATGCTTAGAAAACGTCGGTTTCGAGCCTATTCCAGGATGGGAATGCGCATGGAGACACAACAAACTGGGATTGATACTTTCAGTATATGTGGACGACTTCAAATTAGCCGGCCCAGCTCACAATCTACAAGCTGACTGGGATTAGATCCGCAAAAGCGGTATTGAATTGGATCCACCTACTCCATACTCACAATATCTTGGCTGTGGACAGCAGGCATGCGAGGTGCCGCAGACTATCTTCGACAAAAGAATGTCTACCATACGCCCTATGTTGCCCGTGCACAATGAGAAAGATTACAATACAGCCTAACAAGTTCGTGGACTTCGACATGATATGCTTGGTTTTACTGATCAGTGCATTGAGCGGTACCTGGAATGCGCTTCCAAGCGCGCCCAGGGACCAGGGTCACGTCGGAAACGGTCCGACTCGCCGAGGACTTCGCGATCCAAATCGCCTGCATCCTCCGGGTCGGTCGCCAGACCTACTAGCGTGCTCAACGCGCGTCCACGATCATCCAGCCCAGCAAAATCGGCCGACACGACATCTACTACGACAGATCCCATACCAGTCACATACGATGACCTACCTGACGCCGAAACTCCTGGCATCGAGGACACCTCCTTCACCGATTCCGATTATTCCGACGAGGGCATCCTTGGCCAGGACGCGGCGAGCGTACTGATGAAAATTCTCTACCTGGCACGTTGCTGTCGTTTCGATCTTCTACATCCAGTATGTATGCTTGCCAGAGAAATTACCAAATGGAATACCACGTGTGATAAACGTCTACATCGATTGATATGCTACATCAAAACGACGCGTACACATTGTTTACACGGATGGATAGGTGATTCGTCAGACAAGTTATCCATCCTGCTCTTCACTGACGCCTCGTTCGCCGATTGCATTACATCATCCAAATCCACTACCGGCGTCTTCGCCGCGCTTGTTGGACCCAATACGTTATTTCCGGTCCTCGCTGTATGTAAGAAACAAACGGTTGTGTCGCATTCATCTACAGAATCCGAGATCGTTGCTCTTGACTCAGCGCTGCGACTGGAAGGACTACCACTACTCTCGTTCTGGGAAACCGTGGTGGGAGTTGCCAATACATGCAAAGAGAAGAATACTTGCCTGAGCTGCCAGGGGCGCGCCGATACGGCGATGCGTCCGACGTTGGCCGCCAAAAAGAGGCGTGAGCCATCGCCTCGCAAGGCGCCCCCCACAAGGGGATCTTCTCCTAGCCGTAGGCAACTACCGCTAAATACGGAGTTACCTACGCCTCCAAAGAGGCGTACAATATCCCATGGGTACAGTATTGCACGTGGATCCAGAACCGGCTCAGGAGATTAGTTATCCCAAAGTGCGTCTTATCGTCCTCGAGGATATCCAGGCCGTGATCAAAGTTGTCCAAAAGGGACGCACACCAGCACCTCGTCATCTTCATCGTACTCATCGTATCAACCTGGATTGGATATGCGAGACATGCCAACTCGAACATATCGAGCTCAAATATGTAGGTACAAAAGAGCAGATCGCAGATATGATGACCAAACATTTCGAGCCGAAGAAAGCAGACCTCTGGAGGGATCTCTTGGAACACTCGCTCATCTTTCCCGCTGCTCCGGTACAATGTCCTCCAAAGAAACCCTGGAAACCACTGCGAGGGCCTCGGAGGCCCGACGGTTTACCTCATGTTGCGGAACCTCCAAAACTGGATGGATGCCCGGAAGTTTGCAAAATATTACTTACAGAAAAAGAAAGATGGGGCGAGGTAGGATCAGAATGTGGATTTCGGTGCGTTGGACAAGCCAATCACGAGGGCATATGCGCATGCATGTACCACATTGGCGCACCAGCTGCAGCTATTGCTTCGCGCACACCTCGTTCAAGAGCACGTTCCCCGCACGGTGGACATCCCCGCCATCCTCCCTCGCCTCCACAGGATGCAGAGAGGTCTAGGACACTAATTGTACGTTCATGCCGCTGCAATTTTACGACTCGAGCTATAAAGCTTAAAGGCATCCTGTTCGCCGCGTGCGAGGCGAAAATAAGCGAGATCGGTTCTAATCCCGATACCCCCATCCACGAGATGGATCAGGCACAGCCGCTCCACCTCATCGGCTGGCCCATCGGCCGCGACGCTGAGTACGACCCGAACGCCAAGGACGACGACCGCGTGGGCTTCACGTACCACGCTCAAACTGGTCGCCCTCGTGATCCTGATGATGGATACATATACGTACATCAACGGCGCGCTGATCGCAGTGCAGATTTTGATCTCCGCGTACCCGACGAATCCACTATTCGAGAAATTGCCCGCTCTGCGTCCGCCGACGTCAAGAGTTGGATCAGCGACACTGGTGGATCAGTCGGCGGCAACGCCAACTACGAATACAGCACGTTTACGGCTACACCATGGCTGTCATTCATGCGGGCTATGTGCATGCTTTCCAGTCTCCTCAATCGTAACCCGTCTGCACAAGAAAGTGTTCGTGGTTTACATGATCATTTGAACGCAGTGACCCCAGGAGCGCACCGCAAGTGTCCGCCAATGGACCTTACGACGATGATATTGAGGACGGAGTGGATGATGACTCACAATGATTGGTCCAAAATTGGCAGCGCAGTACTGGGACAGTATGCCGAGGACAGCGTTCAGGATACAAAATACTATTATGGAAATGGTCTTTGTGCACCCTCTGATGTATACAGCAATGGATTGACAACTCCATGCTATGCTCCTAAACTTGAGCGTGTAGCGGCCAAGTTACCCACACGCCCACCTGGCTTAGCCAGGACATCATATACATCTGGACACATCGGCCACATTGTTGAGGATAATTTGGTCACCAACATGCGAGCATTTTCCGACATTAACCAGACAAGCAAATTTCGCCGCAAGCTCAGCACATGGCTGACTGCGCGCGGAGGCTTCGGAGGTATCGGATCATATTCCAAGACGGTGGCAACACCATCCGATAGCCCAGAAGGCTGGGTGGCAATCTCAGAGCACGACGAGAATATGACAAGTACCTATCGTTGGCAACCATACAACGAGGGCAATGTCTTCTTTGGCGAAGCCGCCGACGAGATCGACCCTGGTCTTACCCCTGGCCCTGATATTGACCCACTCGAACTGGATCAAGCAAAGTACAGCGCTTTCTGTGGTGGTCGTTTGGTTTCTACTCTTCTTTCAGATAATGGGTGGTGTTCCCTCGTACAAGAAGATCTGGGACTACTCTTGCATCATGCCTTCGGTCCATCAGGGCACGCATACAAATGGACCAACTTGTACACCGATTCAACATGGATTATGCACCCCAAGAAAGGGGCCAAGAGTGCAAAACACAAAAAGTACCCAACCCACGGCATCGACGAGCTCAACAATGCACAGAAGCGAGAAGATCTAGCCAACGTATCAAATGTTGCTCTTGTACCGCTATTTATGCCGTGCCTCAATCGCGCGGAATACATGGGTGGCGCTACCCTCGAGCATTTGTCGACCATGATCCGCGACGACATCATGATGTGGGCATTCTCCTTTGGCAATCATAAAGAATGGTTCAGACAGAACGACACGCCGATCGGCCAAGATTGCGTCAATTGCCAGAGACTGGTGGAGACACCCGCTATGGCATGGAAGAACTGCGTAACCAGCGTACGCAGACACAGGAGAGCCGTACCACAGCTATTCTCAACAACCAGTTTGAGTCCACCCGCGAGCAGCGCAACATGATCAAGTCGATCCGCGAGGCCGGAGGCCTCATGTTACACAGCGACAATGCCTCCATCAAAAGGTGGCGTGAGTTAAACGAGGTCATCTGGAGCTACTGGGCCAATGATTTTCCTGCATATGTGAAACAAAGACACTATTGCAGGGGCCTCAATGCCATGGTGGTATGGAGCGCGAATGACATCGCATGTGCCAACCACGGACAGAACACCGTGGACATGCGTCGACACCAGGATCGTGCACCTACTGCCGTACGTGAGCTCCAGAAAATGGAATGTGAGGGTGGCGTCCCGACGCTTATGCCAGTACACGTACAAGTGGATGTATCACGTTTTGTCGATGTGATGCAGTATTTCCGCTGCCCCACGGTCATGGAGCCTGGCAAAGCAGCACAGTGGGGCGTACACCCGAACTTTGATTACCACACGGACGATCTGATCAGGATTATGCAAAATCGTGGTATTACGGTTCTTCCATCAGACCACTGGGTTGAAGCGTACGATAGAACCACCCCACAGGCTTGGCATGCAAAACAGAACAACCATAACATGGCGATGTTTACGACACAGTTCTGCGACGCAGTATGCTATCGTAACTTCTGCGCTTTGATTCAGTCACTGCCCTCTCAGCCGTATCCATTCAGGCCGCCCATACTGACTCCCGTCACGGACGAGCAGGCCCACACACAGGCCAAGGAGATCATGGCGGCTCTCGACTTCCGAGAGAGGATGACAAACGGATGGAAGAGAGACCTCAGCCTCACGACGCTGATGGCACAGACGGCAGGCGAAATGGCTCATTGTGCGTGGATGGCATCATGTGCCGATGGTACGCTGCCCGCATCACTGCCTGCTAACGCAGGCGACACAAGCGTACCTATTCCTGGAATTCCGATACGGACACCAGCACTTGATCCTCGCGAGCCGAACAAGGCTATCCCTGATAATGATCCATTTAGTCTTGCATACGACGACTTATTCCAGTACCTCTTACTGTTGATCAACGACTACCCTGGGGCATGGGCATCCTGGGATTCAGTCGAGAAACACGAGCTCCTCCACCCCAAGATCATTAAAACGGTTGAAGATGCACATGCTGTTGCTTGGGTGGTGTTTGAGCAGTTTCTACAACAGATTACCGATTTGGATGGTGACGATAACGCGACCAGATCACGACTCATTGCAGAAAACAACAGGTTGACATCTCATTGTATCGGCCCCGCTGCCGAGAACGAGCAGACCATCGAAGCACGCAAAACATTCTTCAGACATTATGCACTAGATCGCGTGGCATTGGGATACGATCCTGATGTTCCGACTTCCGTGTGGCGCGCGGCGGCCGATGCGGAACACCCAGCACCACCAGGCCCATTGCCTGAGCCACTGCAACCTGGCCCGCAATCGATAGCCGTGCCAAAGTCATCGACTCCTGGACCACCCCTACACCATACGCCAGCAGACCAACAGCCAGCAATTCAGCTCCCGAAAGCCGAGGCAGTACCGATCCCTGACGACGGCACTGACCTAGATGCTATGGAGCTGGAGGCAACTCCTGCCGACGAGAACTCTTCTCCACACGAGATGAATTTATTGTCATGGCAGGACAGCTGCGAGCTTTCCATGTATGAGGACATCAGCCAGGTTGGGATGTTCGATAATGCATGCACGATTCGAGAGTGGAAGCTGCAAGCAGGCATCAAGGACGACCATCCATGCGTTTGTCCAGTATTGCGGGTTACATCCGCGGTCAATGGATTCGCTTGCCTGGAAAACGACGAACGGTTCGACCAACTGCAACATGACGATTGTGTGATTGTTCATGCTCCTGATATTGCACAGTCTGGTTGCTTTCCAGAATGGAAGTGGATATCGTTACCAAATTACGACGACGTACGTTATGGTCCCGAGTTACTTGATGATGAGTGGCTGGGAGAACCCAGATACATGAGCAAAGACATCACGACGATGTTACGCCACGAGATCCACTACAAAAAGTTCTATATCAATCAATTGCACGATAGACGTATCAACATTTGGACGAAGACAACAGATCGTGACTGGAAGACTCCAAGTAATTGGGAACCCTTTCAGGAGATGGTCCAATGGAAATTCGGTGAACGTAAAAACCACAACGGACCATCCATGGACGCGGCCATGTCGCACTTCAAGAAAGATGGCGAGAACGATGGGTATACCGATTGGAACGATTATTACCCGATCTTCATCATTCGTGCGTTCCAGAAACATATTGACCCGCAGAAAAATCGGATCGAGATATACGCCAAACCAATCCCCGAGGGAGGTGATCCCAGCTGTTTCGATTGGAACAGCGTTATTGCCATTCGATGTGTTGGAGGCCACAGTTGCGTCAACCCACTTTCCAAACCATGGAACATGGGCTGGGAGAGCCTACAATGGACAGACGCGAAATACCTCCACCACGGCACGACATTCCGTGCTTGGCGCAACATCCTCAAGACAGGGATCATTCCAGGCTACGTCGATCCATCTTCTCAGAGAGACAAGCATCATAAACCATCACAACGCACGGAGGCATTCTTCAGTTCCAGCACATATATAAACAATGCCCAGAAGAATCCCCACACCTCGGTGGAGTCATACAAGTTCAATCACTACAAGACCGAGGTCGAGCTGGTGATCAACATGGAGATCGCCACAAAGCTGGTTGCAGATTTTGGTTGGGCGCTCAAGGCGCTATTATGACAGAGGACGTGGTTCCAGCAGCGGCAGTCATTGCAATTCGCCGTCTCCAACCACGCCACGTGCACGGCCAACAGATATGGCCGGAGGGCCCTCCCTGGGACTATCCGCCATTGGCCGCGAGACAACCATTGAGCAAGAACGAGATTTGTGCCTATCTTCCTGGAGTGGAGTTCATCGATAACCCCCCTGGGATTACACCAGCCAACATGGATCACGACATGGATCAGCAGCCAAGGACGCCGCCAGCATCAGCATCTTCGGCTCAGCGACCGATTGCCCCTCAGCTGGGGGCAACCCCTGCTGGCCGCATATCTGGCGCCGACGCCTTGGATGAACAAATGATCCGTGCTATGATCGACGACGCCGATCACAAAGCAGATGATAAAGAATGGTTAATTGCCCTGCCATACTGCCGAGAGGCTCTTCGACCCATGACATCAAATATTACACAAAAAGATTGGGATCGTCGGCCTACATTTAATGACGTTCGCATGGGGGACTTCATTGTCACCAAGAATTTGGGATCTACCAATTGTTATCATTACGACAATCACTACCCCAAGGGCAATCACAAAACCAAAGTCCTCATGAACAAGGGCCACATATACGGCCCAATCATTCATTTCGGAGTCTTTGACAAGTTCTTTGCGGTACATATACCTTTCCTCAACTACGGTTTACGATGGGTAAACATATGGTACAATGACAAAAGCATGCCTCTCAAGGGCGTTGTCTTTGCTCTACCAATTCGTGCCGACAGATATGCCATTGACCCGACACATATGAATACTGCCCTGGAAGGACCATCTTCATGCCGTGGCAAAATATTTCGGCACAAAACATATGGTGATCTGCCATATCTCGGTATGCCGAGCATTTATAAACCACGTATCCCACGTACACCAACCAGACGGCCCGCTCCTCGGACACCCGATCCCGAAGAGCTGGTGGCCACACCTGCCGAGGATACCGCTCCCGCGGACGATGAACCCCAACAAACGGCAGGCCAATCTGACGAACCTCTGGTTACCGTTATTGTGGATCTACCAAACATGCCACTCACTGCCGAAGAAAAAGCGTCAAGTGATAATATGAAAGCAGATCTATCAGCAGAGATCCAAGCAGATGAGCACGTCGACGCGAGCATCCTCGACAACGTTATTGACCCGCCAGAAGACTTCCTCAATCACCCCGACTACGACCCAGAGGATCACACAAGGTGGACCAGACAATCATACGACCACAGCATATACCGCTGGGTGCCGGAGCTTTTGGTTGAGTCACCTATGATAAAGATGAAGCAAATCATTGAGGTGCATATTGGCGTGGACAGATCTGTGGTGGATAGAGTACAGTCGTACTTACAATTCGACGTTCAATTCGGATCCAAAGCATGGAACGCAGAGAAATACTATTTGGATTATAATCATACCCACAAATGGGCACGTGACTTACCAATCTGCAGTGCAGATCGCTTCTTCAAAAAGTTTGTACACTACCTGGACCCAGAGACCATCGAGGAGTCGACTACAGGCGTCTTTCAATGGATCTCCAAAGTGTATCACAACATATTGCTGGACAGTATTGCGGAGCTCCGTGACTTCATAAAAGGTGCTATCCATCAGAATCATCCCGCACTCCAAACGTTGCGTGATTTATTTACACATTGCATCAACACATTCGGCAATCCAGGCTTCCCCGTATGGACGGAGCTGGTGGAAACACCTGCCGCGCCACGTGACCCAGGCGCGGAGCAGGACATTCCCCAGGACCCAGGCAGCATTGCATCCGCAGCTCCTGATCAAGAAACCATGGCACGGATCATAGCCGAGCAGACGGGAGTCAACCGCGAGGAGGGCGACAACGAGTCCGCCTTGCAGGAGGAGGCTCGCCGTCTCCGTACTGAGAACGTATGACATGGTGATACTGAGGATGCGGACAACGACACGACAGAGCGCATAGGACTGCCAGGGGAAAGATTGTCTAGAATCGAGATCGAGGGATTGAGTAGATCAATCGCTTCCCGACCGAATGCTGACATCAACCGCGATGCCATGGATCAGATCGGCCGCAGTCTTGCTCGTGGTCGGGATACTCGCTGGGGATCTCGTGAGCACCTCACAACTGAGGGAGCCCCAGAAACTATCCAGCATGATATCGCGCGATGTCGGAATTGCGATCGCACCTTATCCCTAGGGATCGTTACAAATGATGGTACCCTTTGTGACATCTGCTGGCAGTACACCGTATCTGTAGGTGCTACGGGTAAAAGTACCGCCGTCCAGAGCGACCTAGCATACCTCCAGAAGCTGACCAACTGGATCAGGACGACGCTCTCCCAGGACGACATCACGAGGTACATGAGAGACGGAGCGCAAGTCATCATGACGGGCAAGCGCTCATTTCCAGGTAATGAGAAAGACGCGCTGAGGAGAATGGCCAATTCCGCTAGGAAGAGGTATGAGAAGTGGGTCGACTCTGGCCGCCCTCCTGCACACGAGTGCAGACTGATGGGCGAGGCTGAAGACGACAGACCTCTATACATCCATATGCCAATCTCGTTCAGCGTTTTCTCAATGATTTGAAGTTCCACCACCAAATGACAGGCGCTCGCGTTAACGTGGGCAAGAAGGCCTGGACCGTTGAGGACAGTCGTGATGCATGTGAGATCCTCGAGACCAGCATCAGGACAGGCCAAGCTGGTCGGAAGAAATGGTGGTTGAACGAAGGCAGACTCGACAGACGCACGCGGCAGGCTCGCGGACTTGTCACGATTGCCCTCCCCAGGGGGGATGGCGCCCGTGAGAAAGTCACGCAGCGCAAGCTTGCCGCGCTTGCTCACGAGTTGTTGGGTTCTGCCTTGGGTCCCACCGACCAGAGGGGGTTGATTCAGGGATGAGAACCGATCCGATCGAACCTGATACACACTCCCAACACTCTGATGATGCCATGGAGCCGCGCCATCCGCCGCCGCCGCGCCCTGCCCCTGGCGATGCTGCACGGTCTAGCGCCTCTGGCGCGGATGACCACACGCTCGCGGGGGCGCGCGGCACTGCAGCGCAGCGGCAGGATAGCGATGACAGCTACAGACCTCGCGCCAAGAGGGCACGTACGACAGACTACGCCGCCTGGTGGCGCGAGGACCTAGAGGACAGCCATTGGGGCCTCAGGTATTGGAGCTACTACATCAACTGCTGGATTTACATCGCGCTCAATAACGACGAGTTCGTATACATCCGCGACATCCAGTACAACAAGTGGTTTCGTCACTGGATCCCGAGGACATCTTGGGAGACATTCACGACGAGCTACGTGACGTACGATGGCCACAGGATGTGGGACCGCAGTTTCTACGAGAACGGCAACGCGCAGCGAGTCGGCCACAAGGCCCACCGCTCGAAAGGCTCGAACTTCATTATAATACAAGTTCGCCTTGAGCGGTGGCTATTATATACTTCTAGGCCACTTCACTATACAACACAAGTGGCCACACATACACACATCTTTTGCGATAACCAAGGCAGCCTCCTAAGGAGCAACGCCAACGGGAGTCGCCATATAGAGAATTTACATACATGCAACTTTCGTGTTCATCAACGCGACCTTTCGTCTGGCCAGACACTTGCTTTGATATATAGATGCGTGTTGTAACACGATCGTGTTCATCAACACGATCTCTGATTGCATATTCTTTACAGTCTAACTCCATTGCGTTGAGAATGATATGACAGCTGGTGGCAACACCTGCCTCGCATAGGCGAGGCAGATTATAAGTTGTTTTAAATTGCTCAGATCCTCTTTCTCCGCCCACCCGTGTCTCATTCTTCTCCGCCCTCGAGTGCCGAAGCGTTTTGGGGGGCGCACCGAGGGGGCACCAAAGCGTGCTTGGCGAAGAAATCGGGACCCTGGGTGTTCTTTCTTACCCTACTTTGCAGCTGAGGCTATACTGACTTTGCGCTCAGCTGCCTGCAGACCTGAGAATTGAAGGAGTAAAAGGGTGACGGATTCTTTTCCTCTGTTCCCGAGTCCTACCCTCACGGGCGGGATTCGGGACGGGGGGTGTGAATAGAACCCGTGTAATACCCTCATATATACCCCTTATCCTCACCTCTCCTGCGCCTGGCCGCTTGGGCTCAGGTATTGGGACAGATCGATCAGACCTTTGATCGTGCAGGAGGGAAAGACATCCATCTATCCCTCCTTCCCTCTACCAACGGATCAGGGGTTCTGTACCCTTGTACTTCAACCCCGTACACAAAAAAAAACCCTTGAGAACACCCGGGACTCCCTGTCCAGGCCCAGGGGGGGGGGGTAGGGGGAGGGGTAAACCTCTCCCCGAAGGGGAAGAAGGGGGGTTGAGGACAGAGCGGGCTCTCTAAACCACTCACGCCCAAAGGGCTTCTGGGGACGCCTTGGGCCAAGGACGCTCCTGGCCGGAGATTTATCCGTAATTCTAGACGCTTCGCGTATCCCCACCAGTCCGTAGCCATGTTGGCCCTGCCTGGCTCAAGCACGCCCCTTCTCAGGTACGCGCTCGGGCCGGTGCCTTGTCCGCCTTCGGGGCGGCCCTCTCCAGGGCCGCGCTGCGCCGCCGCCAGCGGCTGGTGGCGGCGCGGCGGGACGCCGCGCCTTGGCTTGGCGGCCCTCCGCCGCCGCTGCCGCCGCCGCCGTCGGAGGCGGCCGGCGGCGGGCCCGGCTCGGCCCCCGGCTGGCTGGCGGAGGTTTCCGCCGCCGCTGCCGCTGCCGCTGCCGCTGCCGCTGCCGGCTCCCCGCGCCGCCGCGGCCGCCCCCGCGGCCGCCCGCGGCGAGGCCGCTGGCGCGGCGGCCGCGGCGGCCGCCGCCGCCGCCCCCGCCGCCCCCCCGCGGTTGCAGCGGCCGCGACGGCAGCAGCTGCCGCAGCCGCAGCCGCTGCAGCAGCCGCAGCAGCAACAGCAGCAGCAGCAGCAGCAGCAGCAGAAGCAGCTGCAGGAGCAGCAGCAGCAGCTGCAGCAGCAGCAGCCGCAGCAACAGCAGCAACAACAGCAGCAGCACCTGCAGCCGCAGCCGCAGCAGCAGCAGCAACAGCAGCAGCAGCAGCAGCTGCCGCAGCAGCAGGACAGCAGCAGCATCAGCTGCGGCAGCAGCGACAGCAGCAGCAGCAGCAGCAGCAGCAGCAGTCGCAGCAGCAGCAACATAACCCAGCAGCTGCAGCAGCAGCAGCCGCAGCAGCGGCAGCAACAGCGAGAGCACCCGCAACCGCAGCCGCAGCAGAAAAAAACAGGGGAAGGGAACGGAACGGGTCAGAAGGAGGCACCCCCGCTCCCTGACGCCCTCCCGGGCACCCCTGACGGCCAGCAGACTGGGCAAGAAGACGCAGGCGAAGAGTCTTCAAGTATTCTTGCGGCCGCCAGCGGCAACCCTGGCGAACAGAGACCCATAACAGCTCAGACGGCCGTCAGCAGCACCCCTGGCGACGAGGGCCCCACAAGACCTCAAGACACCCCCTGCGTATAGGCGTATAAGGCATAAGGAGGTACCCTGGCTCCCTCAGCAGCAGCAGCACGGCAGGGACAAGGAGAGGGGGGCCGCGGCGGAATGGGCGGAAGCTGCGGAGGCCGCGGAGTATCGGGGGCCCGAAGCGGCGGGGGCCTTCGAAGGCGCGGAAGAGGCACAGGACGTCACCCGTGTCCCTGGAGCAGAACTGGGTGGACAGGTTGGCCCCCGAAAGTGCGGACGACAGCCGCAACAGTCCGCTGAGCGAGATCCTGGACCAGCAGGGGCTCGCCTGCCACATCGTGCCACCCCCACCTTCTCTCTGGGAACGCCGCAGACCCAACAGGGGGGCCTCGGACCAGCCGTTCAGACGCAGGACATCGAGGCCATCCGCCGGCTCGTCGGGAGAAACCCATTCGCGCCTATTCGCCCCCCTTCTCTTGCCAGTGAACCCACTAACGGACGGCGAACCTCGGGCGCTCCCTCCGCACGCCCAGGGCACGACTAACAAAAAATTCGGTGCTCCGGCAACGGAAACGGCGTCGCCGTGCGCGCGCGCTCCCGGCGCGACCAGCGGCGCCCCCGAGACCGGCGAGAGCCCCGCGTTGACCGAAGGGGGCGCGCCCGTGAGCGACGGCGGGCGCAGGCCCGAAGGCGAATGCCAGCGAAAGGGGCTTCTCCCCGCACGCCGCAGGGCAGCGCCCGCCCTGGCTGCCGGAGGCGATCCGGCCCCCGCCCGGCGGCCAACTATGCGGCCCGCATCTCCCCGCAGGGCCCCGCCAGGCGTGCAACAGGAACTGTTGCGAGCAGAATGCAAGCCCTCTGGCCAGGACAGCGGGCCGGTTCGCCGGAGACTCGCGGCCAGAACACGCGGCAGCGCCAATGGCCAGAGCCGCGCCAATGGCCGGAGCCCTCAGACCCCGACACGGGACAGCAGTTGTACAAAGCAAAGATCGACAACATCCAGTGGGACCTTCCTGGGGAGACACCCGCCGAGGCGACGCGGCGGCTCCAAGTCACCCCGGGGGCAATATTCACTGGCACCTGGCACGATTTCGCCAGGCAGCAGGCCGCGCCTGGCAGCGAAGGCGCGCTCGACCCGCTTCGGCGCGACCCGCAAACCTGCTTTCGCTTCCTGGACTCCTTCCGCAGCCGCAAGTGCGACGCACGGGCCGTCAGCGACGCGCTGGGCCTTGGCGTCGACTGGGCACGGCAGCGGCATCGGCGCCCGGGTCGAAGCGGCGGAGCGAGCAGGGATCGCCACGCGGCAAAGGGCCACGCACCCAGGAAGGGCAAACAAAACCGTGGTTGGTCGTCTCCCCACAGTAGCCGTTGCGGCCCCACGTCGTGGCACCGCACTGGCGTGTTCCTCTCCAGCGGCCATATCCCTGGGCGCCCGCCCCGGCGCCCCCCCCCGGCGGAGAGGGCCCCGCGGCGCTCGAGGTACCCTGCGCCCCGGTGCTGTCGGCCAAGGGCCGTCTGCCCCCCCCCCCCCCCGCCCGCTCGCCCCGCTCTCACTTTGCCCGGAGCGGCGGCGGGCCGCGACCCTGGATTCGCGCGGGGCGCGGCTGGGTCCACGGGTTCGGGACCTCCCGCGGACGCACAAGGGACTCTTGCATCCCGGTGCTGTCCGCCATGGGCCGTCGGCCGTGCGGGCGCGCGTCCTCCTGCGGGGGCTCGGGGTACGCCTGCGTCCTGGTGCTGTCTGACCAGGGCCGTCTGCCGCCACCCTTCGCGGGTGCCTCGTCTTCACCCGACCCAGTGCGGTGGTTTCCGCGACCCTGGATCCGCGCGAGGAGCAGCTGAGACTACGGGCGCGGCACCTCCTCCCATTTTTCAGCAGCGGTCAGCGGCTCCGTGGGGGTCTACCACACCACACCCCCCTTGGATGCGTCGGGCTTCGGGGTGGCAGCGCCGCCCCCAGCGCGTCAGTCCACTGGCTGCTGCCTGCCCGCCCTGGGCCACGCCAGCAGTGGGAGATCGGCCGTTCGGCATTACTCTCCTCTCAGCGGCGGTTTGCTGCGCCCCCGGATGCCCCATCCAGCCTTCAGCGGGGCTGGCTGCCCGCTCTCTTCAGCGGCGGCTTGTCACTCTACAGGCCCACAAACATCAGCGGTGGTTAGCTCCGACCCTGGAGGGCCACAATGCGACCCTGGATGCGCGCGGGGGCTTGCCGAGACTACGGGCCCGGGGCCTCCCACGGGGGCCCGAGGTACTCTTGCATCCCGGCGCTGGCGGCCAAGGGCCGTCACCGTCCCCCCCGTGCTCGCTCCGTCTTCACTCCACCCTGGGCACGCCGCCCCCCGTCCACCCCCCGTACGCGCTCAGCGTTTGCCGCGTCCCTGGGCCCATGCGGGGAGCTGCAGCGGCTTCGAGCACGAGACATCCCGCGGGTGCTCAAGGAACTCCACGCGGGGAGTAGCAGAGACTACGGGCACGAGGCATCCCACGGGGGCACAGGGTACTCTTGCATCCCGGTGCTGTCTACAAGGGCCGTCGTGAGGTGCGAGGTGCGAGCTGGACGTCGTGGGCTACAGCGCTGGGATCAGCGCGTGCGCCAGGGGTGAGCATTGGCAACTCGCGCTGTCGCTGCTCTGTGGGATGTCAGAGGTGGAGTTGGAGCACAACGCTGTCGGCTACGACGCTGGAATCAGCGTGTCAGGAAAACGGGGAATGGCAACATGCTCCGGCGCTACTCGCCGGTATGTGGGAAGCGAAGTTGGAGCCTATTGTCATCAGTTGCAGCGCTGGGAACAGGTGCGAGAAGGGCGGGCACTGGCAGCAGGCCCTGTCGCTGCCCAGCAAAATGCGGCAGGTGGCATTGGAGCCCAACGTGATCAGTTACAGCAGTGGGATCAGAGTGCGCGTGAAAGGCGGACAATGGCAGCATGCGCGGCCCCTGCTTGGCGGATTTAGCGCCGTGAAGTTCGAGACAGACGCCGTCGGTGCAACGTTGCGATCAGCGCGTGCGAGACAGGCGGCCAGTGGCAGCAGGCACTGTCGCTGCTCAGCGAGAGTCGAGAGGCGAAATGTGGCCAGACGCCATCGGATACATCGCTGGCAAGAGCACGCGCGAGAAAGGTATCAGCGGCCTCAGGCTCCACGTCCGCTCCGCGAGTGTCCAGCGTGAAGCTGGATACCAACATAATCAGCTACGGCGCTGGGGTCGGGCGCGCGGGAAAAGCGGGCAGTGGCATCGGCTCTGTCGCTGCGCAGCGAGTGGTGGAAGGCGGCGCTGCAGCCAGACGCTTTCAGTTACATTCCCGAGATCAGCGCCTCTGGGAAGGTCGGGCAGTGGGCGCAGGCTCTGTCGCCCCTCGGCGATGCGAGGGGCAAAGTTTGAGCCGGGCGTCATCAGCGCTGGGTTCAGCGCGCGCGGCGGAGGCTGGAAGTGACATCGCACGCTGCTCTTACACAGAGGACTGCGGCAGGCCTTTTCTCGCCGCCAGGCAGGCGGGGGGGATGCTGTGGCCCACTTCCTGCCCTGGGGCAGGAAGTGGGCCGCAGCCCCCCCCCCGACTGCCTGGCGGCGAGCGCGACCTTGCCTGGTCACATCTCTGTCGAAGTACTGACTCATGCGGCGATCAGCTGCGACCCTGGAGGGCCAACCACCCCATCCCCGGTGAGGTATCACAGTGAGTCAGTCCACAGGCTGCAGACTGCCCCCCCTCGGACCACACCAGCTGCGGATTCACAGACATTAGCGGCGATCAGCTGCGACCCTGGAGGACCAACAATCGATGTTATTTGCTCTTGAGCGGCGGTTAGCTGCGACCCTGAGGACCCAAGAGAAAGACCATGGCCCCTGACCCACGGGTTCGTGGCCAGGCCGAGGGGAGAGGCGTTGCTCCCCATCGCCCCCCCCCTCTCGGGCCAGGCGAGTGCCCCCCGCCCTTGGCCCCGGGGCCCGCCAGACGTATTGTCCGACGTCGGTGTTGTTGCCCCTCCCTCCCAGGGCCGCCCGCGCCCCTCGTTGTTCGCGGTTTGGCTCATCATTCACAGCGGCCGGTCAGCTGCGACCCTGGAGGGCCACGTGGTGCGCGTTGGCGTTCCCTGGGTCTTGGGCGGAAGTGCCTAGCGGCGGACTGGGCCAGGCTTCGCGTCCTTTGGCCCTCGTGTCTAGCACAGCGCAGCTCCCCCCAGGCGCATCGCCCCATTGCATCGGCACGCCTCGCTCGCACGCGCCACGTGCCCCAGGAGATACAGCCCGTTCTGTTCTCTTGGGGATTCGCCTGCTCTTGTCGAGTTTCGCCTTCAGGGCAACACTACCACCAGCGCAGCTCCCTCTACTCTTCCCCGCTGGCGATGCTGACCACGCCAGCTTGCTTCCCCCCCGCTCAGGGGCATGACGCCTTGCCGGCGCGCACTGCGAGGCTCGCAGTCGCTTGGTTCCCCCTTGCGCTGTGGGGTGGTCCCAGGCGTTGACTTCGTTACGGAGTGTTTCAGCCTTCCGCAGCAGGTGCAGCATTCCAGGCTCGCCTCTAGCCATCTCCAGCTGCGTCGCACCACCAGCCCACGACAGCTCAGCCTTTCTGGCTAGCTCAAGTCGTCCGGGCGTTTGGAGCCTGGCGCCCCACCGGCGACTCACTCCAATGGCCTCCCACTTGCCCCCACTCAGCACGACGGACTTGACCATCCTGGTTCACGTCTCCACTGCGTGGGTCGTGCCATGGCAAGCACCGAATTGCCCGCACTCAGATTGACGGAGTCGGTTATCCTGGTTCACGTCTCACATTGTGGCAGGCACCGAATTCAATGACATTTTGTCCGTGCACGTGCTCGAGCTCTCAGGTCACCCCTGCCGTCAGCTCCCTTTCAGCTTCGCGGCTGCTTGTGAGCGGGCGGGCCGGCCTGTGCTTGTTGTAGCTACTTAGCCTCGTTCGTGGCCCAGACGTTGCCTTCGCCGCCTGACCCTTGTCTCGCGGCCGCGACCAAAAAGAAAGTATCCCCACCAGTGGCGCCCTGGACCCATCCCTCCTTCGGCAGGTTTGCGACGTTCCTCGGCAGCTCAGCTCCCCCAGCCAGCGCGCGTCGTTGGGGCGGCTTGAGCCTGGCGCCCCACTGGCGACTCGCTCATCGGGCTCCGCGCTTGCCCCCACCCAGTATGACGGACACGTCGGCCCCTGTGCACTTCATGCCGCTGCGTGGGTTATGCCTCGCGGCATGCAACGAATTTCTCGACATCTTGTCAGACTGCGCGTGCCCGAGCTCCCCAGGATGTCCCCTGCCGTCAGCTTCCCGCACAGCCCCGCGGCTGCTTTTTGAGTGGGCCGGCCGGCTAGCGGCGCGTCTTGTAGCTAATTAGGCTTGCTCGTCGGCCCGGACACTCTGTTCGCCGCCTGCGCTCTTCGCTCGCGGCCGCGACCAAAAAAGCGCCCCCGCGAGCCCGTCCAGAAATGAGCCCCAGGGGAGTGGAGGTTACGAGGGAAGCGGGGGAGCATGCAGACGAACAAAGGGCGGGGCGAGCCGGCATTTACCCCAAGAGCGGGAGGATGCAGGAGGAACCGTCGTCGTCGGAGTAGGTGGAGGAAGGGAGCAGGAGCAGGAGGGGGAGAAGGAAGTCAATATGCTGCTCTCCGCCTCATATTATAGTTGCCTCTCCTGCCGCCTGCCTTGCCTCACCTTGACATCGCTGCAGCACTGTTCTGCAGCTGTTTGCTACTCAAGTTAGCAAAGGGGCGCGCCTGCCCGCGGCCTGCGCGCGTCGTCGGTCGTCGGCCGGCCGGACCTCCTCCCATCCCATTTTTGGTTGCATTTGTTTAACGGATAACATATTGTTTCATCGATGTCTCGCCCCAAACGCTCTACTACTGAGCGCATTGATCATGAGACCTTAGTTCCTTTGGCATCTCACCCCGGTTCTGAGAGGAAAGACTGGTTATCAGCCGAAGCCCGCGACCCAGTCGCTAGGGGGCTGAGCTACGACGAGACAGCCGAATTGCCCGCGATATTGCAACGCGTGCATCGAGACGGGCAAGGGCATCAGGGCAGCGGCCCAGGGGAGGGCCGCCCCCTTCCACCTTCTGACCTCACTCGGGTTCCTCGGGGAAGAGTTGTCGAAGGAGTCATTGATTTGTCAGCCGACGATTCTCCCTTTCGTGCTCCGATCAGAGAACGTGATCAGACCCCGGACCCGATGAGGCGGAACGGCCCAGCCGTGAACGCCAGGCGAGGAGCCTCTTCATCTTGGATTGCTGAGCCCCCAGAAACAGTGCATTCCAGCCCGATTGCCGTGCATTCTATCGAGCCGGCCGCTGGCCCAGCCAGTCGGCCGCGAGTCGTAGACGAGAGCGGTAGGCCCCCCGCCGTCCCAGACGGTTGGGATCGACCGCCCGGGACTCATCCCATCCCGATCGCCTTGAACGGGCAGCCCGGTCATGATAGCGACGAACAGCTCGATGACGAAGACGATGTCAACTCTATGCAAGATAACATGGAGCATGCCGCGTATGAAATGTCCCCAGGCCGAGATTTGCCGCTGTTGAACGCTGCCGACTGTCCCGTCCCAGACGGAAGGTCGTCCCCAGGACAGGAGACCATTGACTACGATCATGTGGAAGCTCTTGGGGAGGCACTTGCGGAACCAGATTTAGATACAACGACCAGCGACCTAGTCCGCGAGGTCCCAGCGGCACACGAGCCATGGGGAACCCCTATACCGCCCCCCGTTCCCCCAATCGCTGAGATCCCGCCCCAGGCGGCAGAGGTCGCATCGAGTTCCCAGCCTCATGTCAAGCATGACCGGGAGTCCACGGGCCGAACGCCAGCTCCTCAGCATAAGAAGCACAGGAACAAATTACGATTTGAATGCCTCCCCGCTTCCGGAGGGATTCCATCGGTCTGCCGTCGCCCCAGGCGATTGGCAGCCGTCGGTCCCCGCGGTAGCTGAGGACGACGACCCGTCTGATTCTCCAGTCACACTCCCGGAATTGATTGCGCAGGATGAACGGGATGAGGCGCTCCGCGAGGTGGCCAAGCCACCGGAGAGCTCGCGCATTCTTCCTCGATCGTCTGCTTCAAGCAGGGGGTGGCCCAAGATCCCACGATCTGGTGCCCGTTCGACTTCGAGGAGTAACAGCGCCATTTCCATGCGCGAGGCGCGCTGGAACCAGGGCCCTGATTGCCCGCCCCAGGCGGAGAACGGGTGCCCGGGGAAAGCCCGCCAAAAGGGGGGCCTTGTAGGCGCCCGGCGCGTGGGCATTGTTCCAGCGTGTGCCCCACTTGCGGCAATCAATGGTTGTGTGAGGGCTGCATCCAGATGGAAGAAAATAACTGCCAATACCTTTTGATCCAAGCCATGCAGGACCAGGCCAGAATCATAGAGGCCCAGAGACAACAAGAAACTATGGCCTTAGAAGCCCAGGGGGCCGAACAGGCCCGGTTGGATCGAGAAGAGATAAAGGCAGTTATTGCCGACGTTCAGAGGAAGTTCGAGGCTGACAGGCTTGCCATGGCCCAAGCCGCCAGTCGGCGAGAACGAGAGTTGATGGCACAGATGTCCTCTCAGACCGCGGCTGCCCAGGCTGGGCAGCCGCGGAAGAAGCTGCGAACAAGATCGTTGAGACATTATCTTCTGAACGACAGGCTGCCCTGGCGGTGCGCAGTCAATCAGCAGACGCCAAGTCCGCCTGCGCCGCTGTTGCGGCGGCGAGGCTAGAAGGGGAGAGGGTCGCAATAGCCAAGGCAGAGCACGAAAGGAAGGAGCTCCAATATCAATTTTGCGCTGCCAGGCTGGAAGCGGCCAGCGCACAGATTATAGCTGCGACGATTGTTGATCAGAATAATCAATATCGAGATGAGCTCAAGATGCATGAACACGCTAGGCCATCGCTTCGGCAGATACAATCAGGTGGCGAAGCGTGCCCACCGGCCAAGCCGGCAGGGGCGAGCAGACGACCATCGCCGGCGGCCCAGCCGTCTGGTGCCACGTCGTCGCAGGCCCGGCCTAGCTCGGCGCCTCCAGAAGGCGGAATGCCGCCGTTGCTGTGGGTGAAGGCTGCTCAGCAGCCTCAGCCCGCGAGAGGGGATTTTGCCGAAAGTTGTTCAGTATGTTCAAACCCAAAGGTCGGGTTATGCACCACTTGTGGGTCGCCAAGTTGCAAAGACCACTATGATATGAACACGAAGCGCTGCGTCGCATGCGCCCAACGAAAGAGTTTGCCTGTGGAACAGGCAACAGGCGGAGTGGGATGAGCCATGGAAGCGAGACAGCGCTAACCCCAACCTTCTGGCCCAACAGAAGGAGCAAGCTGAGGAACAGCTTCGATTGAGCTCGGAAAAGTCAGCAGCCAACCTTCGTGAGAAAGAAGAAGCGTTGGCCCGCGCAGCTGCATCAGAGAAAGAGGTGATGGAGCTCAAGGCTGCCATCACTGAATCCTTGAAAGAGAAAGACCAACATATGCGGTCTCGATCACAAGCAGCTGACCGAGAGGCGGCCTTGGAAGACAGGGCACAAGAGATGACAAGGACTATGGGTATGGAATCCTTCCAATGTATCGAGACAGCGTTGGACAAAATGCCCAAATTTCATCAGCTCGATATGCCACAGCTTACACAGGAGACGCCCGTCAGGCCAGCTTTGCAACCCCATTTCGCTGTCCCTGGCCCTGCCGCCGAGGGCCCGGCCAAGCCTGGCATCTCCGGGAACAATGTACCCTTCAATGCCGAGTTGCCAGGCGTCGCTGATGGCATGACCTTCATTAACTAGCACCCTTTCACCCAGGCGGGACCGGCGAGGCCACCGACGGCCCAGCCGCCAGGTGGAGGCAAGGATTGCGCGCCAGCGGCCACGCCGTCTGGCGGGGCAGGGCAGAGCAGTGATGGGGATGATCATAGTACCGCACCAAGTGCCGAATTCTTGCACGCACTCGCCCATGCCGCCCAAAACAAGTCAGGGAAGCCGCCTCCAGGGAGTCCGGGGGGCCCTGGATCCCCAGGCGGCGGGGGCGGTCGTGGCGGGCCTCAGGGCCCAGGTGGGCCCAATGACCCGGGAGGTCTTGACGAGAGTACCCCTCTGGACCAATGGAGACAGGTTGGCAATAATCAAAAGGTTGATCTGATGGACATTCCCGATGCTACAAACATGCGGGAGTGGCAGATGCATACCATCCGTGCTGTGGCTGGATCGCCCCTTGAGATTCAGGAAGCACAGCTTTGGATCATGGGGGCTATGGGCCCCACCGTGGCTAAAGAACAACTTAGAGACCCGGGTCGTTTCCGACGTCTTGACATCATGATCGCCACTAATTTGATTTGGAAATTCCATAAGATGCGTAGGAACCGTAAGCTTTCTCTTCATCACAATCACTTCCTTCACCAGATCAACCGCATGGAGATCGCTGCCCAGAATGAAAAGAGACTCTTGACGGGGCGCGAAATGATACGGGCCATATGCTACTGGTGCTCAGCTAGATCGAAGCTGGGTCAGCATCGCATTTCGCGTGACATTTTGAAGGTTGTTATTGATCCCAAACTCCCAGATGCTGAATTGTACCTTTTCTAGAATGAATGGACATATGTGTATCAACAGCTCGACGGCGTACGACCTCCATCTGATGACGTGCGAGCTTCGATCCACGCACACTTCCTTGAGCAATGCAGGAAGCCGAAGAAGTTGTACATGACTTGTCAGTTTATGATATGTCTTCAGACAAGCCAGGGACGGGCATGCGTACTTACGAATGGCTCATAACGCAGATTGAGATGATGATGTTGCGTGAGAAGGAAGAACGGAACATCGATCTGCATGAGGGTACTTTGAACCAACGTGCTCGGCAGACGCGCTTGGGCGGCGGTGGAGGCAACGGCAACGAGAGCCGCCGAGGCCTCAATGGCAAAGCAGCTGCGGCAGAGGTAGCGGCGCGTCTCGGGAAATCCACAGATGTTATGAAGAGTGGAGCGACGAAGGGCGAGACAACGTGCAAATTCGTCCGTGAAGGAGAGACCTGCCCGTGCGAGGGTCAGGGTTGCCCGTTTACTCACAAGAAGCCCAAAGTTGCCGCTCCGGCCCAGCCGGCTGCGGGGGCTAACCCGAACGCTGCTCCAGCTCAGAACAGTCGTTCTCGAGGGAGGTCTGAGAAACCTGAAGGCGGTGGCCGAAAGGCACGGGGCCGATCTCAGACCCCGGCAGGCGGCCGTGGAAAGGGCACGCAGCAGCGGACTAGGAGCCAGTCCGAACGTTCGCGCGAAAAACAGAGCAAGTTGCCGTGCTACCCTTTCTCACGCGATCCTAAGAACTGCCGTGGACCCCAGGGCGGTTGCTACAGGCAACACAGAGCCCTGACCGACGAAGAAAAGCTCAAGCGTGACAAATATGAACAGGCCAAGCTTAAAGCGGGAAAGACTCTGGGATACGAGCGCGCAGCCAGGCAAGCCAACGCCGCCGCTGCCAATGTCTCTTCATCCTCGGGAGGCGGCTCGAGGGCCGCCTGCTCGAGCTCAGAGCGACGCAGACATGATGGAGAGAAAGGCAAAGGCAAAGGCAAGAGCAAGGATCAGATTTGCCGCTCTTTCAAGGAAACGGGGCAGCGCACGCGTGGGAAAGATTGTTGGTTCGCCAAGACCGCGCCCGACCATCCGCGACACTGGCTCTGCACTGGCGGCCGCGCCGCCAGTGCAGACGGACTGATTGGAATAATTAGGTTAAGGATGGCATTTCTTACCTTCTCGCGAGACGGATGCGGCGGCGCCCGCGTCGGTCAAACCGAGTGCGGGGGGGCAGGAATGCGTCCGCTGACCCAGTCAGCCTGGGCGCGCTCGCGTGCCCAGCCCCGTTAGTTCGGGGCCTTCTAGGGCAGAAGCAGGCCGGCCCTTATATTCCAAAGGCCTCTCTAAATACAAGCAAAGGAGTTGATGGCAACTCTTCCGGCGGGGGGGGCCCTCCACAACCGCAGGGGGCGAGTTGAGAGTCTCGCAATTATTCTTGCAAGTTTCCTGCATCCTCTTTCTCGGGGCGCTATCAAGTTGCATTGGAGCGATCCCCCCAGCAAGAGTTGCATTCGATCTCAGACAAAGGGCCGGGTCAGTTTCCGCGTCCGATTTGACCCCTCGACTGCGGAACCCGCCATCGCATGTAGGAAGGCGCGTCGCCGCGACCTAAAGGAGTTGCCCTCGAGCGCCGAAGATAGGCGGAGGTTCCCGCATGAAGTGCGCCAGCAATTGTCCACCCAGTGGAGGGCATCTGCGGCGGAGGCCTTAATCAGGGCATCAGACCTACAAGATGACGTCTGGCACCTTTGGTTGAGGACTGAAGAGGGGGAAGAGGGCCCACACGGCACAGCCGCTGCGGGGTGCACAGACAAAGATGCTGCATAACTCGGAGCGCTGAGCTTCATCATTGGTACAGGGTGTGGGTCCCTCACCCTCCTTCCCTTCCGCCTACTCCTTATGTCCTGCTTGTCCTGCCCCCCCCCCCTCTTCCCGCCGCTCACCTTGTCCTGCGTGTCTGTCCTCCTCGTCCTTATCATCCTCCTGCCCCCCCCCCTCCTCTTCCCCCTCCTCCTCCTTCTCCTCCTCCTCCTCCTTCTCGAGATTCCTCCTCCTGCTCTAGCCCTCCTCCTCCTTCCTGTCCTCCTCCTCCTCTCGGCCCCCCCCTCCTCCTGCTGTCGCGAAACATGTTCTCGGGGAGCTTCCGGGGCATGTAATTCCGCGCGCCTCCCTTTCTCCACCGCGCCGAACTTATCTTCCTTCTCGTTCCCCCCCCCTCCTTCTTTCTCGGGCTCTTCCTCCTCCTATCGCGCAAGGTGTCCCCGGGGGGGCTCCCGGGAACATAAGTCCCATCCCCTTGGTCGAGCGCCTGACCCCTCCTGGGCGGCCCCCCCCCCCCTCCTCCTGCCTCTGGTCCTCCTCCTCTGGCTGCTCTTCCTCTTATTCCTGTTCCTCTCCCTCTTCTTTCTCCGCCTCCTCCTGCCCCCCCTCGACCCCGCCCCTTGCTTCTGCCGCGCGTCCTTCCTCGTCGCTCCGCGGGTCGCGGGGCCGAGGAGTCTCGGTGGCCGATGGGTCGCGGGGTCGCGATTGAGGATCTTCGACCCTAGAGGTCAGGGGCGCCCAGGGGCCGAAGGATTCGGAGGACTCCCGGGGCCGACTTCAAGGGTCGCGGGGCCCGCGGCCCCAAGCGGTATCTGGGCCGGGGGGCGCGCCCGGATCGGGGGGGCGCCCGTGCCAGGGAGGGGGGGGGGGGCGGAGGAAGGGCCGAGGATATTGAGGAGGATGGGGGGGGGGGGGGAGGAGGGGAGGAAAAAAGGATGATAGGGAAGAGGGGGAGGGGAAGATCGCGCAGGAGGGGCACAAGCAAGTCAGGAAGGAGGAGGTTGCGGAGGAGAAGGAGGGGAACTAAGGAAATGGAGGAGAGACGGGCGGGGAAGGGGAGGAGGGGGAGGACGAAGGAGGAGGAAGAAAAGAAGAAGGAGGGGGGGAGGGGAGGGAGGAGGAGGAGGAGAAGGACGGACAAATATGTACATATATACACATAAGAAAAGGCCTGCCTTCATTCTTCTGCCGGGGCCTTGCCGTGATCTCGGCTAGAACCAAAGCGCGCGCGAAGCGCGCGCGATGGTTCTAGCGTATATTTCATTGGCAACATGAGAGCGCAGCGGCTGTGATGATGCATCGGGAAAGTGTGTAAAGAGATCAAACACACCTTGGCTATGCAAGGGTGAGGGGATCAGAGAAGACAGCCTACCGCTGGTGGGCAGATTGTTTCTGAGCATGGCCAGAACCTTCAATGTCAAGCAATTGTTGATCAGTGAGAGGCGTGAGTTCACACATCCGCGCTGTGCAGCGCGGCGCGCGATGACCGAGGTGCTCAATGGCAGCAGCACGGGAAGCGAATTGCTTCAATCAGACTGGGCATTGCGAGCCTGCGACATACTGGCGTGCCGGGGTCCGATACCCATGCATCTTGTAGGCATGGGTCATCAAACCTTTATGAGTGGAGCAGCACCGACGCCGCTCGGGAGGGCAGTCGGGGCAGACCCAAGGAGCTTCAGCAGGCACGGGGTCTGTATGGACATTGATGTAAGTGGGCACGCAAACTCGCGGATGGAGGCGCGTGCAATCAGGCATCATGTCATGCAAAGCCCGCTTCAATTGAGAAGGCTCGGCAAAAAGGGCGAGCCAAGGGCCAGGCTCGGTGCATGGGTCTGGCATGCCGTGCAGGGCGGGGGCAGCCTGCCACGCCCATCTCAGATCGTCGGCCAGAGCTGCCGAGGCAGTCGTGCCCGGCTGCAGCCGGAGCGCACGTAAAATAGCGGGGCCACGCGCGTAAGTGGTAGCAGCAGCCACTAATCGCTTCTGCAAGAGGATCAGGTCCGTGGGCAACACGTGCAACTCCCTTAGCACCTCCCGGCCCGAGCCGTGTCCGGACCGCTTGAACCGGCAGCGGTTGGCCACCTGACGAAGCACGCGCATGCGCGCGCTGTGAAGATGCCGAACGGCGTCGGGAGAAGGGTTCAGCCATGTCTCGGTGCCGAACCACAGCTTCGAGAAGCAGAGCGAATCTGCGAGGGAGAGCCTCGTGCGCAGATCTATGTCGTAGTTGCCGTAGACGCGGTGCGCCAGAGGGTAATAGGCCTGCAAACAGGAAGTGGCCTTAGCACGCGCATCGGCATCGTAGGAGCCGTTCACTGCGGACTGTGCCCACGTGCTTGTAGCGGTTCGTCACAGACACTGCTCGGGAGGCGTCCGGCGTGCGCAGCATGTGACGCTTGAGCTCGGGGTCATACAGGGAGGAGCGCACTCGGCGAGATTCTTTGCCTACCAGGTGCAAGGAGACTTCCGTTTTGCCCTCCTTCAGGTTGCACTGGAGGCCGCACTCGGCGAATGCGTCGATGACGATCTCCAGCAGCATGCTGGCCTGCATGGAGGCCAGAGCAGGGCTGGCACACATCAACATGAAGAGGACGTCATCCACGAATGCGATGTCGAAGAGGTCCGCAGAAACGCCCGGGTAGGGCGCAGCGGTCGGACTCGCTGGGAGGGCTTCAGGAGAGATGCGCCAAGGGCACTGGCCTGCAGCAGCTTCGACGAGAAGTACGAGACCAGCATCGCGAGCCCGCTGTCGGACCTTCTTCAGAGCATACTCGTAAATCACGTTGAAAATTAAAGCCCCAATCTTGCAACCCTGCCTCGCGCCCTTGGTGGTGCGAACGACCATGGCGTCCGGTTTCATCACGCCCTTCTGCACGGTGAGCCACGTGTTCGTGTGCATGTCGGCGACCAGGGCAGCCGCGTCAGCAGGAACACCGGCGGCGCGCAGAAGATTACCATGCGTCTGGATAAATTCGGTCACCTGCTCCTGCACGGCCATGGGGAAGTCCGCACCACTCAGCGCGGCACGAACGCGATCAGGGTCGTCAGTAGGTTGAACCATCGCCAACTCTCGACAAATCGTGTCAAAGGCAGCGGTCAGGTCGACGAAGAGACGGACGAAGCATTGCCGACGGGAGCGGCACATGTCGGCGTGCAGCTCGGCAGTGAGCCCAGCGGCAGCGGTCCCGCGGCCTGCGATGGCACCGCGCTGCGTGTCGGCGACGGCGCGGGGGTAGTGAGGTTCTATTGCGTCCTTCAGCGTGGCCCCGTGCACCTTGCCCGCGTGGGTCTGGATGAGGAGACCGCGACTGTTCGCAGTGTCGGTGCGCTCGCCCTTGCGTTTCCACAGATCCTGCATGCGGCCGCCCTTCATGAGAGCGGGGGCCTTGCAATGCGCGCGTGTGGAGTTGAGGACAGCCTGCATGAGCAATGCGGCCGGCTCACCGCCTGCCTTCCGCACAGCAGGGCCCACACCATCAGGCCCAGTGGCCTTGCGCCCCTTGGAAACCCGAAGGAGGGACTCGACGTAGTCGAGCGACAACGGCGGTGCACGCGGAACGTCAGGTGCAACAGATTCGGCGGAGTCGGCAACCAACAACTCGGAGAACGGGGGGGTGCTGCCAGCGAGGTGCTGGCACCAGTGCTCAGTCCACCGCTGGTCGATGCCCAAGTCGTCGGTCAGAAGGTTGCCACTGGCGTCCTTGACCGCGCGATGAGGTCGGTCGTGGCCAGTGCGTAGGCGACGAGCGAGTGCATGCAGAGCTCCAGAATCATGAATAGCAGCGGCCTGCTCGGCTTCGACGGCGATCGAAGCAGCCCAGAAGTCGAAATCCTGGGAGATAGACTGCTTGACCTGCTTGCGATGTGCACGAATAGCGGCTGCAGCAACAGCTTCGGCACGGCGGAGGCGAGGAAAGGACTCGCAACCTCGATGATTATACGCAGGACCAGGGACAGGGGCAGGGAGGGCCCGGCATGGGTGAGAACACGTACAGCGTCTCCAAGAAGAAGGCCGCGGAGCCCGTCGTGTAGCGCGGCACCACCACGCCCATAGACACGTGAGCGTCTGCTGCCGGAGCGCCCGGCGAGCGCGGTGAAGCGTGGTCCGCAACGGAGGTGTCGCACTGGCCAGCATCGCTGTAGTTGGAGACGTCCAAGGTCGCCGTGGCTCGTCGGGAGCGGCAGTGACGGAGAAGCAGGTGTCTTGGGCGTCGCGCATGAGGGCCACGACCCGGTCGTGGAGAGCTTCGGGATCCGCTGGGCCAGCGAGAACACGAGCAAGACGTTCCCAGAGGTACCGCTGGAAACGAAGCTGGCGCTCAGGGTCGGCTATCAAAGAACGGCTCAGCCGGGCTGAAGCCGGACGGTGGCACTGCTTCCCCCCCCTTGCAGGGCAGGGCACAAGGAACTCGGCGTAAGTGAGCAAGTGGTCGATCGAGTCCTTGCCGCTGAGATGCACGCTGTGGTCGACGCCCGCCTGGGCGAAGTGGCCAGCAACGTCCATGGAAGCGGCCACGTAGTCGTTACGACGGCCCTCGTGCTGCACGAGACCTCCGAACCACGTTGGGAGGACCTCGGGTGTGGCCATTGAGGACAGGACCAACACGGCCTCCTCCATGGCTTCCCGCAAACACCTGCCGTTGTTGTGCTCGGCCGTACCGTCTGGAAACGGGATGGCCGAAGACGGGATGGAGCCGAGCGTGGCGTTACCATCGATGGAGAGAAACACCATGCGTGCAGGCGGAATGGCATGCAAGGCGGCCTTGAGGGAGTCCCAGAAGGCCGACCTGTCGGCATCAGAAGCTTGTTGAACAGGTGCGTGGGCAACCACATGTGTGAAAGAACACTGTGAACTATCAAGCCTCACCACCAATAGTCGGGGAGAGATGGCCTGAGGCTGCACACGGGCACCCAGAACGAGGGAGCGCGCCATCCAAGATTCAACTCCGAAGTGTCCCTCTGGCGTGGCGCCAGAAGTGTAGACGACGTACTGGGTTTGCTCCCGGGTGACGTCGCCACCCACACAAGACTCTTGCACGCCAATGATGTTGTAGCCAGCGGCGGCGAGAGCACCGTCCAGGTACTCCATCTTGCTACTAGTGTTCAGGCCAAGCTTCTTGGCGCGACGAACACCAGCAGGATCCAACGTCTTGGCGCTCGCTGAAGCGACCTTGAATGCCAAGAGTGCCCCAGCGTCGTCGTCGCCGCCGTGCTGTCGTGGTGACGTCGGCGGCGGCGTCGGAGTCGGTGTCGTAACGGCGTCGGCGTCGCGTTGTCGTGACGGCGGCGGCGGTAGTATCGATGTCGTAACGGCGTCGTCGTCGTGCTGCCGTGGTGACGTCGGCGGCGGCGTCGGAGTCGGTGTCGTAACGGCGTCGGCGTCGCGCTGTCGTAATGACGTCAGCGGCGGTGTCGGTGTCGTAACGGCGCCGGCGCCGAGCTGTCGTAACGGCGGCGGCGGCGGTATCGACGTCGTAACGGCGTCGTCGTCGTGCTGTCGTGGTGACGTCGGCGGCGGCGTCGGAGTCGCGGCGGCGCCGGCGCCAGGGCGCGGCGGCGGCGCGAAGTGGAGCCCCGCGCGAGCGGCCTGGCTCATAGGTCCGCGCTCTGGCCGCGGCGCCGGGAGCGGCGAGGCGCCTGGCGAGTGCGAGGACGCCGGAAGACATCGTCCGGGACCTCCTTGGGAGGCTGTTTGCCATTCTGCCGGACCCGGTGCGAGGGGACAGAGGGCTCGGGCAGCGACGTCGGGAGCGGATGCTTCCCAACGTGGCGGTAGGGCGGGCGGCCCTCCGCAAGGCCCGCAACCTTCTCCTGGTGGGCGTGGTAGTCCTTCGCATGCGGAAAAACCGACTGGAAGCCGGCAAAGAGGTCGTGGACGTGCTTCTCCGCATTCGCGATGTGCGTGGCATGGACGCCGGGGTCGGACTTGAGCGTGCCGATCAGCTGATGCAGCTGCGCCTGAATCGACGTCATGAGATCCGTGTTGTCGAGGGGCGAGACCTGGGACTCCAGGGCAGCAACCGCCTCCTTCGCCGAAGCCTCCTCCGCCTCGGCGGTATCGCGGAGGAGCGCGGCAGCAGCCAAGGCCTTGTCGGCCTCCTCGCGCCGCGCCGACGCACGCTGGAGGGCCTGGCGGGCACCATCCAGCTTCGCACCAAGCGGCTTGAGGGCAGAGATCTCGGCCTTCACATCGGAGATCTGCTGCGTGAGTCGCGCGTGCTCTGGGTCGGCCGTGTCGTCCTTGTAGATCTCGAGGGCGGCCTCGTAGCGCTTGAGCCTCTTGACAAGCTCGGGCCGCGTCGGGGCGGAAGCCGGGGCCGCGGCATCCGGGGGGGCAGCAGGCGCGCCCGCCCGGGGAGCCGCGACACGCGCCTGGACATCGGCCAGCGTCGACTGGAGCGACTGGGCGATCTGGTCGAGCTGGGCGCGGGTAGACGGCTTCGGCGGAGGCGCGGACGCCGCCGGATCGGCCGAAGCAGCGACAGCAGCATAGCTGCGCCGGAGGCCGCACACGGAGCAGGCCTTCGGCGAGTGGTTGGTGGAGTGGCAGCGCGAGCACTGCCAGGTACGCGATTGCTGCTGCACGGAGGCGTCGTGTCCCCGATTGCCCTGCGCATTGCCGGGCCCGATGTAGTGCCAGCGGCCGGACGGGTCCATCTTCCACTCGCGCGAGTTCCCCGAGGACGCCGAACCCGAGCCACTGCCACCATAGCCGCCACCGCCCGCGCGGTTGGGCGCGCTCCATGCCGGCATGAGCGCAGGTCAGCTGACCTGGCAGGTACGAGAAAACGAAGCCACACACTGGTGCAGCTGGGCTGAGGTGTAGACTTACAATCAACTCAAGGGCCACACCAGCGTGGCAGCCTTGAGCCACACCAGCCGTTCTAGCGTATATACATATATATATATATACATATATATATATATGTGTATATATAAACGCAGTACCGCAAGGAAACTTGCAGTGGCACCTCTGTTCCATCGGAGGTCTCTCATTCATATTCTACACCCCTGCGCCACTGCACTCCTGAAGTCCACCCGCCTACGCCGAGTGGAAATTTCTTCGAAGACAATGCATGGACACGTGCGATGCGATATTCTGCCGCCTCCGACCCCGCGCGGACTTACGACGACGAAGCACGAGTCTCCACCGACTATATCCGACTACGACCTACGAGGCCATTGGGTTGGGATTGCTATGTGTGGGCTCATATGGGTCGCTCTTGGATGTGCGGTGGGACACATGCGGGGCGGTGGCGACGCTAGAGCGACTGGCCCCCGCTGGGACCCGGCCGGTCAGGTACCATTTCGCGAGTTTGTCCGCGAGGTTCACGCCTGGGTCAACGTGGCCACAGGCAACATGACACCCCTCCAACAGGCCGCCGCACTTCAGCGTGGCCTTGGAGGGCTCGCGCGGACCATGGCCATGAGAGCCCCCCAGCAGTCGTCAAGTTTGGTGTCAATATAGGCGGCCGCCGCACCGACGGCGCCACCTACATCATGTTCCTCTTAAGTACGAAGTTCGAGAACCTGGGAGAGGAACGCCAACTTAAGTCTGACACGGCTCTCATTGACTTTCGTGTCCATGCGGGAGAACGAATCGATCAGGCGCTAGCGCGGTTCGAGATAGCCCGTTACGAAGCTGAAACCGCCGGCTTCAACATCCCCGAGTTCCAGATATTATAAAGAGCGTGTTCTACCGCTGCTGGCGAAAACCGGGGGGGGGGGCCACTGCCTGTTCGACCCCCCCCCCCCCCCACCCGAAAACCGGGGGGGGGGGGGGTCGCTACCGGTTCGAACCCCCCCCCCCCTCCCCCCAGCTCATCATGAAAAAGGGGAGAGGGAGGGGAGGGGGGGGGGGCGGGTCGCTGCCGGTTCGAAGCCCCCCCCCTCGAACACCGGGTGGGGCCACTGCCGGTTCGACCCCCCCCCTTCGAAAACCGAGTGCGGGGGCGCGGACAGTGGCGGGGGCGGTGTTGGCGGGGGCAGCGGTGGAGGGACAGCGGGACAGCGGCGGAGGGACAGTGGGACAGTACTCACATGGGACAGTGGTGGGGACGGTAGTGGCGGGGGCAGTGGCGGGGACAATGGTGGGAACAGGGGTGGCAGTGGACAGTGGTGGAGGCGGTGGAAGTGGGGGCAGTGGTGTGCGACAGTGGGAATGAGGTGGAAACAGTGGGACAGTGGAGGGTACAATGGTGGTGGGGGCAGTGGCGAAGGCGGTGGCGAGGACGGCGGCGGGACAATGAAACAGGCGCAGTGGGGGCAGCGGCGGGGACAGTGGGGGCAGTGGTGGGAACAGTGGGACAGCTCAGTGGGGCAGCGGAAGAGTCAGTGGGGCAGTGGGGACAGTGGGGATAGTCGGGCAGTGGTTGGGGCCCTGGAGACAGTGGGGAGAGTGGAACCGTGGTGGGAACAGTGGTGGGGGCAGTGGGGACAGTGCGACAGTGGTGGGGGCATTGGTGGGGACAGTAGGGACGGTGGTGGAACCAGTGGGGACAGTGGTGGTGAGGACAGTGGTGCTGGGAACAACAGTGGGGATGTGATGCGGACGGTGGTAGGGACCGGGAGTCGTTTGCTGGCGGGCGCGTGTGGGGAGGGGAGGGGGGGGGGGGGTCGAACCGGCAGTGGCGCCCCTCCGGTTTTCGAGGGGGGAGGGGGGGGGGGGGGTTCGAACCGGTAGTGACCCCCATAGGTTTTTTCCGGGTCCGGAGGGGGGGGGTGTGGGGGGGCTCGATCTGGTGGTGACCCCCCCCTTCCCCCCCCCTTTCCCCCCCCCCCTCCCCCTCCCCTCCCCCCGGTTTTTCAAGGGAGGGGGGGGAGGGGTTAGGGAAGGGAGAGGGGGGGGGCCGGGGAAGGGTGTGGGGCGGGGGAAGGGCGTCCCAGCAGGGGGGTATTTTCGGAGGGGGGGGGGGGGGGGGGGGGGCGACCACCGGGTTCCGGAGGAAAAGGCTGGCAATCCACCAGCCCTTTAGGGCGTGAGTGTTTTCGCGAGCCCCCTCTGTCCTCAACCCCCCTTCTTCCCCTTCGGGGGGGGGGGTGCCCCTCCCCCTACCCCCTCCCCCTGGGCCTGGAGAGGGAGTCCCGCGGGTGGTCAGGGGAGTCTTTTTTCGACTCCTGGGAGGGCTAAAAAACGACGACCCTCGCGAGGATTCTGCCCCCGACGGGGGTGCCCTCTTGCAGTGCCCCCCTCTTCGTCGACCCCGAAAAGCATTGATTTTACTATGGTTTTGGCCCCGTGTTGGCCTTCTCACGGGGTCGCGCTCCTCGTCCTTCATAGCAAAATCATTGATTGTACGAAGGTTTTGGGCTCATTTTGTCATTCTCAGGGGTGCAGCTCTCATTTGCGCTTTTGAGGAGGTCGCAAGAGGCCCCAAGATGGCCCCAAGAGGCCCCCAGGAGGCTCCCAAGAGGCCTCCAAGAGGCCCCCCAGAGGCCTCCAAGCGGCCCCAAGAGGCCCCCAAGAGGGGCCCAAGAGGCCCCACGAGGCCCCAAGAGGCCCCCAAGAGGCCACCAAGAGGCCCCCAAGAGGCCCCAAGAGGCCCCACGAGGCTCCAAGAGGCCCCCAAGAGGCCCCCCAAGAGGCCCCCCAAGAGGCCCCAAGAGGACCCCAAGAGGCCCCCAAGAGGCCCCAAGAGGCGCCAAGAGGCCCCCAAGAGGCCCCATGAGGAGCCCCAACGACTCACACCAGGACGAGGGGCCCGAACGACTCACACCACGAGGAGCCCGAACGACGCACACCAGGAGGAGGGGCCCGAACGACTCGCAGCAGGACGAGGCGCCCGAACAACTCACACCACGAGGAGCCCGAACGACTCACACCAGGACGAAGAGCCCGAACGACTCACACCACGAAGAGCCCGAACGACTCACACCAGGAAGAAGGGCCCGAACGACTCACACCAGGACGAAAAGCCCGAACGACTCAAACCACGAGGAGCGCTTTCTCTCCCTCCTCCCCCGCCTCGTCCCTCTCCCGCCCCCACCACAAGGAGGGTGTGCAAGGAGGCGGGGGGAAGGAGGAACAGGGGAGATATGCGGGGGCAGGCGAAAACACGCTTGAAAAACACGACTCTCGGCATGCTTCGCAAGAGTTGCTGTTGTGAGATGGGTTGGTGGGGATACGCGAAGCGTAAAGAATTTTCCACAGTAATGCGGCGGTGGATCACGCTCTCTCAGATATTAACAGCAATGCTATTCAGAGCTCTGGGAGTGGGGGCGTCGCGGGCACGGCAACTCCTGCAGCCTCTGAACCGCCGTGCGCCGAGGGGCCAAGCACAATTTGATGCTCTCCTCGAACGCGCGAGGTCATATGCTCATATAGCTGAGAGGACCCCGGGCAATACTGATGGCATTGTCAGTCACGGTCACCGAATCGAGACCTTCGATGCAGAGGCCAACGCAGGGCAACCTGCTAACAACGTCTGGAACGATGATATGCCGCCGACTGAGACCATTGCATAGTCTGTTTGGTTGTAGACTGCAGGTTAAGTGGGAGGGGGTGTGGGCTCAGGTAGCCATTTTGGGTCCGTAGCGTTCGGCTCTAGCCGACGCGCGGGTGTTCCGGGGGGCCGCGGGGCGGCCGCAACCACAGCCGTGCTAGTCCGCGGACTAGGTAGCGCGTCTGTGGTGCCATGGCTGTGGGCTTCCTGGGAGCGCACCTGATGATCTTGGTTACGGGCGGTGCTTTCACGGTCCAAGGGGCACTTGGCTGGCTGCCGTTCGGGCGCGGGGGAAATGAGGTCCCAGCGCCGACGCCGTCAGCCCTGCCCGGACCGACAGCGCTGCCGCCAGGCGGTGGGGGGCAAGGCAAGGGGCGAGGACCGCCCGCCAAGCCCGCGCCTGCAGGGGGAAAAGGGGCGAGGGCCGCAGGCCAAGCCCCCGGGGGCGCCGGGCGTCCCCGCGCCGCCGCGGTCAGGGTCGACTACAACGACCACACCCGCGGGCATCGGGCGCGCAGGCGAGGGCGAGCCCACGGGCAGCCCAGCTACGCCGGCATACGGAGGGAACAACGAGCCCACGGGCGCGCCTGGGCAGCCGTCCGCCCCGGGAAACCGGACGGGCGATGGCGAGCCTGACCCGCCGCGCGGGCTGGACGGGTATTGGGGGTGGAGTGGTTGGGTCCCGCACCTGCCCCATTGGTGGGCTGGCCGGAACGTACCCCCACCGCCGCCGCCGCCACCTACCCCGCCCCCGGAGGCGGGGCCAGGTCCCGGTTGGGGATTCGCAGCCTGGGTCTTCGAGTTCGTGGGCTACGGAGCGTGGGTGAGCTCCCCCGACCACGCGGGCGCGATCCGCACGAGCGGCGGGTGGATTGGATCCGCCATCGACCGCCTGGGCGTTAAGATGCTTGGGTACTGGTGGGAGACCGCGGTCCTTTGCTTCGCCCTAGGCATCTTCACGTTCGTGTTGGGTGCCCTGGCTTTCATCGTCAACACCGCAGCCCAGCCTATGCTGTGGGCAGCCGGGGGACTCCGCTGGGCGTGGTACCAGATTACCCGGTGCTGCCAGCGACGCGGAGGCGATAGGCCCGGCGCCCATCTCCCCCCACCCCCTCCGACTCCCTTGCTGGTGCGCTGGCGCGGGCCGGGCTTGGGCGGCGTGGTGGAAACGGAGTTCTACACAAAGGGGGTCCGCGGCCGGGGAACCAATCGGGCGTACAACCACGTGCTTCTGCACAAGCACGGGCAGGTGGCCCGCATCAGCTGCAACTTCGCGGACCGGTACCGACTGGACCGCCACGGGCTCAACATCAAGATCGGGCAGGTTCTGGGGTGCACCAGTCGCAAGTGGCGGCTGAACCTCGAGGAGACAGGGAACGTGCATCTATGCCGCGCCGTCGAGTGCGCCTCCTGTCCAGTGGCGCATCCCATGCATGTCGACCAGTACGCGGCCATTGACCACACACAGATCGTGGACTTGGCTGAGCACGGGAAGGCCACAGCCTGCCGGGCAGTCGGCGTGGGACTCCGGAAGGTATTCGGGGTCGCCAAGCGGCTGCTTTGCTCACCCTGGTCGGTACTTGGATGGCTGTGCCGGGGCCGGCCGGAGCCCCGCTACATCACCGATGCCACGGGCTATCGCCGCCTGGACATCGATTCGGAGAGCGAGGTGGAGGCGGAGGAGCGCCCCTGCCAAGCCGCACAAGTTGGGGTGCAGCTCGCAGGTGGCGCACGCCCCCTCCAGCCGGAGGGGTGCGGCGACCGAGGGATGCAGGAGGCTACTGTTCTGCTACAGGAGGACGCAGAGGTGTCGGACGTCCCCCGGCCGGGGCATTGCCTCAATGCACAGGTGCACCTCTGCGCCCACCATGCGCAGAAGTACCGGTCTACCCTGATCGGCCGCAAATGCAGCCTCCCCACTTGCCTCCGCATGGCGAAGGGTAGCTGTGGGGGAGCCCCGATGTGCGGGGAACATCTCCGACGGGACGAGGGTCACACCGTGCGCGTCGAAGCGACGGTCCAACCTGGGATCCTCGGGGGCCTGCGCCGTCGCATGCGAGTGCGGGCTCCAAGCCCCGCCAGAGCGCGCGATTGGACCGCGCATGCCGCCGATGGGGTTGGCTTAGCGCCCGGGCCGGTCTACCCCCCGCCCGCTGCACCGCCACCGCCCGCCGTGGCCCCATCCGTCGATGTTGAGCCTTCGGGGGTGCAGGCCCTAGCCTCTGGGCCGCAGCCGCGTCGCACGCGCTCCGCGGAAGCAAGGGCCAGCGGACGCTCGCGGTCTGCCGACCGCGGAGCCCCGGGCGACCGGATCGCCCATCACGGGTGGCTTCAGGAGCCCTTACTCGTGAAGGTCTGCCCGATACTCCCGGGCGACCCTCGGGGAGTCGAGGAGGCGTACGGCGCGCCCCCGGCGAGTCCTTGGTATATTCTATTGGGAGAATGCGAGGGGCTCGACGTACGGGGCACCGGCGGGGACGCACGACTTATCATCGGGACTAGCCTCGAGGGCGTCAGGGTGGAGGTCCCAGCCAGCGAGGTCGCACGGCACCCCCCTCCGCTGGAGGACGGGCGCTACCCGATAGATTGGATCAATCGGCTGCTGTACGAGGTCCCCCAAGGCGCGCGGGAAGTGGGGTTGCGTGTCATCGCCCACCACATCCCGCAGGATCTGCTGGCGATGTTACGCCAGGAGCAGTGGGGCGGTGTGGACGTGGAAAGCGCGAGCGGCTGGAGGCGGCGCTACCTGACGAGCACGGAGCGCCAGCAGCTGCAGCACGACCCGGTGCGCACACTCGGCCACCATCGGCGGGGCGGCGCGCAGGGGGCGCAACCTGCGCCCGGGATGGAGGGCTTGCCCCGCCCAGCCCCCGTGGCGGCACCGTCGCGCTTGGCAGCGGCCGCCGCCGGCGTGAGCGAGGATGCTGAGGAGCCCGACCCCCTCGAAATATTCATGGATTCCTTGCGAGCCGAGGATCTCAAAGGACGGGGGGGCCAAGCGGCGGCCCTCAGCGCATTAGGTATGACCGCGGACCTGCTCGGGGTTCCGCTTGATCAGGCGGAACGGCAGCTGCGGCGGAGAGTCGCACAGGTGGCAGCGGCGGGCCCACTGGGGTCCGATCTGGAGCGCGCCCTCGCGGATTTGGAGGATGCGCAGCTGGAAGCGCGCGCGCGGGAGCGTGCTGCGGCCGCCGACAAGGTTCCCCTGCAGGGCAGCCTCTCACGCGAGGGGTCGCGGAGTCGCTCGGCGCGGGGACGGGATCCCAGCCCGAGGCAGGGACCCCGACGCGAGCTCTTCGGGGCCATGCCCCCCGTCCAACCCACGGGCCCACGACGGGGCTTGCTGGGCGATCGGGACCTACTGGCACGCGATGGACGCGGGGGGGCCGCTCGTGGGGCCAACCCGCTCCTCGACGGAGCCTCGGTCCTTGGCCACCTCACTGGCCAGACGCCCCACGGGGGTGGCCTGGGTGGGGAGCGAGCCGGGGGTCCAGACGACGCCGGGGCGGCGGGCGCCCTGGGCGGGCTTACAGCCGAGGCCGAAGCCCAGATCATCGAGCGCCTGGATCGCCAGAACCGCCTCACCGAACGCCACGTCCTCGCCGCCGAGCGGCAGGCGCGGGCCACCGAGGGCGACAAGAAGGCCCGGGGCACCAGGGCAGGGATCGGTCGGGACGAGGAACTGGATCTTTACATAGCCAGGGGATGCAACACCTTCGTGGTTGAGGCCTGCGAGGGGATCACGGGGAAGGACTTGTTTGACTCCCTCAAGCGCATGTGTGCGCACTCCAAGAGCACGCTCAAGACGATCGGGTTTCCCCGCCTGGTTACCAACCGGGTGGCGCACGGTTACGCGGCGCTCGCCTTCGGGACGGGCCCACACGACCTGGCGGTGGACGACTGCGTCCCCGCGCGCGACGAGGACTTCGATGGCTACCGGCTCCCTGTGGACGACAAGCTGGAGCCCCGCCAGCGGCCCGCCACCCACATGGCGACCTGGTTCAAGAGGGCCCGGTGCGAGATCCAGATGTTCGAGTCCATCGTAGGGGTCGCGCACGGGGCGGAGCGCCGGCGGTCGCTAGGGTTCTTGGAGGCGGCCTTCGAGAGGGACCCCTCGGAGTTCCCAGACCAATGGGTCAAGGATCTGTGGGAAGAGCTCCGAAGCACCTGGGTCGAGGAGCTACGGGAGCTGAGGCGTCGGCTCTGCCGAGAGCTCGACACCGAGAGCCCGAGGAGGGAGGACATCAAGTACATCCTGCTCATGCCGGAGAACGGCTACGACTTGCCCCGAACGTTCGACCTCGGGGACCCGAATGCCTACTACCAGCAGGTGGTCGTGCCCCGGCGCAAGGCCGCACTCACGCGCCACCTCAATGGGCAGCTGAACGCCCACCTCACGAAGCGACCGCCAAAGGCGGGAGGGGGCGAGGAAATGGGCGAGCCCCGGTCCACGGCGCAGGGTGATGACAGGCCCAGGGCGGGGGCTGGGCCCCAGCCGAAGGCGGGACCCAAGGCGGGCACCGGGGCCCCAGCGGGGACAGCCCCCAAGAGGGCGTACCCAGCGGGCAAGGAACTAACACGCCCGGAGCGTACGCGATCCGTGGCGCATGCGCCCCGCAATAAGGACAACGTCCCTATCTGCTGGGGGGCCACCACGCACATGGGCTGCTCGCGGAAGGCTTGCGACTGCCCTAACTCCCATGACCCCATCAAGTCAACGCGCGGATTGGACTACTCGGTAGTCATGCAGCTCACGAGGCACGGGGGGCTCCTTGGGACGCCCCGGATCGACCACAAGCAGGTGGATGGGATGATTGCGCAGCTACGCTCGCAAGCCAAGGCAGCCGAGGCCGAGAAGGTCGGCGAGGACACGTCCCCCCCTGCTTCCCCTGACTCCCAGAAGGAAAAGGGCCGTGGCCGTGGCAGCGGCTCGCGAGCGGCGGGCGACTCGGGCCCGGGGCAGGCCCCGGACGACTACACTGCGCTCCAGCTTACCGCGATGGAATCCGACCTCCGGGAAGCGGTTAAGGGCCCCGACTTCGGATGGCTCGAAGACCACGACCGCCCGCGCGCGGCGGCCACTTGGGACGCCCAGCCCGCGGGTGATGGGCCGGAGCTTCGCCTCAAGCTCATGCAGGAGCTCGAATCCGAGGGCATCTTCGCGCCTCTGAAGGGGGCCAGCGAGTACTTGCAGAGCCACGTGCGCGGGCGCGTCTTGGGGGCGCGCCTGCGCGGGGAGCGGCTCACCGTGGAGCGGGCCCTCGAGGAAGCCGTGGACCGAGGCCATCGGGGACTCAGCAGTGAGGCAGCCGACCTGCATGAGGCGCTTAGCTGCGCCGCAGGATACGTCACCGAGGGCGGGGCCGAGGTCGGCCCGGTTGCTTGGGACGCCGACGGGCTGATAGGCCGCGGGTCCTATACCTTCTGGGACGGGGACACCCGCATCCAGTGGGACTTCCTCGACTACCGGGACCGCCTCAGCCCTACAGAGGAGATGGGCCAGGCGATGGGCCTGGAGGTGGGCGACGCCGAGGAGCGGCAGTGCCTGCTACTGCACGTAGCTGCTGGGGTGCTCCTGCTACGCGCGGGCGAGGGCGCGGGCGAGCCCAGCCCGGACGCGGTGCAGCAGTTGGCCGCGACGTATCGCCATGCACTATGGGAGGAGGCCCATGAGGCCCTTCGTGCCCTGGGCGACTCCCCACCGTGGATCACGGCCCTGGAGGCCGATGTCCGTTCCTACGTCCATGATGCGGTGCACCCGCACCACGACAAGGACTATCGCTGCCTGGCAGCATGCCCCGTCACCGACCTCGACGCCGTCACGCTCCAGGTGCACCGTGTCAACGGCAGTGGGCGCCTATGCGTGGACCACCTAATGGGGACGGGTGTCGGCGCGGAGGATCAAGTAATTCCGCTCCTGATCTGGCGTGGCCATATGCGCGTCTTGCGCCCACGCTCCCACACGGAGGCGGCGGCCCTAGGCCAGCGCTGGGGGCACGCAGGACGCCTGTCCCGCGAGATCGTGAGTGTCGGCTGGCGCGAGATGCTCGATGAAGGCCCAGACGTTGAACCCACCGTCCCGGGCAAGAGCGCGCCCTGCACCCACTGCAAGGCAGCGGAAGGTCGGGCGGGCCGCGCAGTGGGACGCGCGCCAGCCTCGTTCGGGGAACATCCAGCCGACGTCCAGGCACGCCTCCTGGAGGCGAACGCGATGCCAATTCGACACGACCCCGCGTTCGCGTACGGTTTGATCGCCCAGGAGGTGTACGCCGGTTCGGGAAACTGGTCGGCTGCGCTTCGCGCCGAGGGCATCCGGGTGCTGGAGCCGATCGAATACTACGACGACCCTCTCCGAGAGTCCGGCCCACGGCCGGATCACGACACCCTCGACCCGGCGGTTCGCGCGCGCCTACTGGAGGCCGCACGGACTCCCATGGGCCCCGATGTGGCCAACGTTTGGTGCTGGGGTACCCCGTGTGGCTCGTACACCGACCTCGGGCTCATGACCCAGCTTGGCGGGACCCCGCAGGGAACCCGCACGTGGGAGCACCCCGAGGGGGACGGCTCCAAAGAGTTCGAGCTCGTTGGTAACAGCCACACTCAGTTCACGTGCGACACCTGCCGCATCCTACACGACGCCGGCAAGGAGTTTCTCATCGAGTCCTCCTGCCCCTCGGGCCGCTACCCCAAGATTTGGGACCAGGCCCCAATGCACGAGCTGCGTCGAGCGACGGGGGCCATGATCGTCCCGATCCACATGTGCGCCTGGGGTAAGGCCCCGTCCGACGCGCCAGAGAGCCGCTATCGCAAGGGCAGCTGGTGGCTCGTCAGCCCCCGGCTGTACCTGCACGCTCTGTTGCTGGCGCGACGTTGCCCCCGTGACCACCACCACGTCGAGCTGAAAGATCACGTGCCGGGCTCGGGCATTAAGCGCACCAAGGAGGCGCAGGTTTGGGCCCCCCGCCTTTGCGCTGCGTGGGCAAAGGTGTTGAAAGGGGCCTATCACCGCTGGTCGGTGAGCCAACTGCGTCGGCAGTTGGCGCCTATATGGGAGGATGGCCCGGGGGCGTCCCCCAAAATCGCCCGGGCGGAGGCGCCCGGGCGCCTGCAGGGCGTCGACTTCACTGGAATCGAGCGCCTACAGGCTTCAGGGGACGGCTCAAAATGCGGTAGGCTTAGCCCAGCCATGCACCGAGCATTGGCGGGGCTTCCTAAGCCCCCGTTGGGCGAGACACAGGGGGAGGTGAGTGCGGGCAAGCCTCGACCCCCTTGCGAGGACCCGGCCAGAGATATCGCGGAGGACCTCGACGGGTGCAGCCCGGCGGAGCTGGCCACGGTCTACCTGACCTTCTGCACGGAGCACCCTGAGTACGACCCCGAAGCCATGCGGGCCCTGGTGGGGCTGGGGGATCGGCGCGCGCCACGAGCGCCTGGGCAACCCCCTTCGGGGTGTCCTGGGGGACAAGGTGCGACGGTGTTTAAGCCGAGAGCACTTCGAGTACGTCCGGGAGCTGGCGGAAGAGGGGGCATCCGCGCGGCGGGGCGCGCCGCGGAGGCGCGAGCGAGCCCAGCCGTACCCCAGCGTGCGAGCCCACATCGACGAGGCCTACCAGAAGGTATGGGCGGATGTGACCTGGGGGATCGTCTTGGTGGCTTCCCAGGCGGCAGAGGGTTTTTTGACGGAGCTGGTGGAAGCCCCCCTGGGGAGGGTCCCAAAGCAGCTACCGGACAGAACCCTATCGTCCGAAGGGCGTATGATCCACGCGATGCTCTCGGCCAACGCCGCCACACACAAGCGCGACCACCCGCCTGCCGTCCAGCCACGCCATCGGCAGGTGGCGAGGACGGCGGTATGGCATCGCGCGCGCCATCCCGGAGCGCGCCTCCTCTGCGCCAAGCGGGACGTCTCGCGGGCCTTCAAGTGGCTGGACATCGCCCCGGCGGACGTCGGGGACTTTGGCACTTCATTACCGGGGGCCCACGCTGGCATCGAGGGGGACGTCAGGTCGTTTACCTAGCCATGGTGTTTGGGTGGACGGGAGCCCCAGGCAATTACATGATGCTCGCCCTGGCGGCGAGGGAGCTCCACGAGAGCTATCGGCCTGGGGGGCCGCACTGGCACGACACCACCCACTTCCACTCGGAGTGGCTTATGGATGACCCTGTGGTGGTGGAGCCCGACATTGGGGTCCGGCCGTGGATGGCCTGCGACGCATTGGATGCATCCATACGTGAGGTATTCGGGTCCGAAGCAGTGAACGTCAGCAAGAGGGACGCCGAGGGGGAGCCCTCCACCACTCAGATTATCTGGGGGCTCAGCATGGACTTCGAGCGCGAGCGAGTTGGACTCCCGGAGCCCAAGGCCATGAAGATGCGCTTCCTACTGGCGGAGCCGGAGCTGAGCTTCGGCTGCCGCATGGTACGGCTGCGAACCGCGAGGGAGCTAAGTGGGCTCGGCCAGTTCTGCGCCTGCGCAGCTCCAGCCCTGAGCCTGGAGCTCCCAGCGGTCCACCGGATGCTGTCGGGTGACCCAGGCCAGGCCTACGTCCACCCGCCGGGCGACCCCGAGATGGTAGAGGCTGCGTGGGACGATTGGCACCAGACCCTGGATTGGCTGCGCGTCTGCTTTGAGATGCCTGTCGAGGGTAACTTCGAGACCTCCTTCGAGGGCCTGCTAGGCCTTCGCGAGGCCCTCGCACTCCCGGGGGCGCTCGGCAAGCTGCGCTGGCTGGGAGGCGATGCCACCCTGGATCGGATCGGTGCGCTGGACTGGTCCTCGCGCGAGTACATCGTGGCGGAGGCGGCTCCCTACCTGGAGACGCTCCGCTCCGCCCCCGGGGTCACCTGGCAGGGGGAGGGGGAGATCATCGCGGTGGTCGAACTCCTCTGCCTGATAGCCTTGGCGGCCGAGAAGGGCCCGGACTGGTTCCAGCTTCTATTGCCGTACGTCACTGACAACAGTAATGTCAGCCGCTGGCTGCGACGCCGCCGGGCACGGAACGCGGTGGCGCGCCACCTGCTTCGAGTCCTGGCCATGCTGGAGCTACGGTACAAGTTCCGGGTCCTGGACGGGCTTTACTTACGGACTTACCACAACGAGCTGGCCGACTTCGTTACTCGTGCCACGGTGGAGGAGGTACGCCAGCGGATGACGGAGGCCGGATGGACCGAGCTGTCGCCGGCAGCACCGTGGGGCGAGCTGGTGGAGGAGGCCGCCCAGCGCGAGCTGCGGATGCCAGGAGACGACGGGCCCTGGCGCGCGGCTGCACTCCAAGTCAAGGGAGCCCGGGAGGCCCTACCACGCTACGCCCCCCTGCAGGTCGAGGGGGCGCGGCTGCTGGAGGTGGGAACCGCGTGGCCCCCCTTCGGGGAGGCATGGGAGAGCCTCGGCGGGTCGGCGCTGCTAGCGCCGTGGGATGTCGGTGACCGATGGGACCCGGACGACGGCGACCACCCTAAGGACCCCACTGGGGCCCCGCGGATCCGTTGGCTGTGCGCGTCACTATCGGAGGACCCCGGTGGACGCGAGGCGACGGGCCTGGAGCGGCTACTGATCACCACGCGGCCACTGGCCGTGTTGCTCGACGCCCCCGTCAACTACGCCGCGCGGCGCCTCGGCTATGTGGCACTCTCCCCGGAGACGCGCCTTTTGTGCACACACTTCGGCGACGTCACGGCACGCGCGCGGGCGGTCCAGGTTTGGGGTTGCGGAGAACGGGTTCGGGCGCCGAGCCTCATACCCCCCCTGGGGCAGCCCTGCTCTGGAAAGAGGCAGGGCGGCCACCGCTGGATGAGCTCCGCCTGGACCTCAACAACGGCACCTTGCTCGTGGACCCTCGGATCTCGACGACGGGGGATCGCGTGATGCCCTGGCCGCGCGGCACATGGCAGCCCGCGGGAGGCGGGCGGGCCCAGCGCGCGGTGATTCATGATCCGCGCGGGCCCTGCCATACGGCACGGGCGAAGCCCGACCCGTTGAAGGGCTATGCGAACACCCTGATCCTGGAAGGGTCCGAGGGCGGCTGGACCGCGCGAGCCCTGCACCCGAAAGAAATCTGGTGCGCCCAGGGGGGCACGGCGGAGCTGTGGGATGTCCTGGGCCTTGGAGGTATGCCGATCGCCGAGCGCATGCGGCAGGCCGCCCGTGCACTCCCGCGCCGCACGGCCCGCTGGGTGCTCCAGTGGGCGGAGCGCCTGCTGAGGCAGGCCGTAGAGGCAGCAAGCGCAGGCGAGGCACCCGGGGCGCGCGCTGGCGTCGGACCCGACCACGACCGACTCGCTAACGACGAGATGGTTAAGCTGTGGCTAAAGGCCTGGCTTCAGGCCCCCGACCGCCCAAGCGGGCCATTCGAGGCTGCGCTGGAGGCGGGGAAGACGACGGACGACGCCGCTCGGTTGGCGGACCAGCTCGACCCCCCTGCTACCGCGCGGTCCACCGCAGCAGGGGAGGACGGGGCAGGCGGGGAGCGGGTCGGGGCGGTGACCTTCGCTGTTCCGGAAGGCGCGGGGATGCCCAGGCCAAGCGCCGCGGACGGCGCGGGCGGCGAGGCACGCCCCCCGCGCAAGACCCGCCGGCGTACCCGCAGTGCCCCTGCCCCCGCGCTGGTGAAGCCCGCCGCCTGGCGGTACGCCGGCGGGGGCGCCCCGAAAGGGGTTCAGGGTGAACTCACCGACCCTCGCGAGCTGGATGCGACCGCCACCGAGGCGATGCTGGCCAAGCTTGCCGAAGGGACGCGGGCCAACTACAGCGCCGGGTGGCGTAACTGGGTACTCTGGCGGAGGCTCCGAGGCCGGAGCCCGTACCTGCAGGGGGAGACTCGGGGCGCCCGCCTTACGGATGAGGATGACCTCATCCGGTATGTCGTGTACCTGTACAAGGTGATGAAGAGGCGGGCCACGACCATCCGCCAGCGCCTGTTCGCCATTCGATATGCCCACACCCTGGCAGGGCTTGGGGATGTGACCTCCGATCGGCGCCGGCTCTGGACCACGATCGAGGGATCCGCCGCTGGGACGGAAAGGCGAAACGGAAGCTGCCGGCCACGCCCCGGATGTTGCGCTGGCTCCGCGAGTACTTGTTCGCCCACGGAACGGCCACGCGCCGAGAGGCGACCATCCTATGGGCGGCGCTTATGACGGGGTACTTCTTCATGCTCCGCGCGTCGGAGTATTTGGTCCAAGAGGACCGCTCCTGGAGCATGGGACGGGTGGTGCGTGGGCAGGACGTGCAGGGGCTGCGCGGGGGTACACCCAGCGCATGGCTCAGCGACTGCGACGAGGTAGTGCTGACGATCACGTCGTCCAAGACGGACCAGTTTAACGCAGGTTGCGTACGCAACCATTACCGTTCGGGGGTGGAGTTGTGTGTCGTAGACGCACCCGCCGACCTCCAGAGGGAGCTGCCGGACCGGTTTGGACGAGGAACCGAGGCGGGGCTCCCCCTGTTCCGCCGGCCCGATGGCCACCCGATTATGCGGGAGGAGGTGCAGGGGCTCCTCCAACTCGCGGCTGCCGCCTGCGGCGTGGACGCAGGCCAGATGGGATCCCACTCCCTGCGCATCGGGGGCGCGACGGCGTTGTACCACGCCTGTCGCGACCTGGAAGCGGTCAAGAGGTTCGGGAGGTGGTCCACGGACGCCTTCCACGGATACCTCTGGGAGGACCATCGGCGTCAGGCTCCATTCGCCCGAGGCATGGCGGAGGGCCACGCCTTACTGGCCCCGGACGCCCGCGGTGATGACGGCGTCGCGGCCGGCGCCCGCCCCGACCGGTTGGCCGGGAGCGACCCGCCCCCGTTTGGGAGCGACCTGAGGCCCTCGGAACGCCCGGCCTGGGCGCCCGGGCGCCCCCCCTGGGCGCGCCCTTCGGCGCGAGCAGGGTCAAATATGGAGGGGGAAGGAGAGGAGGAGCCGGTGAGATACGAGCCAGGGCGAGGAGTTAACGGGCGTGTTGGGAAGCAGCAGGCGGGTCCCACAGGTGTTCATGTCGGGGCGGGGGCTTCGCGTTGCGGGGGTATCCCGGTGGACCTCTCGCCCTCGACCCCCCTTTCGCTACCGCCCCCGATCGCCCCAGGCACGCCCACCTCCTCTTGGTCCTCTCATCCGCAGCCGTCTCCCACTCCAGAGCGAGGCACGCGAGCAGCGCGCGCACCCCAGCCTCGCGCGCCAGCCGCGCCTCCGCCCCGCGCTCCGGCAGCGTGCATCATGGGATTCCTGGTGGGCCTGGTGGCCCCGGACCAGAGCAAGGCGCGCGGCCATGACTACAGCATCATGGCGGTGAACCCCCTCGGCGTCGTCGTCTCGGGGGCCGCGCTGTCGGACGAGCTCCGGAGTGCCGCCCACAACATCCTGTACACGGTGGTGGACGAGCTGGACAGCGAGGACCTCGTCGAGGTGGTCAACCACGACCACGAAGCAGCCCCGTGCATCGCGGCGGCTTGCCTGGCCGCGGGGGCGAGCGAGGACCACGGCCAGCTGGTGATCGTCGACGGCAAGCGGGGCGCGTGGGGAGTGGGCGCGGGGCCGAATATCAAGGTCCAGCGCCAGGCGGCCAAGCTGGCGCTCGCCCTGGCCCAGTTCCAGGGGCAGCCCATGCCGGAGCTCCGCGAGCTCTGCAAGCACAACAGGGGGCTGCTCGACATGATGCGCACGGTGGACGCGGAGGCGGTCGTGGAGCTCACCGACGTGGACGACGCCTCGAGCAGGGGCGAGGGGAGGTCGACCCCAGCCCCGGTCCTCGAGCCGGGCGAGGACGCCGTCACCGCGGCGCCGGCGCGCGCGGCCATCCAGGCTGCAGCGCGGCGCCAGAGCAAAGGCGCTCCAGCGGAGCGCCCGCGTCCCCCGCGGCCCCCGGGCCAGGAGCGCCTCGCCGAGGAGGTCCGCAAGCGTGAGAGGCGCCCTGCGCCCTTGCGCTCGCCCTCGCGCGCGAGGCGCCGCGATCGCGAGCGCGATGAGCCTCGCGATCGCGGGCGCAGGGGACGGGAGGAGGAGGCCGTCTTGAAGCCCAAGACGGGCGGCGCCCCCCCGAAGGCCGACATCGTGAAGCGTGAGGCCGTCCTGAAGCCCAAGAGCGGGGGGGCGCCGCCGCGGTCCTTCGAGGTGAAGACTGAGGTGGAGGAGACGACGGCGCCAGGCGCGGGGGACGGTCCGCCCCAGCGCCAGCCGCGCTCGAGGAGCCGCCGTAGGCGCAGAGAGGAGCAGCGCCAGGGCGCCCAGCAGCAGCCCAGTGACCAGCACGACGAGGGCGAGTCCATCATCCGCATCGAGCGGGTACCGCACCACGTCGACGCCGAGGTGGTCAGGCAGGTGGTCGTGCCCTTTGGGGTCGTCAAACACATCGCCTTCCTGTACGACCACCGCCACAAGCGGGAGCCGTGTGTGCTCGTGGAGTTCCAGCGCCGCGCTGATGCAAAGCGCGCGCGGGAGTGCATGAGGTCGAACTATCGGTTCTACAAGACGGACCCGTGCACAGTGGTCACGGAGTGGGCGAGTCGACCTCGCGGCCCTGACCCAGGCAGCGACGGGGAGGATGGCCCGACCATCCAGCCGCCTGCCTGCCCGACGTGCGCTCTCAAGATGCGCTGGAGCTCCTTTGACCCGGGAGACGGTTGGGGTTGCGAGATGTGCCCCGCGGGCGGAGCTAACAGCGGAGCCCTGCGGTGGCACTGTAAGGGGTGCGACGTGAGCTACTGCGAGGCTTGCCGCGTCGCCTTCGGCAAACCCAAGACGGTGGTGGAGAAGGCCCGGCAGAGCGGCCACACCGCGCGGGAGGCGCCGGGCCCCAGTGCCGGCCACGGAGAGCGCCCCAGCACGGGTGCCACGGGTGCGGGGGCTGAGGGGGGCCGCCCGCCAGGCGACCTCAGCTGGCCCAAGCGTGAGAGGTCGCCCAGCCGCAACCGGCCCAAGCGCGAGAGGTCGCCCAGCCGCAGTCTGGCGCGGGACCCAGCGTGGGCGCGGCGCGGCGACACCCCTCCCGGCCGCACGCGGCGTAAGACCGGGAAGCACGCTGGGCAGCTTCGCGCCCTCGCGGCGGCTGGTACGAGCAGGAGAAAAAGCGGCGGCGTGCTGCCGCTGCGGAGGCTGCCGCGGGCGGGGGTGGGATCCCAGCCTGGCGTGGCAAGGGCGCGGGCGACAAGGGCGGCAAGGGCGGCAAGGTCAAGGGCAAGTACTCCGGCAAGGCCGCCAAGGGCACCAAGAGCGGCGGCAAGGGCGACAAGAGCGGCAAGGGCGGCCACTCCAAGGGCGACCAGGGCAGCCGCGGCCGGAGTGAGCGTGACCGGCCCAGCGCGGGCGGTCGCGCGTCGAGGGGCGGCGATGGCGGCAGCCCCCGGGACCACAGTGAGCGCGGCGGAGACCGCAGCGGAGACGAGAGCCGCGATCGCCAGGGGAACACGCCATCCATCTAGGCGTGGAGCTCCCCATATCCCGACGCCAGCGCCCGCGGCATCGCGGGCTGCGGGCTGAAGGCGGCGGCCTGTGAGTGAGCCAGCTTTCCTCTCAGCCTACCGTGCGCAGGTGGCGCCTGCGATCCTTTCAGCCTACGGTGCGCAGGTGGCGCCTGCGATCCTCTTTCTTTTAGCCTACGGTACGCAGGTGGCGCCTGCGATCCTCTTTCTTTTGAGGAGTTTGAACGTTGCGCGCACGTCGCGCGCTTCCTGGACCCGGCCGCGCCGCGCGTCCTGCGCGCCGTGCGGTCGGGGCCACACTTGCGCTCTGCGCCCGGCGCATCATGCGCCGCTCTTTTCTGTTCTTTTGCGCGCTTCGCGCACGCGCCGCGCCCGCGCTCTGGGTGCGCGGGGCGCGGAAGGCCTCGAGGTTGCAGGCAAGTGGCCGCGCGCGCGAGGCTCTTGCAGCCTCAGGATCCGCCCTCGCGCTCGGGCTGGGCGTCCCCGCGCGCGCGGCTGCGCTCTCTCTTTTCTCATGGCCAAGCGGCCGCAGGCGTGCCAGAGCGCGAGCGCGCGGGCCGTCAGGGCCCACGCGCTCGCGTCGGGCGTGGGCCGTCAGGGCCCACGCCCAGGTGGAGATGCGCGTCGCCACGCTGCCATGAAAATACCATCGCCCTGTCCTGGTCCCTCTCTCGTCCCCTCCTCTCCTCCTCTCCCTCCGTTGAGTGCACGCGTATCTCACTTAACTTGCATAGTCTGTTTGGTTGTTGACTGCAGGTTAAGTGGGAGGGGGTGTGGGCTCAGGTAGCCATTTTGGGTCCGTAGCGTTCGGCTCTAGCCGACGCGCGGGTGCCCACCCACCCCGCTTTGCTCCCGAACGCCTGCGCGGGCCAAGCGGCCGCAGGCGTGCCAGAGCGCGAGCGCGCGGGCCGTCAGGGCCCACGCGCTCGCGTCGGGCGTGGGCCGTCAGGGCCCACGCCCAGGTGGAGATGCGCGTCGCCACGCTGCCATGAAAATACCATCGCCCTGTCCTGGTCCCTCTCTCGTCCCCTCCTTTCCTCCTCTCCCTCCGTTGAGTGCACGCGTATCTCACTTAACCCATTGTTGGCTCAGAACGGCGGAGCGGCCTCGGGGCCTCAAGACCCCTGGGCCAGATATAGGGGAACATTCGATGCGGTCTCCCCTGCACAAGCTATGACCCTAATGGGCTCTGCGGGGCAACCCGCCGAGTCCGACGTCGACTCCGGCACCGATGCCCATGCGTCTTCTGATGATGAAGCTACCGCGTTGGCCTACTCTGATATGCCTACATACCTTACCGAAGAGCAGCAAGCTCAGTAGTTATGTTTGGGATTTGAGGAAAAATCACAAGCGTCCTTGGATGAGATTCATGAAGAAACCCGTCAGAAGGATAAGACGCATGGTGCGGCGGACACTTGAAGGGAAAGGCAAGGGTCGAAGTCAAGGCAAAGTTAAGCGTCGGCGACTACGCGGTAGGGCATACTAGCATTCCTAGCATCTCTCACTGGACCCCAGTATGAAGAAACGTTGTTTGGTGCTGGCAGGAACCGCCGGCATACATCAGGTAAAGGTAAGGGACGACGAGGAAATCCGAAGGATGCCAACGGTAAATGCCACAGTGCACAACATTTCCGACGCGAGTTCCCCCAGGGCGATGGAAGAGGCAGGGGTCCGCCAATACATTTGGCTCAAACGGACTCCGACATGCAGCGCGTCGATTGGGGGTCGCTTTTGGCCGACCCTGCTGACGGCCCAGCCACAATCGTTCATTTCATGGCTGCCAGGTATCTATGTGCCATTATGAACCTCGAGAATTACGTCGACGAGCTGTTCGAGGAGGTGTTCGCTGGTCACAGCGATATAGATTTGGCAGAGTGGCTGGGCGTACCCATCGCTGGGCAACCTGCAGATCTTGAGTTTGCCGAAAACTCCCGCGCGCCCGTCGAAGGCGATTTCGGAACGGCGGGGGCGCCCGCGGACCCTGATTCTACCATTCCCGCAACGGACGAAGAAGCACATGCGTCACATGCCATGATATACCCTCGGGTGCTTGGAAACCCGACAAACACGGAATCAATCGATGATGATCCATTGCGGGGAAACCCGCGTGATGCTCGTGACCTATCTGATCGTTTACAATAGGAGATTGGACATAATGAAGAATTTCATTATACTTTTGTTGCGTCCGATCGGTCCGCTAGCAGTCCGAGGCAACCGCCAAGCCGCGCGCCCTTCATAAGGAATATGAAACACACGACGATCCAAGTCTTTCGCCGATGGGCGACGAGGACGAACAGGGAGATGATGACCGCATGGTACGTCGCGGTCGAGCTCCTTGTTTCTCACCAGATCGGGTGCGAGCCCGCTCCAGCGGTGCTCGTTCGAGCGGCGTTCGGCGCCCTCGTCCTCCTGGGGCGGGAACTTCAAGTGGCCCGCCAGGGGAGACGCCAAGAGCGTATACTCACCCAAGGAGAGAACGTCTGCGGGGAAACCCGCCTCAAGATGCTCAACGTCGAGGAGAAGGAGATTCAGGAGGTGAAGTACAGCGTTTAAAAGGCTGGAACACACTTGGATTGGCTCGTCCGTTTTTACATGCAGGGGCGATGGAATACTGGCTGAACGAGGGCTGGGCCGAACCTGACACTCGGCACTGGTATTCTCATCGCCCAGCTAAGCGAAACGACGCTGGCGCTATCATTCGTTCGAAGAAGGGGCAGGCAACATCGCAGGAGAAGCTGTTCGTGCGTGATCACAGAAGGGCCACCGTCGAGGATCGAAAGCGCCACCGAGGCGTTCGCTGCACATGCCCCTGCTATGCCGATCACAGGCTTGGCTGTCCCATGAGGCGCCCATCAAGAAGTTCGAATTTCAAAAGAACACCGTGGGTGTGGTCACATGGAGATGGTCGGGGCTATCATGCTGACCCTAACAAAACGCCATGCGATAAGCGGTTGACAGAAAAGGATTGCCTCCCTGCCACAGCTACAGCAATTGAACAAACAAAGGCTATTAGGAATAATTTGACACCCGCTCACTATCTGACGCAGTTCAATCGTGATTACCACGCAGGGAAACCTGCCGAGTACAAATCAGAAGAAGAGAGCCAACCAGACGTTACCAGACGCTTATGAAGTTGAATATGAATATGCTGAAATGGTTGAAAAGTTGATCCTGCGGAAGCCGCCCTGGGCGACGGTGAATCAAGTGATTCGGGTATCACTGACATTACATGTGACACTGATACCCCGGTCGACCCCGATTGCGTTGTCACTGGAGACATGGAGCTCTCTCTTGGCAGGCGGATCGCTTACCGCGCTCAAGGTGCGGGCTGGATCGCTACTTACATAGCCGCCAGGCGTGGTGCAGATAAGTACTTACTCGCGGGAAAGCATCAAGTACCTAATAAGAATATGGCTCTCAGGGGGCCAGGCGGTGAAGATCTGAATCCTGACCGGGGCCCCATGAAGCGTCATCGGCGGCATTCTTCTGGGGCACCGGCAGGAGCTACGGCAAAGGCAGCGCCTAAGCCGAAGCCAGAAACGATCGAACTTCCCTCGTCTTCTAATTTCTAATTCTGATTCTGGCTCAATATGCCCATCTCTCGGCCCTGATCATCCTGGGCCCAAGAAGAAGAAGAGGCGTAAGAGCCCAGGCGACGATCCTGATGCTGGGGGCAGCAAGAGATATGCGGGGCAACCTGCTGAGCAACGCGCTGGTCGACAACGATCTAGAGGGCCAGCAGTGGCCGCCGTGGCAGCCAGATTCCAGGGCACCAGTAAGCCTACTCCAAAGGAACCTGCGCCACGTCGCGGCCCTACACCTGGTCGGACGCACAGGTCAGGATGGACGCCCACTTTGGAGGCAAGAACAATGGATGCGTCTTCCACGCGGCATACTGAGAAGCTCCCAGCTACTACACCAAAGGTACCAGGAGCAGTGCCCAGGGACAAGGATATCGAGTCCTACAACACCAAGGAGAAGAAACACCAGGACTTCGACATCAGTACCCCGCAAGGAACTCCGAGGACGCCCAGAGGGTCTGCTGGTGCGACTGCATCGGCTGCGAGCGTGGCAACGTTTGCAGCGCCAGCGCCAACGGCGGCCCCACGTTCTGCGGGGCAACCTGGTCAGAGTTCTGCGGGGCCACCTGCCAGCAGTCCAGCGGGGCAACCTGCCCCTGCGCTGGAGGCACCACCGGAATGCAAAGCATACTAGGACAGGATGCGCACAGGCAGTCGTGCGAATATCAATCCAGCATATCATCCGCGAAATGAGGATGGAGTTGGTCGCTGCATGGTTGTGCAATGCAACATCGTGGACATTGCTGCCCATGCTGGCGAAGGTGCACGCGCGCGCCAAGCAGTGCGACACATCCTGCGGGAGCGCCACGCCCTCGCGTTGGAGTCAGAGAAGGAATATTTAAAGAACACCCTCATCACGGACAATGTTCGCCGGCCGAGGTTCCAGTATGGAGAACAACGTGAGGTGTCTGAGTGGCTGACAACATCCCTCCGCCACAAACCGTTTCGTCGTGGTCACTTGACAGACATATTCATTCGTGAAGTTACGACCTATGACGAGTACGACGGTTGGGCAGACTTATCGCAGCTACTCAACACATGGCCTGCAGAATGACGCGAACATTTCCACCCCCAGCATCTCGACACGGTACGTCGCCTGCTTAAACATCGTCGCTGGGCGTACCAGGCCTACGCTGTCTTGGAGATCATCGGCATGATAGATGGGTCCGGAATGAAAAAGAACAGGCTGCAGATCAAGAATATGAGGTAGTCTGATATGAATTACGACACTTCATCCGCCCGTTCAACGGGCACAGCAGCCCTGGTATCAGGCGCCCTGAATCCCTATATATGAGGATCGCGGACCGATCAGCACCTGGGGCACCTCGGTATTTCATTCATGGAACTCAATGGGAGAATATACCAAGTATTATTAGCATTGGTTTGTCCTGCCGCGCCGACGACACCAGTAAAAAGAGGGGCAGGCAGTTCGTGCATGGATGCCCATGCCTTCCTGGTGACAACATAATCAAATCTGGTTTACGCATGGATTCCGAGGTCCTGATCATGATTAGCTTGAAGAATTTGATTCGGGACAGTATTCCAGTATGGCGCTCGGCGAACGACATCGTCATGACAGCAGGCCGTAATGGCAGGATCCCTCCCACTCACGTCGTCCAGTTGATCGGGATCTTGCCAAATCACACTTGTCAGCACAATCGTGCGGGGCAGGTATGGATAAATCCTTTATATTTGAAGGGCGACAACCAGCCGTGCACGAGTATTAGAATTGATGATATTTACGCGACTCGCAATGACGCGTCATCTTTAAAGAATTGGCTTATTCCAGATACCCTCTACAACTTGAAGCGTCCCGATCCGCATCCGATTGTATTTTCATGTGTGCTCGTGATGAACGCGTGCCATGCGGGGGCACCTGCAGGGGGATCTGATGGATCATGGATACAGGCTCCGAGCGCTGATGTTACGGGTATTACGCCAAATGGTATTACGCCTACTGATACGCTATACGCTAACGATCCGTGGCGTGCCCAGGTTCAACAGCTGCCAGTACCTGCAGGGCAACCTGCTTCGCTCGCTCCTATGAGCAGAGCTACTACACCATTTGGTACCCCACAGAGTGCTGGGAGCAACAACACTCAGTAGGCGACGCTCCAAAGTATTCGTATGGATCCGCAGCTCTACCAGGCTCTACAGGCAACATCGCCATTTGCATCGCCACGTCCAACTGCGGGGCAACCTGCTATTCCAGACCAATACGACACACAGAGAAGTTTAGTTGGTCAGCAGGAATGGATGTACCGGCAGATGCGTGAGGCCGCTCAGAGCACGCGGAGGGATGGCATAGACCTCCCCAGTGCCAACTGGACGCCGCCGTGGGAGTATGTTCCGGATCCGAATCCTTCACCGGACAACCCCAATAGGTTTGGTTATGTGCCGGCATTCTTCAGCCACCCGACTTACGATTCAACGGCTGCTGATCGTCCACCGGCAGCGCCAATGGATCATCCACTCTCTCGTGATTACCATGCACAGGTGAGTGGAACTGCTCGGGTGGGAACACAGCCTGAAAATCCATATGTTCGGGCGACGGCCGACGATTTTGACCAGTCTCAGTTGACACGTGGCTCAGGATATGCATCAGGTGTGCCAGGACAGATACCTCTCTATGGTTATCTGGCTCCCCCCATGGATCAAGATGTGCAGTAGCAGGCTCCAGGCCAAGTGCTGCCACCGACCATGGGAGAGATGCGCCCTGAGATCCTGGCCATTCACGAGGCGCAGCAAGCCAACTTGGCCACGCAAGCCACGCGGCAGCGCTGACATCCAGATCGTCAGGCCAACAGAATGCTGAGCCGCGCGCGGCAACCTGCTAATCGCAGTGCAGCACGGACACCTGCGAGCAGTCCAGCCATGGCTGCATCGATGCAGCTGCCGCCATTTTCACTTATTCGATTCGAAGCTGGTGAATCCACCCTGGAACGTCAGAAGTCAGGCCAGCGGCGACACCGCCCATCATCAGTGACGGCGATTTCAGTAAGTGTGCCATATGCCTGGACCTGGTCATGAATAACGACAAGATCTGGCGTCTCCAGTGCGGCCGCATATTCCACGCACAATGCTGGGATCGTGTGGTGCACGCTCATGTGGATAGGCAGTTGGCTGGTAACATGGAGGGTTCAGCGAGTGAGGCCCCCAGAGCCATATGCAGGGGTGTTGGCCTCATTACTGCCGAGTTCCACGACGCCCTTGCTGGAGATCAAGAAGCACATGATCATAGTGAAGATATTCTCCAGGGGGCGAACGAGCTCAGGGACCTCCGTGAAGAGCTCGGCCGCATTACAGCGATGATGACCAGCACCGCGGATATATCGACGACGACTCCCGCGGGTATATTTGTGTCAGTGGTCTACGCGGGGCTAGTAACGGAGGCAGCTGCACTCGCAGGGGCACCTGCTATTGACGCACTTTTTCCGCTGGTAGCAGAGACCGACAGCAACGCAGGGGCACCTGCCCGATCGGCTCCACCTTCGGTACCAATGAATGATACACGGTCGAGGCGCATGGAAAGGGTTATTGACAGGAGCGCCCAATGGCTTCAGTCATCGCACGCATACATGCCATGTGGGCGAGACCTTCGTTCATGCAGGCAGCACAGAACTGAGAGCCCGGTAAGCATGCGCAGCGGCAACAGTGGGATACCTGAACGCGACATGTTGCACACGGTACTTATGGTAAATACCGATGACCAGATGAGCATGCGCGCGGAAGAAGATACGTTTCTATATGTATACATTGCCTCCATGCCACACCCATATACGTATGGCGAATACCCCGCAGCTTGGACCTTTGCAAAGAACCCTATCACGGAAGAAGAAGCTCGTGGGTATATGAATGTATGTACTACATCCTTGTCAAGAAACGATTGGGTGTTGGAACAACGGCGCCACAAAGGCCTACATGGTGCGACGGTATCCGAAATTCCTTGAATATGTGGTGAACGTCATGAGTTAGCTTTGGCAGCCAACAGTGGGGCTATGACCAATGAAGACGGCACAGAAATTTGAGCAGGTATCACGTGCCCGCGGACACGCTATTAAAAAGGTTGCATCTCAGAAAAAGATTGCATGTGTCGGGAGCGGGGCATGGCGCCGCGATTTGCGATGAATCCCCTGCATTGCAAGATCGCGCGCGAAGAAAGGGGGATTCCGCGGGGCAGCCTTCTATGCCGAGGCTTGATACGTACTCAGCAAATGTGGCTGAGGGCTCTGGAGAGAACCTCCTTGCTATCCTGGGTCTGAGGAGCATGTCCAACATGAGGGCTATCCTGATCCTTGAGCAAGGGCACGAGAAGATGATCATCCCTGGAGTGGAGATGTACAAGGTTCTACTCGGAGAGGGTTGCAGGGCACTTGATTTGATGAAGACGCCCTCCGGGCATCTGGCACTCAAAGTCGACGAGTACGAGACGGCTGCGGAGGGTCAATGGTCGATGTCCTTTTGGCATCACGCCCAATCCTCAGCGCGAAGAAGCCCTGTTACTCGTCAAGGAAGTTTCCTACCCAGAGCCAACTGCAGGGACACCTGCTGCGCGCGATGCCCGTGCATATATGATGTCGCAAGATACGAAGGGCATCAGCTTTTCTGTGAATGAGGAGACGCTCGCTTTCACGATCCAGTCTTTGGTGAATAACACCTTGGGGACTTGGCATCGCAGAAATATGTCCTTTGGGACTACCCCTACCTCGGCAAGGACTTCACCCTCCGCAAATTGCAGGCGAAGATATATCAGGCCATCCACGAGGAGGGAATGAAGCGAACGCCTTCTGACGCACAGGCAGGGGCACCTGCGGAAGCTGATGATGCTGCTGAGAAGTTTGATATATTCACTTCAAGCAGCAGTTCTGCAGCGCAGCACGGCACTGGCATTCGGACGCCCCCATCGCCAAATGAGTGACGGGGGCAGGCGCGTGCCGCGGCCATTCGCGCTTGCAAAGACAGGCCGACCACTCCCCTGCAGGTGCTGTCAGCAAGCGCGGGGAAACCTGCACTATTTTCCCGGGCGCCGGCTGTGCGCGCCAGGGGCCGCGGCGAGCCCGGCTGCGCGGCTGCCGCGAACAGCTGTGGGCCCGGCCGTGTGGCCGCTGCAGAAAAAGAAGGATTGTCGCATGATTATCATTCTCGTGCATTCGTTATTGAGGATGTACGGACAGCTTACGCCGAACTCCGAGCCCGTGGATATGTGCGATCGTATCACACATACGGAGGTGATGACCTCCACTGGTACACAGCATTTGGGTGCGCTACTTTCGGGCGATTACCAATTGTTGTGGGTTGCAGCGCCTGCCGACTGGAATGCGAGGCTGCCTGGCAAAAGGGCAGGGCCACATTGCCAGCGTATCCAACATCGGATGTCAAAGGCTCGGGCTCTACGCATGACTATTGTACTTGCGCGGCCGCCAGGGTATTTCTGGAGACAAGGTCCCAAACGAAATGTTATTGAAGATCTGAATTTACAAGTCGTGCGCATGCGTTTCTGCCACTTCGGCCTTAAGTACGACCGCGCGAACAAGTTGCCCGGCGGATCATATCTGCAAATGGCTACTACGCGCACACGCATCCCCACCAATTTATGGAGATGCGCATGCAACGTAGCAGGGAAACCTGCAGATCCTACTGAGCATATTCTGGATTGGTACGGACAAGGTGCTCAGAGAGCTGAATGGCGGAATAAGACACTAGCGATCACGATCGCAAGGTTGATCGATCAAATGGACTTACATAAAGCACAGAGAAACCATGCAAGTGCTGTACATCTGAGTATTCATACTCGTGTTGATAAAGGAGTTCGAATTTACGTTCGGTCTCTTAAGAATGGTCCTGAATGGGGCCATGTTGCGAGACGGGTGACTCTGAACCTGGACGATAACGTGATCATCCAGGACATTATGATCCAGGGCCAGCCGACTGGGTACAATTATACCGCACCATTACCGGATGGTTTCATTAACGTCCGTATTCGATTACGCTGGGAGCAGCCGGAACCACCCTTTCTGGGAGATGGCAGCTCACGGCCACGCTCAAGGCGAGTGGCGATCATCGGTGACGATCGTCTTCCTCCCCCCTTCGATTGAGCGCGGCAGCGCGCTACCCTCTATTCCAGAACTTCCGACCCATAGCTTACCAGAAACAGAACAACAGACAGCATTACCAACATTTGCCATCATTAAACAACAAGAAAAAACAGAAAGCAGACAAATTTGCTGGCATCAAACCACGCAAGATACCCAAAATAGTCGAAGATGGGAATGACGACTGTGGAGACGACCTCAAAGGACTCGGGTGCAGCGCGTACTACACCGACGTACCTTTGGATTCCGACACGGATAGCAACGGTGAAGAGGAGACCTTCATCTCCCCACTTGCAGGGCAACCTGTTGGATCCTACGCCGATGTATCCTCCAAAATCCTCACCGGGTGTTATGGACGACACAACAAGGTAGGTATGTTAGAACTATGTGGGGGAATTGGAGGCATCTCCCAACTAGCATTCAGCCGAGGTCTGTCTTCAGGGGGAAACCTCGACAAACGTGCCTTCGTTGATCTCGGAAACAAGGAGGTTCAAGATGCAGTGATGCACTATTCAGACGTTGCTTCGTTAATATTGTCATGCTACAGCCCAGCTGCAGAACGGCTGGCTCACCTTCTCACTCCAATGCCAATGCTAATTGCGACACCTGGCATGAACACCATAGAGAGGATTTGCCACACATCAAGTTCTGTGGGAAGGTAGCTGTACGCCAAAATGACCTTCGACGATTTTATTCAAGAGAACAACCTGTTGGGACTTGGGTGGATCAGATACCGCCATGGACTACGTTGGCCAACAACAAGGACACTTGCAAGGTACATATGGATCAATGTACTACAGGTCTACGTGATTCCCATGGGGTACTGATACGAAAACCGACTGAGATCATGGCCAACCATCGCTCATTGCTCATTCTTTTCGAACGCAAACGATGCAATGGTCATCATCCACACGCGTCGGTGTGCAATAGGGAACTGTCCATGGCTGCGCAATATACACCAAAGATGCAGTCGCTTTTTGTTGAATCTGTTCAGATCGCACGATCTTTTCCATACAACTCGTGATCCTCTCCATGGTTACCCATATTCGCCCACCGCGTTGGCGACCCGAGTTTTCCCCGACAACCTGATGGCTCGATTGCGAGACCACCGTCGGGAGGGCTCGGCTGTCCTGCCTGCGCGGATCACGTCAACATGCATTCTCCATCTCATGATCGAAATCCGAGACATTGCAGATGGCACGGCAAAGGGGGGCTGTCATTGGGAGCGTTCGAGTTGCAAGAAGAATTTCGGGAAGAACAAACCTGGGCACGCATTGACACTTGGCAAATGCAAGTTTGCCAAGCTTTGGGAGCTTCCCGACAATCATGGACAGAGCCCGCCGGTTCCCGTCGGACCGGCAGCAGGGCCCGCGCCGCCAGGTCCTGCCGAAGCAGCAGCACCGCCACCTGAGGCACCAGCAGCACCAGCACTTACGCGACTGAGAGCACCTGGACCTGGCTTGAGAGCTGGATCTACCGCGGGCGCAAGCAGTCACGACATCACTGTTGGAAGACATGCTGCTGAGCCCGCTGCAGGGCAACCTGCCTCAAGTGGAGCTGGTAGCTCGGATGGCCACCTCCGACTGCCACAGGTTAGAGTCAGACGCGGTCGACAGCAAGGTGGAGAAGCGCCTACACCACCACCAGCAGGGAATCCTGCCGCACGACCGCGACTACCCGATTGGTCACGGTTCGATGTACAAATCAGTTTATATAATCTGCGAGGCCTTGACCCCAGCGCGGTAACACGCGAGCTGCGAAAGTTGCACTTACGCTGGTTCCATGCGAAGGAGCCCAAGATGATACTTATCTTAAGCAAACTAGGTATGGACAATGTTAGACTCAACCTCATCCAGGGCGTCTGCGACACGTGCCGTGAATGCAGGGCTTGGGACAAACCTGGACACACAGTTATGCCCTCTACTGCAGCACCTGGCAAATTTAATGATGAAGCGGAAGGTGATTTGATGTTCTACAAGAAAGAACACAATATATGCCACATTATCGATCGTTGTATACGAGATGTTACTGGGATGGAAATACCAGATAAAATTATGACTACTATCCTGGATGCATACCATCAGTGCTGGATGCAGTTTGGACCAGCTAAGGTACTTTACTCGGATGGAGAAGGTGCCCTTAATAATGGCACTGCGAAAACAGTCCTCAAGGCAACAGGCACTGAACTTAGAATGCGTGCCCGTGGACAGCACGCTACGACGATCGAGGCCAGACATGGCATCCTACGTCATCTACTTCACGCCATGGAGGCTGAACTCAACAGGTTGGACATATCTCTTGTGTTCACTAGACTACTGCACGAAGCCTTGTTCGCCGCCAACGCATTCACCTTCTACAGTGAGATGACTCCATACAATGCATTATTTGGACGGCAACAAGCAACGCTCCCTGACCTTCCTGTTCTGGACCACGAGCAGCCGACAGAAACATCATATCATTCTCGTGAACAGACAATACGCAGGGTATGTATTGAGGCGATCACACAGGCCACGGCAGTAGCTAAGACCAATCGTGCCCTACGCACTAAGACGATAATTGCAGGTCAGCACTACTATGACGAAGGAGAGTTGGTTGACTACCATCGCCTTACGACTACTAAAGATGATTGGGGAGGCTGGAATGGCCCGTTCCCAGTTGTAAGGAATGATCCCGAAAGGGGTCAGGTCATCATCCGAGTAGGCAATCGAGATGTTCAAGCACAATACGGCGATGCAAGACACTCGCTCTACATTGAAGCACTCATAGCCCGAGAGATTGGCCCCGACAGCACTGCTCTACGTACAGTGTTGACATTCGTTGCTAGCCTTTCAGCGGGGGGACCTGCGTTGACATGTGGCTGCGTGCCGACCAAGAAAGGTACGCTTCAAATGGCAACGGCAAGTCGTCTTCTCCAAAGGTACACTTGGCTGTACAACATCTCATCATAAACTTCTTTCGCATCGAGAATGTCGTTTCGGTCAGATTAGCCAAGAGTACAGAAGCTACCCCCGGCTACCTATGCTGACAGCTGCACATTGGTCCAGTACGATAGCGACGTGAATCCAGGATTCCATTACTCTGAAGCAGAAGGTACTGCTTTGAATATACATGATATAACTGGGTCAGCGCATTCACGGATCACCCAATGCCTGAAGCCCACTAAACCTCAGGCAGGCGTCGGTCAGGACACGTCAGAGTTCGAGGACTTGGCTGATGCGCCGACACCTGAAGGAGCCGCGAGAGAGGCTTCGCTTCATAATCCGAACCAGAACGTGATGACGGACGGCTGTCTACGATCTACGAGGAATCAGAAGCTGATTTTGAGTCACATGTCATGGAGGCATGGTACGCGGAGTTGCGAGAGGAAAAGGAATTGCTGGAGGCAGCTCCATTAGAATACCTTTTTACCGTGCCCACACATACGGTTCCTGATCAGAGTGTGTTGATCATTGTAGCTGTTGAACAGCGGGGACACCTGCCGAAGTGGGGGCGCACTCGTGATGTCGATGCCGAGGAGACGTACTACGCCCCCCTGTGCACCATGGTCGAAGACGACAGCTACGGACTCGACTCTGACGAAAATGGTACATACGTTGAATTATGCTTCACGACAGAAATGTCCAAGGTAGTCTTGTCCGAGCAGCAGCGCATGTTGTTGGACGCCGACCGGGTGACCACCATGCGAGTATATGTTATTGCCGCTGCAAAACGAGCTGCGGTCGTGAAGGAAGACGACCTCCTCGCCAAAGCTGACATTCAGGCGAATCCCGAGAAAATGCCGAAGGCCCTTTTCACTGAGCTCAAGGCTTGGTTCGGCAATAGATTCTTCAAACTGAAGGAGATCGCCAAAGCGTCGAACATCATGACTTCGAGATATGCATACAAATGGAAATTCGTTACACGAAAAGGGCGAGATGGAACGTGCCATCCGACTTCGTTTGGTAATTCGAGGCTCCATGGACCGTGAAGTTTTCGATGTAGAAGCATTTTCGGGAACATCCAGAAAGTCAAGCCAGAGGTGACCTGCCAGCACAGCAGCGTGCAAGAAACAGTGGATCATTGCTTCCCTGGACATCAACATGGCCTTCCTGGAGGGATTGGCCTATCGAGAACTCGCTGAGGCAACTGGTGAAAAGAAACGCGTGGCGTGCTTTACCTTGCCGCCTGGATCGGCAACTGTGTTCCGTGCTCTTCCAGGATTTGAGAACTACGACGAGTCAAAGCACTGTTTGCAGTGCTTGAAACCAGGCGCAGGCACCAAGGACGCCCCACGGGCCTTCCCATTTAAGTTCAGGAGAACCACCAGAGGATTTGGCCTCCGACCTACGTCTTACAACGAGGAGTTCGAGACGAGCAGCAACCTGCTCACGGCCAAGCATGTTGATGACATTACCATGGCCGGTACTGAGGACACGAATGACAAGTATGTCAAATGCGTTGAGGATGCCTGTGGTAAGTGCAAACTCAACAAGCGCACGCATACGAATTATGCATTGAGGTACACCAAGGATGAGGACGGCAATGTCACTTTGGATCAAGATGAATGTATTAAACAGCTCCGTCCTTACGACATCCTGAATTGACTGGTGCTGACGCTGACGCTCAAGCGACCAAGATGGTGGCAGATATGTTCGTCAGCCTCAGAGGTGCGCTGGCATGCGCACTGATCACCCAGATATGTTTGATGGCATATGTTGTATCTCTACAGCGTGTCCAATAACCGACCAATATTCAAGCGCGACGACTGAACGGGATCACCAGATAGCTACAGGCCTGCCCGAAGAAGATCGTCTACCAGGCGATGAACCCCACGGGCGAGGTCGACTTACACAGCGACTCAGGCTATCGACGCCTGAGTGGAGACGCCGACGACGACATCAAAGGACATGTCATTCGCGGGGCAAACCTGCTACGACGTGGAAGCACGTCATCTGGCAAGCCTGTTGTTCACTTGATTGATGCGCGCTGCAAGTCTCGCCGCTTGCAAGTCCGCTCGAGCTACTCAGCAGAGACACTTGCAGCCGCCCGTAATTTGGAGGACTGTTATCCCACGATTATGACTCTGCACGAGCTCCACGCGGGGCCACTCACGCCCGCTCAGTTGAACGACCTACTTGAGTTGGGTGGCCTGAGCATCAAGGCCACCTTGACCATCGATGCTGAGTCTGTCTTTAAGTCCTTGTCAAGCAGAGACTTGAAGAAGTCGACTGAGTGTACCCTTTTGGGACACATAAGTTGGATACGACAGATGATGAAGCGCGGAATCGCGCATGGCATTCAGTGGTGCGATACCCGCGACATGATTGCGGATGGACACACCAAGGGGGGCATTGACAGAGAGATGCTCATACAAGTCATGGGAGGTATACAGACCTTCAAACATGACCTGAAGATACATGCGCCATATCGGGCCTGCCAGACATCAGGTTCTGACGCCGCCTGATGAGTATGTCAAACATTTGCGAGGCAACTTGCTGGCGGGTCCAATTCCTTTGGGCTTTTCTCCTTTCCTGTCTTTTTATAGGTTACCTGCTGCACTGTTCCTGCTAGATGGGTGGCGGACGCACGCTTCGTCTCCCTCCCCCCCGACTCTAAAGGGAGCTGGGGGACGCAAGGAGCGGAAGCGAGCGTGCGCCCGCGGCCGTCTTGGCTCAAAGCGGCCAGCCGCCCAGATTTGACTGTGCCTCACCGCGAGGCACACTATCGCTAGTGATACTAAACGGCATCACCTTTTACTTGACATGGCATCCCCTCTTGCATTGGGACTATCGCTACTACGATACAACCGAGCTGGAGCTTGGCTTCGCCTGAGGCGAAGCTGTTGGCTGGGCCTCCCAGCCCCCTTCAAGCTCTTGGGGCCTCTTTGGGGGGTCTCTTGGGAGCTTCTTGAGGGCCTCTGGGAGGCCTCTTGGGGCCCTCGTGGGGCGCTCTTGGGAGCCTCCGGGGCGCTCTTGGCGCTCTTGCCCCTCTAGAGTGTCTCGAATCACCTCTTGGCCCCCCCCAAAAGGCCATAATCCTTCCAAAGCCGAGGGAAAATATCAATGTTTTATGTTTTTGTCGCATTTTCGCTCTTGGAGCCGTTTTGGGCCATCTTGGACGTCCCAACGACCCGCGGAACCCCTCGTCCAGGTCGGTGGGGAGGGGTGAGGGGAGGGGCACACCCCTCCCCGCAGGGAAAGAAGGGGGTTGGCAGAGGAAGCGCTCTAGACCACCTACGCCCTACAGGGCCGGTGGGACTTACAACCACCGCATGTAGGGTCGATCTTCGGGGACTTCGGCACGAGGTGAATCTAGATATGTTCAGACCATGGGTCCCCGAAGATCGACCCCACAGGTGGTGGTTACGGACAAATCTTCGCAACGCACGTGAGCTCCACAGCGGGTGCAGGCCACCATGCTGCGTAGCTTCGAGCTGTTCGGGAGGATGGACCCCCAGGCGACCGTGCACTGGATCGCCGCGGACAAGAAGGCCTTCTCGCCCTCAATGCGGGGTGGGACCGCCTCGTGTGGGACGGGGAGCGAGGCCCAGGCCTTGGGGCCCCTCACTGGTTGGCCTCGAGGCACTGGTAGTGGGGTGAGGTCGGTTGTGGCTGATTGAACATCGGGCGACGAGATATTGTTTCTTTCCCTTTTTCTTTTTCCCAACCATCCTGTGGTGTTGGGTCTTCGTGCCTCCTCCTCCCCCTCCTCCTCTCCTCCTCCCCCTCCTCCCGCCCTCCTCCCATCATCATCGTTATCATCATCGTCATCGTGATCGTCGTCATCGTCATCATCAACATCATGGCCGTCATCCTCATGATCATGGCGGTCATCATCTCATCATCGTCATCATCACCATCATCGTCATCGTCTTCGTCACATCCCTCACACGTTTCGCGGCCCCAAAGAGAGCTCCACCCCAGGTCCCAGTGACGCAGTCCGCATGGCGGTGCCGCCCCATTTTGGTACACCCCTCATACGTTGTTTGGCCCCAGAGGGAGCTCCACCTAAGGTCGCAGTGGCGCAGTCCGCATGGCGGCGCCGCCCTATTTTGGCACACCCTTCACACGTTTCCTGTCCCCAGAGGGAGCTCCACCTAAGGTCTCAGTGGCGCAGTCCGCATGGCGGCGCCGCCCTATTTGGGCACACCCCTCACACGTTTCGTGACCTCTTAGAGAGCTCCACCTAAGGTCCCAGTGGTGCAGTCCGCTTGGCGGCGCCGCCCCATTTTGGCACACCACTCACACGTTTCCTGGCCCCTTAGGGAGCTCCACCTAAGGTCCCAGTGGCGCAGTCCGCATGGCGGCGCCGCCCCATTTTTGCACACCCTTCACACGTTTCGTGGCCCCAATATGGAGCTCCACCTAGGGTCCCAGTGGCGCAGTCCGCATGGCGTCGCCGCCCCAGTTTGGCACACCCTCACATGTTTCGTGGCCCATTGGGAGCTCCACCTCATGTCCCAGTGGCGCAGTCCGCATGGCAGCGCCGCCCTGTTTTGGCACACCCTCGCACGTTTCGTGGCCCCATAGGGAGCTCCACCTCAGGTACCAGTGGCGCAGTCCGCGTTGTGTACATGTCCTCCCCTGCTGTTGTTTGCCCATTCCGCTCTGTTGTTCATTTTCTGCGTGGCGTGCTTGCTTGCCGCGCAGGACGTGGCCGAGCCCATTGCGTCGCCATTTTGTCTACATTTTCTTCCCGCCCTCGGCGCGGCCGTTCCGTGGCAATTCCCCCTCTTGTTTTTTTTGTTCTTGATACCGCTTAGTGACACATTGTTCCGCGTAGCGTGCCTGCTTGACACGCCGAAGGTGGCCGAGCCCCGCGCGCCGCCATGTTACGTCAGTGTTCTTCCCGCTCTGTGCGCGACCGTGTTGTGTCCATGTCATGTCCTTCCTTGCTGTTTGTCCTTCCATGCCGCTTTCTGACACATTGTTTTGCGCAGCGTGCCTGCTTGTCACGCCACACGTGGCCGAGCTCCGTGCACAGCCATTTCGTGTCAATTTGTTTTCCCGCCCTGAGCGCGGCAGTTTTGTGTCCATTTCCTTCCCTGCTGTTCCCCCCCCCATGACGCTTTGTGACTCATTGTTTTGCGAAGCGTGCCTGCTGGCCACGCCGAACGTGGCCGAGCCCCATGCGCCGCAATTCGTGTCAATGTGTTTTCCCGCCCTGAGCGCGGCCGTGTTGTGTAAATGTCCTTCCTTGCTGTTCTTTCCCCCATGCAGCTGGCACGAGGGTCAAGAATAACTTCGGCGTCGCAGGGGTATCATCATGTTACCCTATGATGTTCTTTGTTTTGGGTGTTTCCGTGGGGCCCTTGGCCTTCGACGAAGGGGTTCGCGTTCTTGATTCATGTTCTGGTGGCCATGCTTCGACCGTGCCATGTTGTTACATATGGTTTTGCGCAGCGTGCTTGCTTCCCGCGCAGAAAGTGGCCGAGCCCAGTGCGCCGCCATTTTGTCTCCATTTTCTTCCCGCCTTGTGCGCGGCCGTTCCGTGTCCATTTCCTTCCCTGCTGCTTTCTTTCCCCACGCAGTTGTTCTACACATTGTTTTGCGTAGCGCGCTTGTTTGCCACGCCGAAGGTTGCCAAGCGCGCCGCCATCTGATGCCCATTTCCTTTTTTGGTATGTGTCCTTTGTTGGCCCCCTCCTTCATTTCCCCCCATCTGCCTCCTCCTCCTCTTCCTCCATATTCTTTTCCTCTTCCTCCTCTTGATCCTCATTCTCCGTCCTCGCATCCCTTCTTCGTTCCTGCGCATCGTTATTATCATCGCCATCATCGCCGCTCGCTCCTCGCACGTTTTGTGGCCTCATAGGGAGCTTCACCGAATGCCCCAGTGGCAGCGCCCGCATTGCATCCCCGCCACATATCGGCACATCCCTCACACGCTTCGTGGTCCCAAAGGGGACTCTACATCATGCCCCAATAGCAGCGGCCGCATGGCGGCCCATGTCGGCACAATATTCACGCGCTTCGTGGCCCCATAAGGAGATCCACCGAAAGCGATACTAACAACGACGGTATTCACAACTGCACATGGTTGGGTCCTTCGCCAGGTGTTTTTTTTGTTTTTTTTTGTTGTTGTTTTTTTTTTTCTCTCTCTCTCTCTCTCTCTCATCTCTCTCTCTCTCCTCTCAATCATTCATATCGATATATATATATATATATATATATATATATATATATATATATATATATATATATATACATACAAATATGAATACATAGGCTTGGTTTTCTATCATGTGCTGTGCTCTCGGGGGCCGCTCAATGGGCGGAACTGATGTCCGTGCATCTCCGTACCAATTTCTGCTCATGCTCTTTTTCGGCGGCCGTATCCTCGGTTTCCTTCGGGGGCCCGTCCCGGAGATCTCGAGGCCCTGGGAACCCCTCTCGACTTCTGTCCCCCCCTTCTTCGTGCCTCCGCCCGTGCCTGTGCCAGGGAGGTAGTGCACCAGCCCATTTCGGGCTCAGGGACATGCTTGTTCTGAGGGAAATAGGTCCCCCCTCGCTCTTTTCGATATTTCCCACCGTGATTTCGGCCTTCAGAGACAATGGTAAGCGGAGCTGGTATCGAAGAACAGCAGGGATAGCAGACCCCGGGCGCGACAGCAGCACGCGACGACGAGCGACGCCGAGACCGGCCAACACAAACCGAAGAGAACGAACCCGCTTGGAATCCAGACAGCTGGTGGAGGGACGAGTGGTGGAATCTGACCTGGTGGTCATCACGAACCGTTCGTGACGCCTGGCACGCCGACGGAGTAGATTGGGACTGGAGTGAATAGCATCACTCCCGGGGAAGTCCTGGCACGAGCTGTGCCGAGGTTTACCACGACTTCGGCGCTCCACCGGCGTGGAGAGGCTACGAACATCTCGACTGGTTCCGCGCCAAGCTCAGATCCTGGGCGTCCAGGGCCGGATTAAAGGAAGAGATGCAGGCGGGAAAGGTATTGTTTTTTCTTGTGGACATACAGGAGAAGTTCAAGCTCGTGAGGTCGTCGCTAAACGTTGCAGGGGGAATCGAGAAGCTCCTCGACCACCTCGCCATTCTGAACGGGGAATGCCCCAGGGGCAGAGAGCGCGTGGCCCAAAACCTCGCCTTGTTCGACTTCGCGCTGAGGCGCGGGGAGTCCCTAACGGACTTCGCTTTGTGACGCGATGCCCACGTGGCCGGGGCGGAGTCGCGCGGGCTTACGCTGCCCGACGATATCAAGTCTCGCTTCCTAGAAGAAGGGCCAACCTCGGGGAGCATAATGAGATCAACCTCAGGACGTTAGGCAGTTGGTCGCAGGGATTTTCAGTCTATCAGGCAAGGGCTTCCTCTCCTGGACATTAGGGAGAAGGGGGCCCTGCCGTCCTCTTCGTCGGCCGGCGCGGGCCACCAGAAGAGCTACGCCGCGGAGGTCCGAGCCAGATGCGCCTCCTTCTCCCTCGCCGTGGGGTGGCGCGGTCACCTACTACGACGACATCGAAGATCCGTTTGCGTTGCCGGATGATGATGATCAAATTTTTCTGCAGACTCTGGACAGTCAGGACATGGGCGAAACCGATATCCCGCCAGTGCTCACAACGGTGATAGAGGGGAAGTGGGGAAAATAATAGAGACGCATGCGGGCTGAAGCGCGACAGCTCAAGGCCAGTCGCAGAGCGGATCGAGATTTCTGTGATCGACGCAGGGCTTCTGGGCCCGGCCCACGCCGCGTCGCGTCATCTGACTTGAAGAAGAATACACGTTGCGCCAATTGCGGAGAGAAAGGTCATTGGGCTGACAATTGTCGGAAGCCGCGTCGATCTATGTTCGGCCGCGTCAACGAGGAGACGGGCGCCATCGCAGCCGCGCGAGGGTCGAGCTCCACGCGCGGGCGGAATCCGCCTTCTCCACTGGGTCGGGCGACCCATCTTACCTGACGGGCCCCGGCTATTGCGAGGACGTTCCTCCGCTTCGAGGCCCAGCGGATTCGCCTGAGAAGTCTGCCCCCCTTCAAGCCGTGGTGGAGCTGATGGGGCGCCCAGGCGGATCGGATGGGGGTGTTTCTGCGAGCCCCATGCTCGAGGGCGCCGAGATGACGCGGGCCTCCCTATCGCCCGAGTCCTGAACTGGCATCGCGCGGGGAGGCGCTGCCCCTCGGGCCATCGCGCTCAAACGCGCGCAGCGCCGTGCGCTGGTGGATGCAGCAGCGGGGCAGGCCCTCATCGGCAAGCCCGATGTCATCATCTAGAGGCGGGCCATGCTAGATCGCGGGCTTCACGCGCACATCGATTGGGGGCCGCTCGAGGGAAAGACGGCCTCCGGGACCGGAGAGAAGGCTGTCCCTACTGGTCGTTGTTGGGTCCCGTGCTCCATCGCAGGCTACGGCTACATCGAGTTCTACATGCTAGACCAGCAGCGCCCCCCTCCTGTTCCCGCGCGCCTGCTGGAGATGATCGGAGCGCAGATCGACCTTGAGGGCAATCACATGACAGCGAACGATTGCGGAGACCTGGTGGATCGCATGCCGCCCAGACACCCGCCCGGACATAGGTCGGTCTCCCCGGTGCATCGTGCCCCCGAGCTCTTCGAGGTATCCGAGTCGGCGCGCGCAGTTCCCCCGAAGGTGTGTTAATTTCTGCCCGCCTGGCCCGGACTGCCAGGGCGAGCGTCGCGTGGGGGCGCGAGGGGTCCGGGCTGTCGTCTCCTCTTCTCTTTTCCTCTCGGCGCGTCTGGGGGATCCCGGGGGTTCAGAGGCTCTGCTTTCGGAGGTGCTCGTCTGGGTCAGAGGCGGCGGGCCCGCAGCCACTTCCTCCCGAGAAAGGCGAGCGAATCCGCGCCCACGAGAGCCCAGCGCGGCTCATGGGCACGTGGAATGCTCGAGGGTCGATGAGCCGAAGAAGGGGGCCCCCGTGCGATTGAAGTCTCGAGCCCTGAATTCCATCGCCGAGCCCGACAGCGAGATGGAGAGCGACATGTCTTGGGAGACGCATCTGGAGGTCAGGGAGATGCGAGAGTCCGACTTCCAGGGCGGGAAGCTCCAGCTTCATCCAGCACTACGCCACTGGCGCCGCGTGGCCCTAATCCGCTTGGAGAACGCCGCCAAGCAGATGGGACTGATCGTCCTGGACATGCCCCCGCCCTTCATCGAGACCATCTCGATGGGCGACTGCGCCCGCCCCCGCGGGCGGCGAGGCGCGGCTCGCAGCCGGCGAGCGCGCGCGCCCGTTGCCGCCAGCGCTCGGAGCGCCTCTACTGCCGCGACAAACGGCGCGGGAGATCTTCGAGGCTCGGAAGGAGAGAGAGAGAGAGAGAGAGAGAGAGAGAGAGAGAGAGAGAGAGAGAGAGAGAGAGAGAGAGAGAGAGAGAGAGAGAGAGAGAGAGAGAGAGAGAGAGAGAGAGAGAGAGAGAGAGAGAGAGAGAGAGAGAGAGAGAGAGAGAGAGAGAGAGAGAGAGAGAGAGAGAGAGGAGAGAGAGAGAGAGAGAGAGAGAGAGAGAGAGAGAGAGAGAGAGAGAGAGAGAGAGAGAGAGAGAGAGAGAGAGAGAGAGAGAGAGAGAGAGAGAGAGAGAGAGAGAGAGAGAGAGAGGGCCGCGAGGCCGGGAAGCAGAACCGCCGGGAGCAGAAGGAGCTCGCGAAACATATGATGGAGGACTACCGCAGCGCGTTGCAAGGCCAAGCCGCCCCACCCCCCACATCCGTGGACGGGGTCTCCGCAGTCGCCCGCTGCCCGGATGCGCCTTCCCAAGGGCGGCAGCAATCCAGCGTCGATTCCGGCCGCGCCAATACCAGCAGCCCCGCGCGACCTTTGCGCGCTCGAGGAGGGGGCCTACATCCAGCGCGAGAAGCCACCCCCTGAGAAAGAGTCGCCGGCGCCCAAGGCACCCCGGGCACGCGCCCGATAGCCGCGGCGGATATGCAGCAGGCCTTGCCGGACATGAGGCGCGCGGTGGACTCGCGGGGGGCCCGGGGCGAGAGCGCGCGGCAGGGCGTCGACCTGAGCCGCGACGTTCAGCAGGGGCCGCCCGCGAGCTCCAGCATGTCGGAGGCCGACCTGCAGCGCCTGGCGATGATGATGTCCCGCGACACGGGCGGGCCCGCAGGCCGCGGCAGCTCTCCCTGGGCCCGGCTGGCGCGTCGGCGACGCGCTATCGGAGGAGCAGATCATGGCTCTGAGGGGGCCGGGCGAGGAGGCCCCGATCCCGCGCCTTCTTTTTCCGGGGCCCCAGGGTTCACCGCGCCAGGGAACGCTCCAAGGGGCGATTCGGCGAAGCCGACGTTCGGGCTGCGTGGGGCCCCCGGGAGAGACAGATCCTCGAGTCTTCTCTCCTCGCTGCCCGTTCCCTCTAGAGGCCAGTCGAGATGGCTGGTCCAGGGGCGTCGACTTGATTCGCGGTCCTCGCCATATAACAGGCCGGAGGCAAGCCGCCCAGATCCCTGCTCCCCGTCGGGGCCCGGTGGATCGAGATGGCCCCCAGCGACGGTCGAGTTTCGCAAAGTTCACCCTGGGCGGGGCCCCCCTATGCCGCTGGAGCCGGCCCATGTTCGGGCCCGAATTCCCCGGGGAGTTCCAGCGCCCAGAGGACTCGAGATTGAGAGGGAGGAGGTTAAGGAAGGATGGGGAGACGGAGGAGCCCCAAGAAGGAGGAGAGCCGGGCGCCCTAGAGCCTAGAGCCCCTCTGGTGCACATCGTCGAGGGCCGCTTCGCGGCCGCAGCCCTGGACGGAGTGCCCCTCGATCGAAGCGCGGGGCCCGGCGTCTCCAACGAGGTTCGGGAGTCCGCCCGCCGAGTTCTGGATGGTTCGGGGACCAGGTCCGTCGCAAATTGAGGCATCGCGAGCTTCGACGTCGTTCGGAACGGCTTCGCGGCGGCACCCTTGTCGTGGAAGTGTTCTCTCTCTCTCCCCCGCGCTTTGACTCGCCTCTCCCGAATGGAACGCCGCGCCCCTCCATCGTTTGACCTCCTGACGGAAATCGACTTGGACGCGCCGTCTGCTCGGAAGGAGCGGCGGGGACATATGGCCCAGAACATGCCATTGGCGATGCTCAGGGGCCCTGCGCGCAAGGCCTTCAGCACTGCTCGCGCCCCATTATGGCCTGCGATGGACCCCGAAAAGTTGGTTCCCGAACAGCAGCGCGAATTCGGATGCATGAAGCTTTGCGAGCTGATAGCTCGTCGCCAGATGCCCCGGCACCGCTATGTTCTTTCTAGGCAGCCCGAGCGGGCTAATTGGAGCTGGATGGGATCCGGGACTCCTTGGGGACTCCCAGGCATCTTGCATCCGCGACGGACCAGTGTGGATTCGGACGGTCAGTCTCCGAAGATGGTGAGCTTTCCAGGAAAAGAACGGCGCTGGTGACCAACTCCCTCCGCGCGCCCGCTCTCGCCTCGAGCCCCACATTCACTTACCCTTGGAGGGGGGCAAATGATCTCACGAGCTGAACGTTCTCCTCCCCGTCTGATTGAGACGATGGCAAACGGCGCCGAGGATGCGGCGTGGGCCCGTCGTCGCGCGAGAAGCTGTCTGCCTCCCAGAGACGCGATCGAGCCCGACCCCCCCTTTGTTCCCCGTGGACCTGAAACCCGGGGGCCCTGAAGAGGATTCGGACGAAGACGCCCCCGAGACCCTCGCGCCGAAGGTCCGACGTCCTTGGGGGGCCCCCGTCTCGGAAAAGGACTCGAGAGTTCGAGCTCGCTCGGACCCCCCAGACAGAGGTTGAGCTTCTGCGCGCGCATCCGGGCCGCCCGAGCCGCGACGATTTCTTCCGAACCCTTCTCGCGGCACGTGCCAGAGAGGATTCTCTGGCGTTCTTTAAGGACCAGCTTCGCCGTTCGGCTTGCGAGAGCCATGTCCAGCCGTCGCGGAGAAGGCGTGCCCATTTACCTCGAATCTGCGAGTTCAATCGCGTCGTCGCTGTAGATTCGTTTCACGTCGAAGCAAACGGAAACAGTGCCCCAGCGCTTACCATGATCGATTACGGCACTTCTTTTTCGCGAGCCTGCCTTCTCCCGAGTGACGCTGCTAAGGCGACCTGGAAGGCCTGCGCGCAGCGGTGTTCCCGCCCATCTCGGACCCCAGCAGATAGCGGCGCGCGACGGAGGAGGGGAATTGCGCATGGAGTTTGGGGGGATCTAGGAAGATGCGATGTCGATCCAGTATCGGCCGACGAGGTCGAGCTCATTGTTTGCGAGTGCGTCGCTGCCAAGAATCGGACCTACCACCGAGGGGCGCGGCCCCGCCCAGCTCGTTTTCGGGTGTTACCCCCGAGTCCTTCGGTCGCTGCTGAGCGACGACGCTTGGGCCCCGGTGGAATGCGAAGATGCAGCGGGCCCGGGGGCCGCCTCAGCAGCAGCTTATTTCCCCGGCGGCATCGGGCGCGCGAAGAGGCTCGCAAGGCACTGGCGAGCCTGGAGGCGCGCTAACACGCGTCCCAAGAGGGCCCCTAGACGCAACAATTGGCCCATTCCCTTCGTAAAACGTACATTTTTAACAAAGTCGCCTTTTGGGCTTTCCGACGTTACAGGACGGCCCAAGAGGCGCCCAAGACCGCCCCAAGACCGCCCAAGAAGTTTCCCAGAGGCCTGCGTGTGCGGAACATCCCTGTCTCTTAGGATCGACTAACCCACGTCCAACTGCTGTTCACGTGGAACCCTTCTCCACTTCGGTCTTCAAAGTTCTCATTTGAATATTTGCTACTACCACCAAGATCTGCACTAGGAGCTGTTTCACCCAGGCTTACGCCAAAAGCTTCGTCACAAGCCCCCATGCCCTCCTACTCATTGATGCAACACAATTGCAACAATGGTTGGGTATCGGTCACCCGCTTGAGCGCCATCCATTTTCGGGGCTAGTCCATTCGGCAGGTGAGTTGTTACACACTCAAGTGGGCCATTTTTGGTAAGCAGAACTGGCGATGAGGGATGAACCTAACGTTGGGTTAAGGTGCTTAAATGTCAAGAACTGTAATGTGATATTCGACTCCACCTCCGCTCACACCACCTTCTCATCATTCGTCTTCCTCTTCCTCCTCCTCCGCCTCCTCCTCCTCCTCTACCTGCCTTGCCTCCCCCTGCTGACCCTTCATGCGCTACCATGACCCCTGGCATGTTGAGGCTGGTAGATCGCCAAGGGCTGCCTGGTCGGGCTGCTATGATCTTCCAAGGGGCACCGCCCGGCCTCTTCTCGCACTAGTTGCACGCATCGGCCCCCCCTCTCCGAGGCCACGCTTCATCGCAGAAGCACGGTCCCGAGGACACGAACCCTCGCAACCGAATGATGCATCCGCGCTCCCGAGCTCCCAAAACAGCCGAGGCAAGCCACCACGACCGCCAGGATGGCCTAAGCTACCTCGGAGATAGCCCCAAATGGCCCCAGCACAGCTCAATGTAGCCCCAGCACAGCCTCAGAGGCGCCCAGGAGGGCGACCAAGGCCCGAACAGCATGACTCGATCGCCGACACAGCGATCGGCATTTCAAGCCAGGCGAATGGGTGTGCGCGCGGAGAAAAGTCACGGCGTCGAGCAGAACTCGCACGTTGCAGGGGGGCCGCTGGGCGGGCCCAGGGATCGTGGCGCACCAATCCTGGATCACCGTCGGGATCGCCATGCGGACGCGGCTCCCGAAATGCTCCGAGGAACAGGTCAGATCTGCAACGAGACAGGAATCTTCGGGAGCTGAGTACTTGACCACGAGCGCTTCGATGCCCTCCGAGAGCAGATGCGGCCCCCGGGGAAACGAATCGGCGCTCTGAGGGGCCGGCTCCTCCGGGGGCCCAGGGCAGGCCGGGGCGCGAAGGCCCGGGCCCTTCGGGGCCCAGGGCCCGAAACTTGGATTCTGGAAGTGGCCCTCCTGGGGCCGCCAGTCCCGTCGGACCAGGTGCGCTTGGAAACGCGTCGCCACCCCTCTCCGCGGCAGCTACCGCCCCTCCGTCTCAGGGGCCGCCGCCATCCGCCCCGCCGACGGGGGCGCCGGGCACCCTAGGTTCAGCCGCTGCCGCTTCGGATAGTGTTCCCGAGGCCTCTTCCGTTCGATCTCATGAAATTGATTTGGGCGGCCAGAGACCGGTGGCGGACCTAGGCCGAGCGGTTCGCCGGGCCCAGCTCGATTCAATTCGGGAAGTTCGCCCGCGCTTGGCTCCAGCCGAGGGGCTGGAAGTGAACGGCCGCGCTGCTCAGGGCTCCCTGGAGCTCTAGATGAGCAAGACGCGAGCCCTTTTGCCGAGCTGGAGGTTTTGGCCCCTTGCTTCCGGTTCATTGAGAGCCTCCCGGAGCCATGCTTTTGGCTTGAGCGTGGCCTCTCGGAAAGCTAGAAGCCTTGGCGCTCGTAGAAGTAGATGGTTTGAACATCGCGGGAGCCGATGAGGTGACCTCGGACCTGCTCAAGGCTGCGCGCCAGCGAATCCAAGTCGGCAAGTGCAAGGAAATCGAGTCAGAGTACGCCGGCAGGCGCGTTGCCCAGCTGGGAGATCACATCACTGTGGGCCAGGAAAAGTACATTCGCGAACATATTGCCATTTTGCACTTAGACAGGTCTCGGCGGAGCGAGCCCTAGTCTTCGATGCCGCGTGAACAAATTGCCGCACGTGGAACTGCGGCCGCTCAGGTTAATGGTTGGCGAAGGAAAGTCGCCCAGGCGCGGCTACCCTGGGGGCGCTCCTTTGTTGGCCGCCGCCCTTCCTACCCTGGAGGTGCCCGATGCGCTCGTTATCTCCCGCGTTTGTAAGTGCTTCAAGGGTTCGCGCGAGCAAAAGATCACCATCTGGACTCTCGACCCCCTCTCGGCGCGCTTCGTCTCGGCTAGCGATTCTGGCGGCCCCGGCGCCGCTGGGCGGGGAGGCGCGCGGGCCGGTCGGCTCGCGATGGCCGCCGACGGATCGATCCGCGACAACCGCCGGGCAAGGGCAAGATCGTTCTCGTAGCGCCCCCAGACGATAAAGAGGCCCGTTGCCGAGGCTCAGTGGATCCAGGTGCTTTGGCGAGACTCGATATTTGGGGGCGCCCCTCGCCCTGACTGGTTGTCGGGCCAGGCCCCCTGTGCCGCGGTGGTTTCCCGGGAGTGCAAGTCGAGCGAGGCAGCCTCTGGCCTCGCAGCGGTCGACGCTAGATCCGCGTTTGAAGCTCTCTCCCGTAATTCAGCAGGCTCCAGAGCAGATCGTCGCAACGCAATAGAGCTCGCTGTAGCAAGAGACCCCCCGCCATCAAACAGGTCGCTGGTTCGCTGGGCGCCTCGCGGAGAAATGCCAGCCGATCCCATCGCTCGGATAGAGTGGGGGGAGGAAGTGGCAGAGGAGGACCTAGACGAAGAAGGGCCAGCGCTTGGGAGGAGGAGGCGACGGGTGGACCTAGAGGAAGGAGGAGGAAGATGAGGGGGCCGAGGAGGACTGGGCGCCCGTGGCCGCGGCGCCGGCCTTGCTCTCATCCGGATTGGAGTATCTCGCGCGGTTACTTGGCGTTTTCGGCGAGGGCCAGCTCATCGACGTCGTCGCTGGGGGGCAGTGGCCCCAGCAGCGTCAGATCGAGGCCGGCTATAATGCGCCTTCGTTGGCCCTAGGTGCGAGCGCCGCCCTGGAACGCTGCGGCATAAGCTCCGGGGCTACCCCTGCAATCGCGGCGACCTTGCCCGTGCTATGTTTTTTTGTGCCTGCGGGCCCTTGCGGGCTACGAGTAGGTCCCTCCCACCCCTCTGGTTCAAGAGGCTGCGTTGATCGTCTCGCACCCCCTGCCTCTTCGGACGTGGGCGGGGGAGCTCGGGCGCGGGCGGCAGAGGCTGAGGGGGGCGACGAAAAGTGCCACATCCTGGCCGATGGTCTGGTTGAGGGATGGTCCGTTGATTGCAGGAGCGTGGTTTTCGGCGGCGGTTCTGGCGAGCAGCATGCCAGTGGCACGCGCTGGAGACGCGCCGGACCCTCTTCGATTGTCACGCGGTGCTGCAATCGGGGTTTCGGCAGGCTCGCAGGGAATGCCCACGGCCTCGCGCGGCGGCAGACGGTCCCGAGGGCCGAGCTCCGTGTCTTTCAGGGGCCTTGCTCTATGTGACGGATTGCGTTTCCGCTGCTGCAGGGGCAGGAAGATGGGCCCCAGCAGTCGTGCTGTTGTGCCGCCTCAGACTTTGGAGGCTGGTTAAGTCGGCCTGGGGGATCTCAGGGATGGCGCCCAGGTCGTTGGGTCGTTTGGACTCCGAGCCACTTCGGCCCCGACGACCCGTCTTTGTCAGTTCGGGGCAGAAGAGCGGCTCAGGGCGGCGACGCCGCGGACGCCCTCGCAGGTGGAGCCTCGAGGTGCGCCGTGTCTGCTGCCATCGTCGGGAGGCCCCCAGACACTGACGTCTGGGAGTGCACTGCGGCTCTGGTGCGCGGGCGGGCCCGCCAGGCTTTCGCCCGCTCCTCGACGGCTGCCCCTCGGACGGGCGGCGGAGAGGCCCGCCAGTGCCCGCTCGCCCCCGAGGCCTGCCTTCCAACGGGCCGTGGCCAGGTCTGCTCGCTGCTTTGCCACGGCGGGCCGCCACTCGGTCTGCGCGCTCTGCCGCGAGCGCGTGCCCGGCACCGCGCTGGAGGCGGAGTGCGCTTCGCCGTGCGCGGCTGTTGCGCGGCTGTTGCGGGGCGGCCTGAGCAGCGCCCGCTGATGCCATTCGGGGGGCGGCGGGCGGGGCTCGCGTGGGCGGGGAGGTATTGCGCGAGTCGCGCCTCTTGCAGCCGTGGCCGCGTCGTAGTATCTTATTATGTTCGCGGCGCGGGTGCACTGCATTTGCGGGCCCGCGACTTCTTAGAGGTGCGCAGCGGGGAGACCTGCAAGGGCCGCGAAGATCTGTCGCGGACCTGTCGGCGGGCGTCGGCGGCGGTGTCGGCCCGCGACGAAGGCGGGGTGAGGCGCGAGGAGGCTGCCCGCTGCCCCCCCGTCGAGCGCTGGCGCTACTCGGGCTTCCGACATTTCGGGCTCAAGAGGTAAATATGTCGGCATGCGCAAGTGTGTCAGGCTCGGCTGCTGTTGATGATGACCTACCACCTTCCCCCTGAGTTGAAAACGCCTGAGGCTGCCTCCGTTTTCCAGGTTTCTATTCCTCCTCCACCTCCTCCTCGAGTATGTATCCTCGTGTGTGTGTGTGCGATTTTCCCAGGGGCAAAAATCATAGACATTCTTCAAGAGCAGGCATATTCTGAAAAAGGCTAAATCCCGAGCTACCCCATAATTGCTTGGGTCCTTCGTGGCTACCTCATACGTCGGTGGCTGCCTGGCTCAGGCTGGTCCTGCTCGGGACGTTAGCTGCGACCCTGGTGCATAGAGCATGGCATATGCACCTTCCTCTGAAAGCTAGAGGTTCACCGTGCCAGAAACCATTCGGAGTTGTGTGAAGCATCTCGGTTCACGATTGCGCGATTCTGCGAAAGCTCAAGTGCACGAGAACCCACTCGGACAGAAACAGTGCTGGCGCCGAAGGTGTGCGAATCGAATCGAATCCTCCTCCTCTTCCCCGTGCCGCCCACTGTCCTTCCTTTCCTTCAGCTTCTCTTCCAGCCCGCCGTTTCCTCCTCCTCTTCCTCCTCCTCCTCGTACTTATTATATCGTCTCTCTCATCCTTCTCCTCCTCCTCCTCCTGCTTCTTCTATTCTCTGTGAGCAAGCTCCTGCTGTCTCCGCAGCTTCTCTGCCCAAGTGCCCCCCCGTCGGCCGCGCGTGCGGACGCCTTATGCAGGCGCTCGCACAAGCGGCTCTCGGAGGCGCTGGGGAGATCTTCTTCAGGGGGCTGCGGGCCGCGCTCTACGAGCGGCTCGTGTCCGCCCCCCTCTCTGTGCTTCAGGACCCAGGGCCTCCTGCACCGGCCTGGTCCATCCAGCAGGCGGACTCGTCCGAGGGTGAGGGGGCTTACTGTCCCCTCCCTTCGGCGGGTTCCGCCTGCCCCACCGTCTGCCTCGGGCTGGCGGTGGATCTGAGCGGCGGGGTCTCTCCCTGGCTGCTCAGCACGGTCGTCGCCCTCCTTTGGGTGACGGCCGCGTGCAGCGCCTGCGCAGGCTGCTGCTTCGGGCTGCTGGGCCCGCACGTGTGGCGGAGACTCAGGGTCTCCGTCTGGCCGCGCGGAGCGGTGCCTGCCCCCCTTGGGCAGGACCGCCGTGCGGCGCGAGCGCTGGCTTACGGGGTTCCGCCTCGGCCTCGAGCGCTCGAGCGGGCAGACGCCCAGCATTCGGGGAGCAGCTCCCACGGCAGCACCCATTGATGGCCGAGCTGCCACCAGTCGGCGGAGGGCCTCTATGGCCCGAGCTCTACCCATTCGCGGCTCCCACGGCTCGCGGCTACGCACGATGGCGTTTAGACGACGGCGACACCAGCTGGGCAGCTATCCCCCTCGCGTCTCGAGAAGGGGGCATCCTTCTGGCCCTGCCTGGCGCCTTTCGCCCTACGGCGGAGCTCGAGGCTGCCGAGGCGGGGGGTTTTGCTGGGATGATAGGCCCTTTCCAGCTAGTGGACGTCCAGCTCCAGGGGGCCGCTTCGCGGCCGCTCGCCACTACTGCATCCGTCCTCGTCGTGGATATCGAGGTTGCAGAGCTCGAGCTCGAGTCGCTTTACCCTCTAGAGTTCGGCGAGGACGCAGCCATCGTTCCCTTCGCCGAGGTGCGGGGCCGCGTCTATTGGCCTCATCCTTCAGGGGTTCGGGTGCTTCGCGAGGGTTACGCACGCTTGCACGGCGCTCCGCCTACCGCAGGGGAAGAGCCGCTCCCAGGGGCCGATCGGGCTACTCCCTATCACTCTGCCGACGAGATGGAGGAGCCCGAAGGGTTCGCGGCCGACGAGGAAGCCGAACGCACGGCCCCAAGTGCGCGATCTCCCGCGGACGCTGGAGCGCCGCGCGGCCCGCCCGCGAAGCGCGCGGCCACAGCCGCGCCGCCACGGGTCGCGGGTCCCGCTCCGATCGCTCCTGGTGCCCCTGCGGCGGCTCTGGACGACGGGGCTCCTATGACTCGTGCCGAAGTAGCTGCCGAAATGCGCGCTTTGCTTGCAGCCCACGCGGCCTCCACGATGGTCGGCCGACCCGAGCCGCTGGGCTCCGCTCCGGCTGCTCGGAGCGATCGGCCCGAGGTGCCTCAGCTTTTCAGCGACGAAGCGGTGCGCCTCGGGCTGGATCCTGCGGGGGTCGAGGCCGCCCTGTCCCACGCACCCGTGGCTCCACAGCGGGTCTCCGCGCGTCCCAAGGGTCCGACCTCCGCGCTGGTCTCGGCATGGGAAAAGGCGCGCTCTCTTGCTGTCCCTCGGGCCCCTTTGTCCGGTTTCGGAACGATGGGTCCCCCGCCGCCACCTGGGCTAGCCCATCCCGCTGCGGCCGACGGCTTTGCCGAGGTGGGCGGCGCCGACGGGTTAGAGCCGCCCCATGCGGCCAATCCGACGGACCTCAGCCTCATGCTACAGTGCCTGCACCAGTCCCTCCTTCTGCAGCAGGGGCGGGGCCATCGCCCAACCGTCCATCCGCTGCTGGGGACCCTGAGCGACTCAGCTCAATCTCCGCCCGCGAGTTCGGGCGACCCCGCGCCCGCATCGGCTCAGATGGGGGGCATTGCTCGGAGGCGCGAGTGGCAGCAAGCGCTGATACAGCACGGCCCCGACGTGCGAGGGCTGATGAAGGAGAATTTGGCCCGCGTTCTGGGCGTGGAAGTCAGCGCCGTGACCCCCATGGCCATGCATCAGTACTTTCGGGAGCACAGTCCTTTGGGGGCTCAGCCGACGACGCACGAGTTGTTGACGCATTTCGCCTTCCTCAGCGCCGAGCTGTGGCGGGCCTGCGAGGAGGGCAACCCCGAGAGAGTCCAGACTCTTCTGACGTGTCAGTGTATGTTCATCGACCAGCTGGCGGGGGACCGCGGCTATCTCGAAGCCGCCTGGTTCCTCACGGGACTGGAGCCTCCCCCGTGTCGCGTGACCAGTCGTCACACGGAGCGCGAGGCCCAGACCCCGTTTTCACCCCTGGTGGATCCTCGCTGGCTGTCGGCGCAGGGCGAATACGTGAAGGAGCTGCAAGCATTTCGGGCGCGGCTCGACGCCGAGCGCGCCGACGCGCTCCCCAAGCATCCACCTCACCAGCCCAAGCAGCCCAAGGTTTCGAAGCAGCCCTTCAAGTCCCAGGGTGCTTCCAAGGCACCGAAGGCGGTGCCCAAGAAGGACTGAAGGCGCCTATGGCGCCCGCCTCCTGGAAGGGTGGGCCTTCGCGGGGCCGGGGTACGCCGCCGCACACAGACTGCACCGACGCTGTTGCGGTTGCTAGGCGCGTTTGGGCACAGCGAGGGCGTGAGGGTAGGAATGCGCTCTTCCAGCGATGCTGTTGCGGCCCCGCAGGGAGGAGTACGTTCCGCCACCACGCCCTTCGCTCTGCTCCGAACCGCTTCTCGGATCCCTTCGGCCATTTTGGCCGACGCTTGCCTCAGTCGAGCGCGCCCTCCAGGGGGCCTGCAGCCCCTGAGGTTGGTGTCCCTGCTGGTGCCTGTTCTCCTTCAAGCACCCCTGCTGCTCTTGCCAAAGTCGCGCCATTCGTCGCTGACTTGTCTGCCTTGCTGCGCCTGTTCCCAGGCGCGAACATTGATATCACCCACTGGGCAGCAGCGCTGTCCCAGGTTGGGATGGGTGCTCGATGTTCTCTTGGATCTTTCTCCCGCTCATCTATGCGTGCAATGGACAGGGACGGCCCGTACCTTTTGGGGCCGCCTCCCCGCGATCCTTGGCCGTGCCCGCCTGCTCCACCTCTTGGTCCCCCGCCTGACGGCTTGTCGGCGAGGCGCAGGGAGCGCTGGAGACTGCGGCGCGCGGCGCGGACGCTCGCGCAGTATTCGGTTATTGCGTTGAACTGGCTCACCTTGGGTCACCCCAGCCTCGCTCCCGCCGAGGCTCGCGTCCGCGCCACGGTCTCGCCCTGCCAGGAGGGCGTCCGCACCCGTATCGAACGGTTGTGTCGGATCGCAGTTCGCCTCGCCCGTGGCGGCAAGAGCGACTTAGGTCGAGCCTTCGCCAAGTTCGACTCCACTGAGGTCTCGCTCCATGGCCTGGCCACCCATGTTGCAGCTTTGGAGGCCTCTTTCACCTCCTCTTCTTCCGTACCCGCCCCCATGCGGCACTGCCCGACCGGCGCTCCTCCTGTGCCTGGGTCGTTGGCGACTGCGGCGGCTTGGGACTCCACCCAGGCCGAGCCCTTCGATTTGAAAGTCAGGGCGTCTCGCATCAAGTGGGATTATTCGCCAGAGTTTGATCCCGTTCCCTTCCTCTCTGACGCTCGAGTCCGCGAAGCTTTCATCGATCCTGAGGTTATGCGGCTACCGGCATCAGAGTGGCCTGCTGGCCAGAAGGGTGCGCGCGTCCATATGGACCGCGCCGAGCTGTGGGCCCTACTCCAGAAGTGGGATGCCTGCGGCGCCCTGTACCTGACTCCTGCTTCGGACCTCGCCTGGGATGAAGCCTGTGGAGCTTTCAGGGTACCGAAGGACAGCGATTACGACAGGCTGATCCTGAACCCCACGGTCGTGAACAGCCGCTGTGCTTCAATTTCGTCCAGCACCCAGCGCCTTGGCCAAGGTTTCCTGCTGTGCCGTTTGGGGCTGGCACCTGGGGAGTGGCTGGCAGTTTCTTGTGACGACCTACGGGAGTTTTACTATACTTTCCGCGTCCCCCCCGCGCGCGCCAGACGTAACGCCCTGCGCGTTCGCCTGCCATCCTCGCGTTTCAAGGCCTTTCGAGCCTGGCGCCCCGAGCTGGAAGGTGTGGATGTCGCGCCCTGCCTCAATGCTCTGGCGATGGGCGACAACATGGCTGTGGAGATTGCCAACTCTGCGCATGAAGGCGTCTTGCACAGCTTCGGGGCTTTGCGGCCTCACGAGCAGGTTGTCCACCGCTCGCCCTTCCCGCGGGGCCCGTTTGTCGAGATGCTGAATATTGATGACCATACAGGTTTTCAGAAGCTCTCGTGGCGTGGCTCCGCTCCTCGCCCCGACGACCCGTGTCGCCGTGATCGTGAGGTCTTTGCCGCCTGTGATGCGGGTTACCCGCGCGTGGGCCTGATACAGCATCCAGGCAAGCGCGCGCGCGGCGAAACGCACAAGGTGGTGGTGGGCGCCGAAGTGGAGGGGCGTATAGGCATCGTCTGCGCTCCTCTTGTGCGGACGGTGGCCCTGTGCAGGCTGACCCTGATCCAAATCTACCTCGGGATCACCACCCGCTCCCTGCTAGCCTCTCTGGTGGGCTGCTGGGTCCAGGTCTTCCTCTATCGCCGCCCGCTGCTCGCCATCTTTACGCACGTCTACAACTTCTTGTCGCGCCTGGCAACCGAGGACGGCATCGAATACGACCTGCCCCCTTATGTTCGCGACGAGCTCCTGGCCTGCACCTTCTTAGCCTTTACGGCTATAACCGACCTTCGGGCGCAGCCTTGCCCCGAGTTGTTCGGTACGGACGCGTCTCTCGGCTGGGGGGGCGTTGTCCGCGCTCCTATCAGCCCGCAGCTCTCTGCCGAGCTGTGGCGCAGATCGGAGCACGGGGGGTGGCACACGATTCTGCACAATCGGAGCCTCCTCGCCGTACTCAGCCGCGGCGTGCCCTTGGGCCCTGAGCTCACCCAACTGCATCACGACCTGGGGCTCCCTTCTATTGAGCCCCCCGTCGCGCCGCGTTGGGTCACCGAGCTATCAGAGGCGCTGCGCTTTCGGCTCGCGTACAAATGGGAGTTCCGCATGCCTCGTCACATCAACATCCTTGAGACAACAGTGTATAAGAGTCTGTGCAAATACTGCTGTGTTCGCCTCCCTGACTCTCGGATCCCCGTTCTCCTGGATTCAAAAGTGGCTTTGGGCGCGACCGCGCACGGGCGCAGCAGCTCTCCTGGTCTATCTCATGTTCTCTCGACCACTTTGCCCTATGTGATAGGAGGAGGTTATATATGGGAGGCATGTACGTGCCCACGGACGTGCATAGGGCCGACGATCCCACGCGCAACCGCGCGGTGAGGCCCCCGTCCCGTGACCCTCCCGCCTGGTTAGTGGAAGCCGAGAGAGGAGAATTTACTCGCTTTGATTGCATCGCGTACGCCGACTCTCGCTCGCCATTCCCTACCTGTCTCTGGGGCCGATTTGTTGCGCAGCTTGTGGCTCGAGGCCCTGAGGGGTTGCTCAGCCACCGTTGGGCGGCCGCCCCCCCTCTCCCGGTGGGTGCGGGCATGGCCGCCGACGCCGCCGGCGACGGCGCCCAGGGCGAAGCCCTCGACCCCTCGGGCGCCGCCGAGAGCGTCAGCGAAGCTGCTCTCGCCAGCGGAGAGCGTCGCGGGCCTCGCAACGCGCTCTTCGCTGACTGCGATCGGCGTCTCACATCCACAGCAGACGCCACGCCCAAAGCGTCTGCGTCCTCGGCGGGCGGCTCGCACGGCCCCGACCCTGTCGCCGCCAGCGCTGGTTCGGCTCCCCCCGCCGCCAAGCGTGCGCCGCCCCTGGCCCTCCGTTCCAAGGCCGCGGCGGCCCCTCCGCCTGCGATCGGGGGGGGCTCGTCGCGTGTCGGCTCGCGGGAAGCGCCAAAGGGGGCCACGGCTGCTACCCCCCGCGTCTTCCAGCGAGCGGCCAGGGTGAGCGCCTCTCGCCAGCTGCTTGGCGTCGTGGACGGGGCCTCGCGCAGCACCATTGAGGCCGCCTTCAGGCGCCAGTCCCTGGTCTGCCATCCAGACAGGACTCCTGCACACTTGGGGGCCGACGAGCGAGCAGCCCGCGCGCTCAAGTGGAAGCAGCTCTGCGACGCCAAGTCAGTGCTGCTCCAGGCCCTCTCGCAGGCCGCCGCGCCGCCCGCCGCTCCTAGCACGGGCGGTGACGGTCCTGCCGCTCGCGCCTTCGCCCAGGCAAAAGCGGCAGGGAAGGGCGCCCGCAAGGGCAAGCTGGCTCCTGGGTCGGCCATGGCCCTTCAGGCGCTCGAGGAAGCGGTCTCTTCGCGGGTCGCCCTGGCGAGCGCCGAGCTGGCCCCTCGGGCTGCCCTCCCCGCCTCGGGTGCGCCTCTCCCAAGCAGGGTTTCGTCTGCCCTCGCGACGCGGGCGGCTGAGTCTGATGCCATCCTCGCCTCCGCCGTGTCGCGCGGCCGCGTGGAGCTCGACGCACTCCGCACCGCGCGTGCCGACGCCACCAGGCGCACGGTGCAGGCTCCAGCACGCGGCGAAGGCGAGCGTGCCGTCGCTCGTGCTGAGCTCGCGGAAGGGATGGCCGACCGCGCCTACTTCCGTCGCTTGCGCGAGGCCGCCAGTCGTGAGGCCGCGGGCTTGCCGCGTACGGCTCCCGTCCAGCTGGGTCGGGATTGGCGCAAAACTCTCCGCGCCGTCCTGCACAACGCTGAGGTCTCGACGGGCCTCGCCAACGCGGATCGCGCCGCTCGTGCTGGGGACGCCCCCGCGTCGTCTACTGGGCGCTCTCTGGCCGAGGTGGAAGCTGTGGACCCGCGCACCTTGGCGAGGCCTGCCGACGACCCAGCGTCCAGCTTCAGCCGTCGCGAGGGGCGCGCGGTCCGCGCCCGCCTGGGCCCGCGGGACGAGGCTGTCGAGGACCAGCCCAATCGCGGTGATCACGCGCCACACTCCGCCTCGCGCACGGGCGCCGCGCGCAACAAGCGCGCCAAGAAGCAGCGGCGAGCTTCGACGGCGGCGCTACCCGCCCCTGAAGAGGGAGCCGCCACGACGCCGGGCCGCAGGGCGCGTCGCACTGCTAATGCGCGTCGCTGGGCAGGCGCGGCACGCCCCAGCTCCGCCGCGGGAGTGGGCCCTCCACCGCGGAGCCGCAGCCCTGCCCGCAGCCGCACGCGGTCTCTGAACCCGTACGGGACTGATTACACTTCCCCCTCGGGAGGCTGCTCCTCGCCTCCCATCGACGTCTCGAGCGCGCCTGAGGAGCCGTCGGGGCCGCCGGCGGGGGAGGCATCGGAAGGCCCGCACACTCCTGAGGGGTCTCCTCCAGCGAGCGCCCGCAGCCGCTCGAGAGCGGAGCCCGCGTGCGAGGAGGACTCACCGACGGAGCTCGAGGACGTCGTTTTGAGTGCCCTCACTGACTCCTCGGTGGACCTCGAGCGCGTCGTGGCGGGCCTTAACCCTGAGGCCCTCCGCCGCTTGCAGGCGGCCTTCCCTCGCCGCGCGGAGGCCTCCCCGCCCGCCGCTCACGCTGCGGCTCGCAGCCGCTCTCGGGGCCGCGGCACGCGTGCTGGCACCGAGACGCCGCGGCCCGTCCCCCCGCCGCCATCGCCACCCCGTCACCACTCTGGTGGGCGTGCGGCGTCGCGTTCCCGTGCGTCGCCTGGGCGTCGCGTGGTGCGCTCCCCTCGAGTCGCTCCGAAGCGTCGCCCGAGCCCCGCCACTTTGCAGCGGCCAGCCAGCTCCCGCGCGGACTCCGCTGCTCAGGCCCCTCCGACATCGGTAGGCATGCGCTCTTCCAGCGATGCTGTTGCGGCCCCGCAGGGAGGAGGGCGTGCCGCCGAGAAAGGGGGGTCTTCGAGCGGCTTCGCGCTTGGTCGAGCTTCTGAGCCCGAGCTGCCTCTCAGCGGCTCTCACAGTGGTGACGCTGGAAGCGCCGCGGCTGCAGCCTTCGCAGCGCGGCGCACGGCCTCGGCGGCCGCTGAGCAGCCCTTGCCTCCAGGGGCCGCCAGCGCCCTAGCGTGGCGCCTCAACCTAGGCGGTGAGAAGATCACAGTGGTGAGGTGGGGACCCGCCTGGCAAGGTGCTTTCCAGAGCGCGGCGTCGTGGCTGAGGACTTTTGCACCCGCAGGGGCCGCCGAGCCTGAGGGCAAGGATGACCTGCACTGCCTCCTGCGGGCCTTGCACGCCTACAAGCGCCTGTTTCAGACAGGCGGCGCCGAGCCGCTTGACGAGGCCTCGTGGCTGCATCCTTACGTGGCCATCGTCGAGCCCGAGGCGATCCCCGCGGATGCTGACCTCCAGGCCATGGGGGCGGGGGCCATCCGTGGCATCGGGCTCGGCTCAAAGATCGAGCAGCGGCGGCGCGCGGGCAAACTGGCCTGCCTCTTCGACCTTCTGTACCACCTGCAGGACAGTCACGGCGCCATCCCAGCAGCGCTGTGGGGATCCCATTCCCCTCCGTCCGAGATCCTCGACGCCTTCGCGGAGGTGGTGCCCGTGCCACATCATTCGGGCCTCACGTCCTCGGCAGCTCGTTCCGAGCTTGCCGAAGCAGCCGCAGCTGCGCGTGCCGAGCCGCGCCCGCCTTTTGACTGGCCGACCCTCGAGAGAGGGGACGCTCTGCCAGCCGAGATCGAAGCAGGGGCTCGCCGTGCCTACCGTAACATGGGCGGGTCCTTCAGCTCGGCGCGGGCGATGCTGGCGGAGGCCTCGGGGTTCGAGACCGACGGGCGGGACGCCCTCGTTCCGCCCTTCTACGCGTCCAGGCGCAGGAGGGCCGCCACGGTAATCAGCTCTCCAAGCCCTGGCCGCCCTGCGCTCATCCTGTGGTGCGTCTGCGGCCTCTGCATCTCTCTGGGAGCCGCGGCGCCGACCGCAGGCCAAGGGCTTAGTCGGGCTGCGCCGTCCGCGCCCGCTCGCCCTCCGCGCACTCCCTTTGTGCGCGATTCTCACCTCACCTCCGCGTATCTCGACCGTCGCTCGAGATCGATTGATGCCTTCGAGCTGTGGTTAGCAGAACACACTGGCGTGCCACCCGCCACACTTTACCGAAGCGGGATACTTCTCGCTCGTTTCCTCGCGACCTTCGGCGTGTGGCTTCATGATGCAGGTTTCCCTCATTATATTTTGGTCCATGCCATCTTGGGAATCCAAAGCGCCCATCCGCATTGGAAGGCCTTTCTGACAGAAGCTTGGGACGTAGCGAAACAATGGAAGCTTGCGGAGCCGCCAAAGCTCCGCCCCCCCTTGCCACGCGCGCTGCTGCGCGCCATGGTCGGGCTCTGTCTCGCCTGGGACTGGCCTGTGATGGCGGCGCTGCTGCTGATGGGCTTCACGATGTTCCTCAGGCCTGGCGAACTGCTGGCGTCACGCCGCTGTGACCTGTCGCTTCCATGCGACCGTCTCGAAGTCGACGGGGATGCTTTTCTTTCAATTCTTGTTCCAAAGACCAGAAGAACGTACCCGACGCAACATGCTCGCTGCTCCGATCGGGGCACGGTGAAGATTTTGAGTCAAGTGTTTGGAAGGTTGGCTTCCACCGATCCTCTCGCCCCCTTCGGTGCGAGCGGCTTCCGTACTCGGTGGAATCATCTGCTTTTGGCTCTGGGCGTCCCTCTTGCCAAAGCAGGTCAGGGGCTCAACCTGACGCCCGCTTGTCTGCGGGGCTCTGGCGCAACAGACTTCTATATCGCTACGGAAGACGTCCCTCGCGTCTTCTGGCGTGGGCGTTGGCGTCAGGCTTCCAGTGCCGAGCGCTACCTGCAAGCCGCCGCCGCCTCGACAGTTCTTGCTGCGCTGCCCGAGCACGCGCGGGCTCGTATCTTGTTCTTCGCCACCGCCAGCGACCGCCTCGTCGCTTCTTTCCTCCAAGTCGGCCCCGCCGCTTGGCCTGCCCTGCTTGCGGCCGCCCGCCAAAACCTTGTCACTTCGCAAGGTCCTTGAGCACGGGTATGGCTGCCTCGCCGACATCGGCGACCAGACGGACTCCACCGTCTGACGCGCGGCGCCCCGGCTTGAGCGCGCGGGACGGGCCTGCCCATTTTGGGCCGCCCCGCGCGCGCACGCCGCGGCCGCGCACGGAGACAGCTCGCTAGCGCGCGAGCGGGAGAATGCTTCTTCTATTCTCTGTGAGCAAGCTCCTGCTGTCTCCGCAGCTTCTCTGCCCCCCTCCCTCCTCTCCCATTCTAAGGCTGACGGGCGCTGCCTCGCCGACATCGGCGACCAGACGGACTCCACCGTCTGACGCGCGGCGCCCCGGCTTGAGCGCGCGGGACGGGCCTGCCCATTTTGGGCCGCCCCGCGCGCGCACGCCGCGGCCGCGCACGGAGACAGCTCGCTAGCGCGCGAGCGGGAGAATCTTCCTCCTCCTCCTCCTCCTCCTTTTCTTCCACCGCCTCCCTCCGACCGCTTCCTCTTCAATATTTTCATCATCGCGCTTCTCGCCCTCCCCGCTCTCGTCCCCCCTCCATGTTTCACCCCTCTGCCCTTTAATCCCCCTGCTTTGTCTTCCCTGTAACATAATTGCCCTCCCTCCTCCTCCTCCTCCTCCTCGCCCTCCTCCTCTTCCTCGGCGCTGGATGTCGACATCCTGGGGGGGGAGGGGCCGACCCGCCGCTGAAGCCCCGGCGCGGCGCAGGAGAGGGAGATCGCAGTGACCCGCGTGGATTGGAACGGCCACCTCACCCCGAAGTGGGACCACACGTGCCGAGGAGATCGGGCGCCGCGCCCTGCCCCCCCTCCCCTTCGCCCACGCCGTCCCTGGTGGATGCCAGGAAGCGAACGCGCCGCCCCTGGCGCAGAGCCGCCAGGTGCACGCATCGGCCCGCCATCGCGTGCCCCTGCGGGCCTCGACGCTGCTGCACCCGCCCGAACCAGATGGTACCTGCCAGATCGGGCGCCGCCGCCGGCAGGCCGGCGCTCCGGTGTCTGGGACTTGTTATTTACATCGCATCCGCGTCGGGAAGCCGACCTCCCTGGACATGAGCTTGTATCGAAGACGCCTACGGCGAATCACCGCCGCCCCCTGCCTTGTTGGAAGCGCCTGCGTGGCCGTCGAAAGTTTGGTTTCAGCTTGGCCAAGCAATCGGGCCACGCGTGCCCCGAGTGGGTTTCGAAAGCCTTCGGGGAGCACGGAGTCGGGCGAGCTATCGGACCAGGTGGTTTCCGAGCTGTCGGGCCTCCTGAAGAACGTTTTGGAGGGGTCTTGGGCTGTCTTGGAGGCCTCTGGCGTGCCTTTTGGGCAGTCTAAGGCCATCTTCAGGCCATCTGGGGCCGTCTTGGGTGCATCTTGGGGCCATTTTCGCCGTCTTGGAGGGCTTCGAAAAGAATCATGCGTGGGAGGCTTCTGCAGAAAATTGTCGCCCTGGGAGGAGGGGTACTTTGGAAAAAATGTGCTGCCCCCAAGGCTGGATGCCGGGACGCAATCTGATCTGTACATGGCGGACATGGCCACGTCTCCAGTTCCTCGCGATGTCTGCAGTGAGCTGCTGTCCACGCCGGGCTATTCGCCAGCGTTGCAGTGCGGGGCGCCGCGGCTCTTATTTGGACATTGGGACGGGCCGACACAGAAATGTGGGCCAGGCAAGGGGCAGAAACGGGCAAGGGGGCGAGGAACCGTGGAGCGAGAAGAGGAGGAGGAGAGGGAAGGAGGACGACGGGAAAGGACAGACCGGGCCGACAGACGGACGGACGGAGAGGAGGGGGAGCCAAGCAGAAAAGAGAAGGAAAGCACAACGCACAAGGGCAAGGAAACACGAGGGCACAGGGAGGACACGGAGAAGGAGAGAAGAAGGGGAGAGGAGAGGTGGCCGGGGCCGGGGCCAAGGCAAGAAAGAAGGCGGGCCGAGAAGCACACCTCAGCGTCAGCGCAAGACGAAAATTGCCAGCCCCACTGAGCAGCCTGGCCAGGAGGGGGGAGGGGTAAGGAGGAAAGGGAGCGGCCTACGCTAAGCCCTCATCCTCCTCAGCCAGAACATCGCTGGCCGCTGCGACTGCTCCCGAAGCAGGGGCCTCCTCCACCTGCCGTCGGAGGATGGCGCGGGCGGAGGCCCTCCGGATGGCCACCGACAGCTGTGGGAACAGGCGCGTCGCCCCAGTTTTCCTGGCTCCTCGCCCAGGCGTGCGTCGCTGGCCCTCGCCAGGAGACGGAGCGTCTCGGCCCCCGTCGGGCCTCAACCGCCCGTTGGCTCTGCGACCAAGGGGATGAAGAGCAACCCCTGTCGTCTGCAGAGAGCCTCTGTGCCGAGGTGGGTGCGCTTGACCACCTCGTACGCCCCAGCGGCGCCACCAACCACTTGGAAAGCCAAGCCCCGGGCAGTCTGCCGATGCGGTGACGAAACCGCGAAATCGAAAGCGGCAGGCGTACCTAGGTGCCAGCTTGGGATGTACACGTCAGCGGGACGGCGCCCGATGGCGCGGTCGTCGTCCAGGCGTGGCGGCAGTTCTGGGTTGCAGCCAGCTGCAGCGGCGAATCGCCCGACCAAGTTGCGCGCAGCGTTGTGCCGACAAACCCGATCCCGCGCGCCCGCGCACAAGCCCGCGTGTCGCCCGTGCCGGTCGCACGGCTCGTCGCAGCAGGGGCAGAAGGAGGCATCTTGGCCGTCTTGGAGGCATCTTGGAGGCCATCTTGGGCGTCTTAATGCCGAGGGAGCACGATCCTAAGTTAAAAGGTGGTCCATGTGCATCAAAGAGCTCTCTCGTCCACCAACAAAGGCTCAAACCACGCAGAACAAGCTTCGCAAACGGCCCCATAGAGGCCCAGTGCGCATGTACTTCGGGTGGGGCACAGGGTGCGCCCACGTGCAGGCATGCGAACGACTACGTGCTGCGTGACGGGCCAGTTGAATTATGGTGTGCACGTTGGGGTTCGCTTGAGCCTACGTGTGTCGCGCCCATGCTACGATCGTAACGATGACGTGTCGCGCGTGCGTGCGTAACCACACAACGCAACGCGCAGATAATAGTGGCACGAACGCGAGACGCTGCCATGTTCATCCGTCGACATCATGAGCGCCACCCTCGCCATCATCATCTTCATCCTCCTTAGACGCGCCTTCATCTTCCATAGCTTATTCGTGCGCCCACATCCTCCATAGCTAATTTAAAGTATGCTTTATTGCCGTCCCAAGTTCACGATCCATGTCGTTAGTCCTCGCGATTCCCCCCGTCCCCCTCAGCTTCAGCATCGTCACCAAACCTTGTTCTCAACGCTCGTCAGCCTTCCCAAATCCTTTTCATCAACCACCCATTTCATTCATGATTCTGCCCCTTGTCACTTCTATTATGACTCAATCGTATCTTTCTCAAGCATCCGATGTTCCTCTTCATCAGGCATCCGCGTCAACCCCCTTCATCTACCCTTCTCCCTAACTCTATTCCCCAGCCGTCCTCCCTTATCCTCGAAACGCTCAACCATCATTCCACCTCGTCCTCAACCCTCCTTCTGAAAACCTTTTACCTACTCAGCGATATCGTTGTGCATCATCCCCCCGAGTCCTCACCCCCTCCCTCGCCATCCCTATCGTCACTCATCACCCCCATGTGTACGTATCCATCCCCACTCATCCCTCACTTTCCAAATAGTGAGCGCGTACCTCCATGGACGAGCTACGCAACGGCACTCCTTTGAAACTGGCCGCGGAGGAATCACACATCATCTTGAACCATGTGTCATGCTCCAGAAACTTTGTTGAGTCATCGAAGCAGTACGAATCTAGTGTTTTGCAATACCCGCACGCTTGTGCCCCCTTCCCCTCCTCTGGTTCCCCCCCTCTGCGTGATAGATCTCAGGGCGTTTTTAATATCGCTTGTACCTTGCACGAGGTCCTAGATGATATATACTGTCAGGAGTATGGCTTCTCTTTGATTGTCGTGCTTCGGGGCCCCATTATATAAATGGTCGGGCGCACCATGGGGGGATGCACGCGCAACTCCAACGCCTTATTTCTCCGTGTTCTCCTCCTTCGCCTCTTCCTCCTCACCGATAGGGGTGACGTCTAACCGGCCGGCTACTTTAAGTCACCGTCGCAGTTCAACCCTTGGATGCAATGGGTGCGGTGATGCCCCCATGAGGGGCAGCGGATCTGCTGTTGGTCGGGCGTCGTGTATTTTGGTTCTGCTGTCGAGTTCATTTGCAGGGAACAACATGTGTGGCACCATCTGTAGTTACACCGCTATGTTTGACATGTATGGTAACAAGGAACAACATGTTGTTTTCTGTCATCGAGTCCACTAGCGTGGGGGCCAGGGTGTAATAGCTGCAGCAGTATCCCTTTTGAGTCTGGCCACATGGATTTCGAACCCAAGCGCAAACGCTCGGCCCCCTAACTCCACGCCCCATTCGTCGATACTAAGTGCCTCCAATGTTTTGAGTAAAGTAGTCCCCGCGTCGAGCATAGCCACATCACCCTTGTACATCGTTATGCAATGCTGAAGTCTTGGCGGCACCAGCACTGCCACCATGGTTTTGAGGTGTGGGTGCAACGCCTTGAACTCGCATCCACTACACACTGGTCGGTACTGCCTTAAGTAACCTTGGCATACCTCCAGCTTTCTGTTTGTTCGTGTGTCTTTGTTTTCTGTGCCGTTGTAATTTGGAGACCCGAACTCCACCTTGCATTTTCCCCGAACGTCACGAGGCAAAGAGCCTCTCCACTAAGCCACGACATGTTACGCTAAAGCGAGCTGGGGGACGTAAGGGGCGGAAGCGAGCGTGCGCCCGCGGCCGTCTTGGCTCAAGCGGCTGGCCGCGTAGATTTGACTGTGCCTCACCGCGAGGCACACTATCGCTATCGATATGGTCTCGTTTGGCTATGCCTAAACGGTTTTATTCCCCCCTAGGCCGCAGTGCTCTGGCTCCCTCCCCTTTTTCCCTTTCCCCTCTTCCGCAGCCGTCTGTGTTTCGAGCTGTGCTTTTACGGGAGGGGCCCCTGGCCCCTAATCTCATCATGAGGGGGAGGGGAGGATCCCACCCCGCCTGCTTGCTACTGCTCGCCGCGGCCGAGCTGGGTGCCCTGCCTCCGGGAGGGCGCACGGCTCCCGTGGCTGGAGCGGCCACTGGGGCTGCCGTTGGGATGGCGGGGACCGTGGACTTCGTCCCCGCCGACGGCACCGACCCCGCCCCAGAGCATGTAGAGGAGGATGTCTGCATGGAGCCTGTGGGCTACATCGTGCCTCCCCCTGCTGGGCGCATCCCCGCGGCCTCGCCCGTGGAAGACTTTCCCCCCGCGCCTTCCTCGTCGGAGTTCCCGGCTGGAGGAGGGGAGGAGGGGGGCAATCGGACGGAGGGGAGGACTCCAGATGATCATTCCTGGAGTATCCAGCGGACCTTCTCCCAGCTGGCGGAGGGGAGGGCCCCAGATGATCATTCCTGGAGTATCCGGCGGACCCTCTCCCAGCTGGACGCGCATCTCTCAGCCTGGGCGCCCCGCCGAGCCCCGGAGGCGCACGGCCGGCGCCGGCATGCCGGGGCACCTGGTGAACCCCCTGGAGAGGGCCCGTTCCCGCGATGGCCGAACCACCTCCTGGGCGGCCTATTGCAAGGAGGGGCATGGTTAGGGTTGGTGATGTTCGGGAGCGCCCGCTGGAAGGGGTTCCCCCACTGGCTCCAGTACCTCCTGGTCTTCTTCTACCTCCTCTCCGCCCTGGTGGCCTTGGACCTCCTCACCCTCCTGGCCTATGCCCTGGCCCTACTCTCACGGGGCAAGGGCCCTCTGCGCAGGAACGAACGCCCGCACCCCTTGAAGGACTCGAGGCTGGTGTGGGGAGGGCCCGCCTCGGGCGGGACCACGCCCAACAAGTTCTTCCAGGACTGGATCCGGGCCCGCGGGAGGCACTCCAGCCGCCGCCCGCATGAGCTGCTCGCCATCATCGAGGAGGGAATGGTCCGGATGCAGCGGAAACCGGGCTCCACGCTGCCCGCGACGCGGAAGGGAGGGCAGGTGTACCTCTACGGTGCCGTGCTGCACTGTGCGGATCCCTCCCTCCGTCAGCGGCTGGAGAACGCTCGGGAGCGCGCCGCCCACCTGGCGCGGGAGTGGGAAGCGGTGATCCCCCCAGACATTGTGGCGGTCAGCTACCACTACACCGGCGTGGAGGAGGGGCTCGTCCTGAACCTGGAGAAGGCTCTTCCCTATCAGGGCTTCCTCCTGGGCCTCGCCTGCCTCCTCGGCCGCGCCCTTGGTGGCGCCCACCGACTCCTCCGCTCCATGTCCCGAGCCATCGGGATAGACCTGCTGGGGGCGTGGTGCTGTCGCGAAGGGAGGGCGGCAGCCGGAGCGGGGAGGCCCCGGGATCGCCAGCTCGAGTCGGAGAGCGAGGGGCCCACCATCGGGGCGTGGTGGGGACCGCTTGGGCTGGCGCCAACCCGGAAGCACCCTGGGCACACTCGGCCTCCGCGCCCCGTGCCCGGAGCCCCCGGACGAAGGGTCCACCCCCTTCTGGTCGAGGACGAACCCCAGTCGGACGTTGCCGGATGGGAGCGACTGGGCGGGCGCGTCCTGGCCCCCCTATGCGCTCGGCACAAGCGCATGTACCGGCTTGCCCGCCAGCGCCTCCTCTGCGCCTTCGCGGGCCCCCCCTCGTGTGACGAGATCGGGACCCTGCAGGTGGAGGGGGGGCTCCTCTGCGCCTCCCATGCGGCGCAGTCCGCCGGCCCCCCCCAGGGGCGGCCGGGAGAGGGACTGCCAGCCTCCTCGAAGGACCCCCCTCCGGGCCCTCTAACCCCGCTGCCTCCCATCACCCACCCGCGCGATGCGGTTGGCCGCCTCTTCCTGGGCCACATTCGCCGCGAGGAGGAAGCCCTTCGGGGGTGCGGGAAACAGCCTCCGGCCGAGCACTATCTTGTCTTCCGGGGGGAAGGGGAGGAGCCGCCAGCAGGCCACCCTCCGGGTGAGGCGGTGGTCCGCCTCGCCGCCCTCGGTCTTCGCTACTCCGCCCCGATCGGTCAGATCCGTCGCCCGGGACAGGCCCCCCCCCCCCCCGGGAGGGATCCCTGCCTGGTTCGTCGAAGCGACTAATGGAGCGCCCTGACAGAGGAAGACCCTCTTCGGAGGGGCAGGCGGGGTCCAGGAGGTAGTATTGCTGCTGAACTCCCGGGAGCTGGACCGAGCCCGGCGGATGGACGAGGAGCCCGGCCAATCCTCGGGTGGGGAAGAGTACCCCCCACGGGGGAGGAACACCCGCCGGGAAAGCTCACCACGCCCTCCGGCGCGTGAGGGAGGGACCCCCTCCACAGGCGCCTCCCGCGACCCGTCGGGGGAGCCCTCGGCGGTGGTCTGGCTCCTCGAGGCCCTCCTCTCCGCCATCCGGGACGGCGTTGGAGTGGGGGCCGCACTTGAGGCGGCCCAGGACTACTACGGCGAGGACCCGGACACCTGCCTGGCGCTGGTCACTCCGTGCGCGGAGGAGTTGGAGGCGACCGCCCTCCGCAACCCCGCCTCACTGGAGCGGGGGGAGCAGGCCGCCCTCGGCAAGCTCTTGCGGCACGTCCGCGAGAAGCGCCTGCTCCAGAAGGGGCAGGAGGGGCCTAGACCCCCCCGCCCTCACCGGCGCAGGCCCTCCAACCTCCGGGCGTCATGGAGGGGATCTTCACCAGCCTCCCCGAGGGGGAATACCGTGACACGCGCCCCGCGCCGTCCGGCGGCTCGAACCCCCTCCCGCCCGCTGCGCAGCGGGATGCCACTCATGGGATCGCCCCGCCAAGGGGCGCCACAGGACGCGCCGGGGCAGGGGGGGAAGGGCAGGCGGGGATTTTCACTGACCCGAACACCCGCCTCTTGGTTCAGCACCTCAACCTCTCCCAGCGCATGGAGGCCGACGACTCCGAGAGGAGGGCCCCCTGCCCTGAGAGCCGCCCCGCCCGCCCGACCCGCCGCCAGACGCGTTCCGTGGCCCCATGGGGAGTTCCAGGACGAGGAGGAGGGGGAGGAGGAGGAGGAGGAGGAGGAGGAGGAGGATCCTCCTCCTCGTCCTCCTCCTACTCTTCCTCTTCCTCTGCCTTCTCCTTTCCCCTCCGTTCCCTCGCCTCGTCCTCCTTTTCCTCCTCCTTCCCTCCCCTCTCCTCCTCTGACCGCTCGTTGGATCTGAAGCCGCTCGTTGGTTTTCACGACCGCTCGTTGCCGCGCTGTGCTTCCGATGGCAGTGTCTTGATTTGTTTCAAACGTCTTGATATCGAGATAGATTTCTGTTTTTTCAAGGCGTTTCAGGACGTCTTGAAAACATCAAGACGCAGGATCTCAGGGGGGCTACCTCAGGAAGACGGAGTGCCGGCTGGCGGTCTACACCGCCCGTGGGTTCAACGCCTTCTACGTCGCCCTTTGCCCGGGCCTCGTCGGAAGGGGGCTGGCGACGCCGCCCGGAGGGGAGGAGACGGACGCTGGATGATCATGCACGAGGGAGGCTGCCCCGTCCTGGTCGTGAACCGGATTGCCTACGCCATCGCGGGGGGCTTCTGGGGGGGCCGCGACCTGGAACGGATGGCCAAGTGGTCCCTGGGAGCATCGGATTTCCCGCGGACCACTCGGGAGGAGTTCGAACGGTTCATCCCACACTCGGACCCCGCCTACATGGAGAAGCGTCCCGCCTGGACCGAGATCCTCGCCGTCTGGACCGACCAGGCCCACCGGAGCATCACCACCTTCTGCCTGTTCTACGGCCAAGACCACGAGAGGGGGAGGCGGGGCGCCTTGAGGAAGCTGGTGCAGCTCAACCTCGATGGCCCCAACCAGTGGACGGAGGGGGACCTCTTCGCGATCTGGGAGGAGCTCCACTGGGACTGGTGGGACGGCATCCGACTGATCGTCCAGCGGGCCCTCCGCGACCTCAGAAACCAGAACCCCACCGAGGAGGAGTTCAGGCTCCACCTTGGAGGGGCCGGGAGGCCAGCCGCGATTCCAGATGCCCCTCTCCTTCCAGCTGGACCACCCCAACGGGTTCTTTCGAGCCCGGGTGGTGTCCCGTAAGTCTTGGGAGCAACGGTCCGCCCTGTCTGCCCTCTCGCGGACGAGCAGAGCGAAGGTGCCACCCCCGCCCCCGGCGGGGCGCGCCGGCCAGGACGACAGCCCGCAGTACCCCATCGGCACGGCCCTGGAGGCGGAGGAGCATAAGGCGGCCCTGGCGGGTGTCCTTAAGAACCCGCAGGGCAAGAGGATTTGCATCCCCTTCAATTGCCACAGCACGCGCTGGCGGGGGAGCGGCTGCCGGGGCGCCCACCAGAAGATCAATGATCTGAAGGGCCTCCCCATGGAGACCAGGTTGCTCTTCTTCCGCTTCGGAGGGTTCCACAAGCTCCCCCTCGTGACGCCCGCGGCGGTGGGTGCCCGCATGGCTGCGCTCCGGAAGGGGCCGAAGCCCCGCCCGAAGACCCGCGGCGGGCAGAACGCCAACCGGGGCACGGAGACACCCCCAGGGGACCCCCCCACCACGGGGAGGGGGGGGCCCGAGCAGAGCGCCACGCAGGCGCCCGCCCCGGGGGTGCTGGCGTGCATTACCTGCCCGCGCCGCACGGCTTGGGGCACGCTCGACTTCGGCCAGTACCTCCACCCCACGGGGCCCCACGCCCATCTCATGCGGGAGAAGCTGGGGCTGCAGGAAGGCGAACCGGAGGGAGGGCAGTGCGTGCTCCTGAGCACCGCCGCCTCCTCGCTGTGGCGGCAGCATGGCACCCCCCCTCATCAGGGGGAAGTGCACGCCCTGGCCACCCGCTACCGGGCGGAGCTGCTGGAGGCGGCCGGCGATGCGCCGCCGGCCTCCAGTTCGCCCCTGGACGACGCACTCCGGGCGGGAGCCGCCGTCCCGCACTCGGGGAGAGACTACCGAGAGTTTCCCTTACTGGGAGGCCCCGCCCTCACCAGCGTCGACCTCCACGTGCGCACGCTCCAGGACGCCTACCTCCGCGAGACGCGGATTCCCAGCCGCGCGAGCGGCGACTCCCCCGACGCCTAGCTGTTCCTCAACCAGGGGCACGCCCTCGCACTGGGGCCCGCGCAGGAGGCCTTCACCTGGATCCGCCACCGGGGCGTGTGGCCCCGCCCGCGCCAAGCAGAGGCGCCCCCGGCCCCAGATGCCGTCGGCGAAATTCCCCGCCCACCCAAACCCGCAGGGGGGGGCGAAGGGCCTTCGGACCCTCAACTCCAGAGGGAGGAAGGCGGCATCGGCGGGGCATCGCCCGGAGCCGCCACGGACGCCCTAAGCGGCGAGACCGGGGGGAAGGGACCAGACCCGCCAACGCGGAGGGGGGCCGAGGGGAGGGGGGCCCCGGCGCACCTGGACGCGTTCAACCGAGCCACACAGGCGCTGGAGGAGGCACGGGGCCAGGACATGTTGGACCTCCTGGGGAAGGACGAGAAGCACGGCGCCCAGATCCGCACCCAATGGTACCGCTACGCCCGGAGCGTCGGAGCGGGGTGGGAGGAGGCGGAGTGGGGGAACAGGCGGAAGTACCCCCAGCGGCTGGTCGACACGTTCCTGAGTGAAATGAAGAAGGGCACGGTCTACCCTCCGCCGGACTCCACCTTCGAGAATGGAGGAATAACCACCAAAGGGCCCCCCACTTTCGGAAAGAGGCCGAAGGGGGAGAAGGGGGGGGCCAAGTGTGAGGAGGAAGAAGAGATGTCCCCACAGGGCGGATCGTCGGAGAGCGAGCGCGAGAAGGCCGCCAGTGGCCGGAGCAGGCAGGCCGGGGATGGGAAACCAGCCGCCGAAAGCCTCGCCCCACGCCCCCCCACGGAGCGCCGGAGAAGCAGGGGAAATGAGGACACCGCCGAGGCTCGCAGAGGGGAAAGCGCGAGCGGCGGGAGGGGAGGGAGCAGGGCCCCCCGGGACAGCCGCCCGAGCCGGAGGGACGCTGGGGCTTCCGAGCCCCCACGGCGGATCAAGGGGCCCCGCCGTCGCTCGCCCGTCAGTCCCCGCCGCGACCCGGGCCGAGGAGCGCGCGCCTCGCGGGGCCCTCGACCGGAGGAGCACGCGCGCCCCCGGAGCGCGGGGCGGCGGGCATGCCCAGAGGGACCAGACCGAAGGGGAAGGGTGGAGAGTCGTGCCCCTCGTGAGCGCTCCCTGCGCCGGCGAGGAGGGTCGGGGAGCAAAGTTGGACCCCGCCCGCCGCCGGCACCGGGCCGCGCGGGCGTGCGGCGCGTGTCCACCCCCAGGGGCTCCGTCCGGCAGGAAGTCTCGCTTGGCCCCCGCAAGAGGAGCCCCAGCCCCCCGTGGAAGCGGACCGGGGGGGGGGGGCCTGGGCTCCGCACGCGGGATTCGCCGCCCCCTAGGTCCCGCAGCCCCAGAAGGGCCGAGCCTCCCACAGCAGAGCCGCGTGAGCCCCGCCCTCCTGCCCAACCGGGTGGCCTCTGGCTATGCCTCGGCTGCGGGAAGGAGGTGGGGGACCGTCGGAGTCGCTGCGAGAACTGCTCCGCGCACTTCCTGACCAAGGTAAGGGCGCGGTGGTGCCCGAAGTGCCAGAGCGGCCCCAACCACCCGGGGAGGAGGGATAGCTGCGGTAGCTGCGGCGAGCCCTGCCACAAGAGGGAATGGCTCCTGGCCGAGGTGGAGCGGATGCGGCGGACCGAGAGGGGAGCGGAAGCGTGGGCCAGGTACGCCGAGCGGAACCCCGAGGGGGACCGCGAGACCGAACCCCAGACGACCCTCACCCTGCAGGACTTCGTCCTGGGTCTCCGACGTGGGACTTCACCCCCACAGGGCCGCCCCACCGGGAAGGGGAAGAGGCCCGGCACACCCCCGAAAGGAGGAAAGGGGCGTGGGTGGGGGAAAGAGCCACAGGGCGGCCGAGGGAAGTCCCGAGGGAAGTCTCGCTTGGGGAAGGGGAGTGGGCCCACGTCGCGCAGGCGCTGGAAGCACTACGACAACACCCAGCCCCCCCCAGGGGTGCGCCGGCACTATTGGAAAAGCCGCCCCTGCAAGACGCCGGGCTGCAAGCACCGCCACCACCACCCGAGGGGCCCCCCCGCGCCGGCCCAACCGGAAGACTGCCCGCCCAAGGACGGCTCCCCAGAGCGGGGGAGGAGCGGAAGCCTGGGACGACCCCGGCCCCGGGAACGGAGCCGGGGCGCCTCCTCGGAAAGCCGGGGGAGGGGATCGCCCTCCCCAGTCCGGAGTCCGGGCCAAGGAGGGCTCCCCCCCTGCGGCTCGGGACCCACCCGGTGCGGGAGGGGAGGCGAAGCCGGGCGTGGAGGACCTCCCGAGGGTCATCGAGGAGCAGAGCGTCGGAGGCGGCCAGCGCAAGCGGATCGCCGCCATCCTGCATCACGTGGAGGCGGCAGGCGGCCAGGTGGGAGGGACCGCGCCCAAACCCCGCGTGCGGCGCGGCATGGGAGTCATGGAGGTGCCCTGTGTCCACGCGCGGGTGGCCCCCCACACTCTATTCGTCGGGGCCAACGGGACCTCCCGCTACATCTCCTGCCACCTCTGCAGGATGGGGGCAGGCGCGCACCTGGCGGTAGCCAAGAAGCAGACGGAGGAGATTTGGAGGTTCCTGGTGACGCGCCTGATCTTCACCACGGAGGAGCGCAGGGCGCGGGCCAAGTTTCCAGATCCGTGGAAGACGGGACTTACGGAGGCCCCCTTGCCCCCGCCCCCAGACAGCCGCCTCGCCCGGCTGGTGATCGGAGAGGACCGAGACCCTGCCTTGGTCGCCGACCCTCGCGACCCGAGGCGGCCAGTCCAGACGAGGGAGCGTGCGGGAGCCGGCGCACTCACGCAGCGGGCATCCGCCTTCCTCGGAGGACTCTGGCCCGCGGGGCCCCGGGAGGAGGGCGAACCCCCGCGGGACCGCCGAGCGGTCGCACACCTCGACCGCGCCACCCTGCGCGTCCCCGACGGCGTTCCCGGCCACCTAGACTGGGGCGGCGAGACCTTCCTCGCCCTCCTCCGGGAGTACCCCGAGCGGCGTCGCCGGCTCCGCCGCCGCCGGCAGGAACCCCGTCTCCACGCGCTGCACAAGTTTCGGGATTGGCTGCGGGAGGAGTCTGCCTCGGGGAACCCCTTTGGAGGGGAGCCAGTCCCTCTGACCCCAGGGGGGGAGGAGACGGAGGACGACCCGGCGGACTTCATCCCGGCCGGGCAGGAGGCCTCGGGATGGACGGTGGAGGGAGCCTCCGAGGTGCCCCTCGCGCCCCGCCTGGGCGTCAACCCGCGACTCTTGGTCGCGGTCGACACCGCCAACGGAGGCATGACGTTCCATGGGTCCGACTTCCGGGTCAAGTACCTGCACCCCGACCATTAACATCTTCATTATCTTGCGGTTTCTTTATTTTCTTGCGGTTTCTTATGATTTTACGTTTGCTTTTTAAAGAATAACTTTAGAATCAAGCGGAATCTTTTAAAAACCACATGTAAAACACATAAATCCTTCAACAAGATAACGAAAACCCGTAAGAGATATGGTTTTTCTTTAAAAATACCACGGGGATCCAAATTACGGGTCCGAGCGGATCTTGGCTATATTGAAAGTATCTTGGGGCCTTGGGTGTCTGGGGTGGCTCGGGTGTCTGGGGTATCTTGGGGTACCTGGGGTATTTGGGGTATATTTTGTATCTTGTGTATATTGGGTGTCCTGGGTATCTTGGGTCACGAAACGTGCGAGTGGGCAACAAGAAACCCAGCGTTCGACAGTAGCGTCTGGGGCTCGAGCCAACGCATTCTTCCTCGGGGCTTTCACGACCTCGAGTCTTCATATTCGTTCCCTCGAGGCTCTGTCTTCGTTCTCTCGTGGCTCGACCCCGAGCCCTCATGGCATCTACGGGCCATTTCCGCGGCGTTGTCCCAGGCGAACCGTTTCAAAGCAGCATTGTCGGCAACTACGACCATGCGATGAGGAGGGCGGAGGTCAACCTCCAGAGCACGGCCTTTATCATGAAGGACGTCGGCGCTGGCATCTCCCGCGAGATTGCCACGCTGCAGGATCACAAGCGCCTGCTCCAGCTCAGCCTGGTGCGCGCGAAGCATGGCAAGGCGGACAACGTCAGGGACCAGATGGCCAAGTCGGAGTACGAGTATCAGCTGAAGGACCAGATCGACTCGCTCACGAAGATGATCGATGAGCTCAGCAAGCAGCACGGCTTCATCAACATCAAGGCGAACCAGACAGTCGACGTGACCAGCGACAAGAACTACAACGAGCCCCAGAGCGACGAGCAGGCGATCATCATGAAGCTGGAGACGGGCGAGGAGACGCTCCTGATCGAGAAGGATGGCGCCCCCTACCAGGTCCCGTGAAAGGCTGGCGATCCGAACTCCTGGGTGCACTACGGCTGGAAGCAGAAGGACCCGTCCTTGTGGGTGGATCCCCTGTCAGTCGGCAGCAGTGGCAGCAGTCCAGCGGTGCCCACGGACACCAAGACTCTCTGGGTAAAGGTCGAGGCACTCGAGCGCAAGTTGGCGGGGTCGACCGCTGGGCCCTTGGAGCAGGCTTAGCGCGGCGCGGCCTGAGTGAGGGAGCGGCTCATCATGCGAGTGCGAAGCCTGTATTTTTCCCACCAGTGGCGTGGAGACGCGAAGGCTGTAGTTTTTTCCCCGCCGACGGCGTGGGGACGAAGCGATTGGATGAACTATGCTATTGGGACGTGCAGCGATGCGTGCACTGATAAAAACAGTTGGATCACCAATGCAATATGCATTGCAATCTGCACTGAAGCACGCAATCGCTATAAGGTCAGCATCCTTGCCATCATGGGTTCCAATTGTCATAGGGCCCGCATCCTTGCCATCAGAGGCCCTCAGGAGAGTGGAAGGACGTCCCATGTGGCCCCAAGAGACCCACAGGCCCCAAGATGCCCTGAGAGGCTCGTAGGCCCCAAGAGGCTGTAAGAGGCCCCAAGGCGAGAGCCCCATTTTGGAGGAGGAGCCACATTTCAATCGTGAGCGCTCCGTGTCCTAAGAAATCGGAGGCCACGCCGTAACGGGTGACACGCACATTTTCTGCGTAACGATTGATTGGGAAATCCATTCCAAATCCGAAACCCAAATCCCCCTCCGTCCCAGAGTTCCCTGGGCTGTCCTGATTTTGGTGTGTGATTGCCAATGGTTTGCGTTGTGCGTGTGTCTTTGAAGTTTGTTTCTGCCCACGCTGCCCATGTTGGTCAGAAGTTTCTAAAGGGGGGGGGGGGCTTTGGCCTGGGCGTTCTCTTTCCTGTGATGCCTGGACCACACCACACCACACGCGCGCAAATGCCCCTCCCCCCCCAAAAAAAAAATGATGCCACCGTGTTCTTGCATAGCCACTTTGGCTCAGCATGGCAGCCCTTCGGACCCCTGGTTGCGACCTCGGAGGTGACGATGCTGAGCGCATCTTCGATTCACACATCAAGATGTCGCAATGCACCCCAGACAAGCTGTGGTGTTTATCGCGCTTGACAGCGCATGGGATGACATCTGATTGGCCAGCCTTGAAGAAGGCGTTCGATGAGCTCCACGCGATTCTCATGACTTCACATGGGCTCATTCCTCACCAGGTTTCGCTCAACCGCCCGTTCAGGAAGTGGATTGCTGGCAAGGGTCTGCAATGGACGCCTACAGAAATAGAGAGGTGCGTGCTGAACCTCCGCACGATGCTGTCGACTCTTCTTGACAGGAAGCGTCGCGATCAAGATGCCCCTCGAAACTACGGCCAACTCCAGATCCTCATGGACATGATGAAGCTCGTGAAGAACGACGGTGGCAATCGCAGGCTCTCGCGCAAGCAGGACGTCCCGACCGTTGCGCCGATTTCCCAAAAAACACCGCCACGGTCGAGATCAGCGGCGACGAGAAAGCCGAGGAGGTTCGCTTAGACGACGCCGTGAGCAGCGAAGATGACTTGGAGCGCAAGCTGTTCGGATCCAAGTCGTCTACGAGTGCCACCACGACACCTGGGGCCGTTCCGCTGACGGCATCAGCTCTGGCCGAGCTGGCGGCGTGTCCACCTGCAGGGCCATCTCCGCAGGAGTACGCCAGCACCAACAAGACCAAGAAGGATAAGACGAAACCATCCGTGCCACTGCATTCTTCTGCAGATGAGGGCTCTGAAGACGGACAAGAGCAGCATGTGCACGTAGCCAAGGGCAAGCGCAAGAAGCGCAAGGGCAAGGGCAAGGGCAAGCGTAAGTCGCCATCGTCGGCCAAGCGCAAGACACCAGCCAAGAGCAAGGCCGATGCCACCGAGAGTGCTGTCGATCCAATTGCCAACTACATCGGCATCAAGGGCGCGCGCCTGTCTTTGCTGAGGAACCGAGTGTATTCCAAAGCGCACGCCATGGAGAAGAAATACCGACTCGACATGGGGTGGCCCAGGGAGACAGCATTGGAGTCTGCAGCAAAGTATGCTAACAAGCAGGTCTCGCGCTGGCTCAAGGCCATTGGCGAAGACACATGAGTTTTATTTTTGCTGCGCTGCTCGGCGATTTGGGGCTCGCTGTTGCAGGCAATTTCTGGGTTGCACCTCGAAGCGCAGGGCAGGCCCACAGAAAATGGAAATACAGTCAGATTAAAGAGTAAGAATTGCATTCGTGTGTCGAGGGTGTCTCAAGCGAAACACCGTCCACGGAACTTGTTGAGGATGTTTCAAGCGACGGGCGCATCTTGTAGATTCCAGGCTCCCCTGGGGGATCGCGTGGAGGACAGCTCAGCTTTTGTCGAGGATGTCTCGAGCGATGGTTTTGCCTTGCATGATCTGGTGGGGGCCTCTCAAGAGAGCCCCTTTGGCTCCGCGTTCGCGAATGTCTCCGAAGAAACACTTTGACTTTTGGGAAACAGTTTAGGGCTGCAGGAATCAAACACTATGTGACCACTTGTTTTCAGTGTGCGTGAACAGCCCATCCGAGGACATGGGTCGCTGCACCGAAACATACGAGAAACAACAAGGCGGTTGAAGAATGATTGAACCATGCATACTTCAACGCATAATTCAATCTACAATTCGACTCGGGGCCCAATCAGATCCCACCGGGGTTCGAGCCAAGTCCGCAAAACGAAAGATCCGTCGCGGTGGCCAGCGGCCTTACCTCGTGATCTGAAATTTTGACGCTTCGCGTATCCCCACCAGCCCATCCAAAAACGATGCCCAGGCGAATTGCGGTGATCAGGGTAAGTGAGGGAGCATACAGAGTAGCAAAGGGCTGGGGGACCCGTCTTACCCAAGAGGGCGAGGATGGAGGAGTCGGAGGAGGATGAGGAGGAGGAGGAGGGGGAGGAGGGGCAGCAGGTGGGAAAAGTGGGAGGAGGGAGGAGGGAGGAGGGGGAATAGGCGGATGATGAGGAGGAGGGGGAGGAGGAGGAGGATGAGGAGAGAAGAGGAAAGGAGGAGGAGGATGAGGCTGATAAAGTTGAGGAGACGGAGGAGGAGTAGGCCGACAAGGAGGAGGAGGAGGGGGAGGAGGATGAGAAAGATGAGAAGGAACACGAACAATGACGTGCACAAGAGCCTCCTAGGATGTCCCTTGGAAGTTGTTTGGGAGTCCTCTTGGAGCGCCTGGGGGATTCTTGGATGCCTCGGGTTCCATCTTCCCTTCTTCCCCTTCGGGGAGGGGTTTACCCCTCCCCCTAACCCCCTCCCCTGGACCTGGACGGGGGGGGTCGCTGGTAGTTGGAGCGTCCAAAACGGCCTCGGCGAGGAAGCCAACATCACCGATTTTACTAGGGTGCTGGCCGAATTTAGCCCCCTTCCTTTGATCGATCACCTCCTAGATGGCCCCAAGAGCGCTCCCAAGGCCCCCAAGAGCGCCCCAAGAGGGCCTCAAGAGGCGCCCAGGAGGCCCCAAGAGGTCCCCAAGAGGCCCTGAAGAAGCTCCCTAGACCCCCAAGGGGCCTCAAGAGGAACTCCCCTAAACCACCTACGCCCAGAGGGCTGGTGGGATTTGCAAATGGCACACGTCCGTTCCAGAGCCGTCTCTCGGCTCAAACCAAGATCATTCTGGGGTGCCCTAGTTCCCTCTATGTCTGGTGAGTTTGTCGCCTTTGGAGGGCGAGGCCATCGCCTGGGCAGCAATGGCGAGATCATACCACAGCAGCTCCCAGCGAGGGACAGCCCCAGCAGCAGCCTGGCGATGGTGACAGCGTAGCCGGCGAGCGGGGCGAGGCGGCGCACCCGACGCTCAACTCCGAGGTCGTGGACTTGGAGGGCGGTGACGACGGCGATGGGCGGGAACCTGCCGATGATGAGCGTGATGAGCGTCCGAATTCAGAACACGATGAGTTCGTCGTCGCCGTGGAGGGCGCGTCACTTCGCCTGAAGAACACCATGGACGCGATGATGGTCGCGCAGGGCTGGATCGAGAAGCTTGGTGACAACAAGTGGACCGAGAAGCTCAAGCATGATGCATCGAGGCTGCTCGCAGACATGGAGCACTTCGAGAACTGGACCAATGGGATCAACTGGCACACGGAGAACATGCAACCACTGCTACAGACCATAGAAGAGAGCCACGCGGAGTTCAATGAGCGCGTGGCGAAGCTCAAGCCGTACATGCCGCAGTTGCAGGAGGGCGCCGACGAGAAGACGGAGGGGGCCCGAGATGCAGCGGACGAGGTGGACGAGAAGAAGTTCTTCGTCAAATCGAGCAGGCGCGAGAAGCCAGTCATGAAGACCAAGGGCAAGTCCAAGGACGCGAGCACTGGCAAGGGCTCCAAGGGCAAGGGGGCCAAGGGCAAGGACAAGCCCGACAAGACCCCGACGGCGAAGAAGCAGGCCAAGGGCAAGGGCCAGGCGAGCAGGAAGAGGCCATCAGCTGCTCCGCCCAGAGGTGTGGATGACGATGGCACAGACTCGGACGATCAGCCAATCTGCAGTCAGTCCTCGAAGTGATGGGCACGGACAGAGTCCAGATAGTGTTTCGCATGCGCCGTCGCCGAGCGCGGCGGCGCGTGCTCGCTCGCCGAGGCCCAGCCCTGTAGATCAGATCCCGCTGGCAACGGCTGCTGTACTGTTGAAAACTGCGTGCTCCATTTTTGCAGTGCGAGTTCACAACCATGCAGTGCAATGCCCAGGGTGCACATGCGAACCATCAAATTGAATTATCGATTGAATTATAGCTATAATTCAATCTATAATTCAATCACGTTTTTCATATACATATATGGTTTTATAGATTGAATTATAGATTGAATTATAGATTGAATTATAGCTATAATTCAATCTGTAATTCAATTTGATGGCGAACGAAGTTCGGAGGAGTCGATCCTGAACATTATGTGTCTCTTTCGGGGTCCGTGTAAGTCCAGCCCGTCTGTGTGAAACACATGTAACTAACTACATTTCTCTCTGAATAAGGTTTCCGTGGTCGGTACTCAGGGGATCCAGGGTCGAGGCTGCAGCGTTGTGATTGTCCAGTGGGCCTCTGTCAACGACGATCTCTTTGCAGCTTCAACTGCTTCAGCCTGAACCCACCTCCCCTTCTGGAGGGATGGCACCGCTCTCGTCACTGCAGACGTTTTCCATCGAGCATTGCTGGCGCCAGTTCGGGCCACCCCGTTCGGCGCCAGGACATCGCGCCTCGATGGGGCCGAAGTGGATCGCAGCGAAGCTCTCGGAGATTCAGCTATCCGACGAGGAAATCGAGGCTGCGGAGAGAGTGCTTCAGGCTGCAGATCAGAAGCGCGTGAACTCGATCAAGCAGGGGCTCAAGGCGTTTGTCGCTAGCAACCCTGACTCTCAGATCACGACGGCCAACCGCTACGACGAGAAGTGCATCCTGAATTTCATCGGTCACCAGGCTCGCTGCCAGGACGCGCAGAGGAAGACCATGGCGTCGAAGGAGGTCGCCATCCAGAAGTCGAAGTTCTCGGGCGTGATTCGCATGTCCGCCCACACCATGGATCGAGAGCTTGGGCCACAGAAGGCAGAGTTGTGGCGGTCGGTTCTCAAAGCTTTACCAGATTCTCTCACTGGCCGCACCGAGCCATAATATTTGGAATACCCTGTGCCGAAGAACTGGGAGCGCATGACCGAGAGCGAGATGAAGAAGTTCTTGGTGGAGACCCAGGGCGACAGCAGCTTAGAGGACGTGCAGATGGCCATGGATCGCCAGGGGCCTTCCATGGAGCTGAGCGGCTCGGTGGCATCGAGCAGCGGAGTCGACCCTTCCCAGGTGGAAGTGGAGCCTGCCGACGCTGAGGAGCAGGCGAAGAAAGCGCTCGCCCTCAAGGTTGCCAAGCTCCAGTCCGAGTTACCGCAGTTGGTCAGGGAGTTCCAGGACAAGACCTTGGAGCTCAAGCTGATCCAGGCAAAAGCGAAGAACAAAGCCGACCCCTACCACTCGGAGTTCATGAACGATCTCGAAGGATGCTTGGAAAAAAAGAAGACGACCAAATGGATCTTGGAGCGCCTGCACACGGAAGAGGCCGACGCGAAGGAGGTTCCCAAATTGATCAAGCAGGTGGACGATCTGCGCGGGAAGTACGAGCAGATCGAGGAGTTCTCGTTGCGGAACGGCTACAAGGAGAAGGTCAACCCGAAGAAGCGCTCGCGTAAGTAGACGAGTTGAGGAGGTCAAGACACGTTTCAGTTTCTCTTGGTCTCGAGGCAGCCGTCTTGTCGACAGCAGTGCCGCTAAGACACTCATAGGGGACGAGTGCATCGCCCACTGAAGCAGCCTCGGACAAAAAGGAAAACTTACCCTGGAGGAGGACCCAACCATTTGCAGTTGTGAGTGCCGCCTTCGGTGGAGCTTCCTGTGTGGGGCCACGATGCTAGTGAGGGATGTGCCGAACTGGCCTGAGGCCGCCATGCGATCCCTGCCAGCGGGGCATTCGGTAGAGCTCCGTATAGAGCCACGACCTTCACTAGAGGTGTGCCGAACTGATCCGACGGGAGGGCAAGACAGCCACATGTGATGATGTGATGATGATGATGATGACGATGATGATGATGATGATGATGATGTGGATGACGATGGTGATGAAGGTAATTGGGGGAGGGAGGGGGGGAGGGGGAGGGCGAGGAGAGGCGAGGGACGCGGGGCGCTGCCTGTTCAAAACGAGGACCCAACGCCAAAGGATGGTTGGTAACAGACTGGGTGGGGCTCACCACGCCACGCACCATTAACAACATTAACAACAATAACAACAACGCTCATGTTGAGACGGTTCGCCATGCAGCATCAGCAACAAACACAATTAGCCGTGACAAGAAGAGCAGCAACAACAACAACAACAACGGCAACACAATCGGCAAGCAATGGCATAATTACAGTAACAACAGAACCAAGCCAACAACATCTGGCGACGCGTCTTTCCCAAGAAATGAAACCAAACATTGCTGCGGGGGCATCGCCGCCTCCTGCCGGCCTGTGGGGAGTTGGGTCCTCGTCTGTGCTTCTGGACTGGTCGTCGTCCTCGTCCCTGCTCTCGCTGCTCGCTCTGAATGCTCGTCTACTGATTCCCAATCGTCCACCCACCTATGGTGTGAGATGTGGATCCGCATACGTGAATTAGAGCGCCTCGTCAACTCAATGCAACACAGGGCAAGTGAAATGCATAGTCGCAGAGTCGCACATTATGATATTCAGAATATAGCTCGACCTGAAACAAAGAGTTTCGCAACATGGGAAGCATTTCCGTACGACCTCAGCCTTGGAACGTTAAACTCTTGTGTTCCGTCGCCGTTTTGGCTCTAGCATGAGAAACCGATGAGCACGCGCAGCCTGCGCATTTTGTTCGTATGTTTACTTTGCACGCATGGCTTCGGTGCGAAGCGAGGTGTGCGGCAGAGGCTGGCAGAGGCTGAGGCTGCGCCAGACACGCCTCCTCCTGATGGCAAGCCCGAATTGCCATCTCATCGTGTTCGGGGCGGAGTGCGGCGGCGACTTGAAGCTGGCACCGTCACTGGCCCGCAGGCTTCAGCATCTTTGCCATTGTATCGTTCGCTGAAGAGGGATTGGGGGTCTGGCGTGCTCAGCTCTGCACGCGTGCAAGAGTACTCGCACGGCGCCCGCGAGCAAGGCGCTATCGGACTGGATCGTTTGGCCGACGCTGGTGCAAACGGGCAACGCCCTGGGAATTTATTCCGCGACCTCAAGAGGATATTCGGCTGGCCGTCAGGTTGCGCGCCAATTGGGTGGATTAAGTTGCCAACCAAGAGAGGACGTGCTACGCCTCATCCTGTGCTCTGGCCCCACGTTTTTGTGAAGCGCATGTTTGATGAGCGGGCCGACCTTTTCACGCAGCGCCTTTGCGGGGCAGACGGCTCATGCAACCATTTTTGGGAAGGGACATCCGATTCGGCGTTCGTGCGGCGGCGCCCGAATCTCCCTCGTGAAATCTGGCCAACAACGATCCCGCTTGGTTTTCACGCCGATGGCGGGGGGCTCAACAAACACGATTCTTTGTTTGGACTGTCGTGGAATAGCCTCGCTACGAGTAAGACATCGTCGGTGCAATCCCGTTTCCTCTTCACAGGGATTAGAAAGTCGGACATGGTACCCGAGACGCTGGACCTGCTGATGGAAGGTTTCTCTTGGAGCGCCAATATTCTGCTGACGGGTGAAACGCCGATGCTTGACTGGCAGAATAACGAACTACCAGGTGGCGGCCTCCCCCTCGCAGGTGGCTGGAAAGGCCAGGTCGCCCAAGTTCGGGGCGACTGGCAATTCTTTTGCCGGGCGTTCTACTTTGCCCAATGGAATGCTGCCGACGTCATGTGTCCATTCTGCAGGGCGTCGAACGTCCATCGCGAAAGGGCATGGTATGACGTGGGCCCAGAAGCAGGGTGGAGAGCAACCGTTTGGTCCCACGAAGCATTCTTGGCCCATCTGGCCTCGCAAGGCCTTCCCGCGCCTGCTTTCTTTCAGCCAAGACATGGGGTCATCGGCCTCAGGCTGGATAGTGTGATGGTCGACATCCTGCATACACTGGACTTGGGCATGACAGCTCATGTCATCGGTAGCGTCCTTTTTGCATTCGCATGTTTGCGAAAGAGTTTCGGCGGAGCCACGTACGAGGAGGGCGCTTCCCGATTGTCGTCATACTTGAAGCAATGGCACCAGCAGACAGGAAGCCACTCTCGCATCGAAGGTGTCTTGACCCTGGCCAGGCTTCGCACCGATAAAGGTTGGGCGAAGTTGAAAGTACATGGCGCCGCTACCAGGCATCTGACGTCATTCGCATTGCACGTGCTGTCCCAATTTGCTAATTTTAATGACGCGCAATGTGGCCTGCACGATCGGTTGGCTTCTGCTGCGTGCCAGTTGCTCGACCGTTTTTATGAGATAGTGAAAATAGAAAGCTCGTACATGAGTGACGCTATACACGAGGAGCTGGAGACGTTGAGTGCACAGTTTACGTCGATTTATTGTAAGCTTTCGAACTGGAGTTTTTCAAAACATCTCAAGATCTGGAAATTAGCGCCCAAGCTACACCTTTTCGAGCACCTTGTGATGCAGTCGATGCAATTCGGGAATCCGCCCTACTGGTGGACATACGCGGATGAAGATCTGGTTGGGCGCTTGATAAGAATTCTTGACGCTTCGCGTATCCCCACCAGCCCATCCAAAAACGATGCCCAGGCGAATTGCGGTGATAGGGGAGTGAGAGAACATACAGAGTAGCAAAAGGCTGGGGGACCCGTCCTACCCAAGAGGGCGAGGATGGAGGAGGAGTCGGAGGAGGGTGAGGAGGAGGAGGAGGAGGAGGAGGAGGGGGAGGAGGGGCAGCAGGTGGGAAAAGTGGGAGGAGGGAGGAGGGAGGAGGGGGAATAGGCGGATGATGGGGAGGAGGGGGAGGAGGAGGAGGAGGATGAGGAGGGGGAGGGAGAGACGAGGAAAGGAGGAGGAGGATGAGGCTGATAAAGTGGAGGAGAAGGAAGAGGAGTAGGCCGACAAGGAGGAGGAGGAGGAGAAGGAGAAATGTGAGAAGGAGCAAGAACAATGACGTACACAAGAGCCTCCTAGGATGTCCTTTGGAAGTTGTTTTGGAGTCCTCTTGGAGCGCCTGGGGGATTCTTGGATGCCTCGGGGATCCTCTTGAGGCCTCCTGGGGGTCTAGGGAGCCTCTTCAGGGCCTCTGGGGGACCTCTTGGGGCCTCCTGGGCGCCTCTTGAAGTCCTCTTGGGGCGCTCTTGGGAACCTTGGGGGCGCTCTTGGGGCCATCTTGGATGTGATCGATCAAAGGAAGGGGGTCCCTCAATTAGCCTCCCCCGTCGGGAGCCTCTAAAATCGGCCAAAACCCTAGTAAAACCGATGATGTTGGCTTCCTCGCCGAGGCCGTTTTGGACGCTCCAACTACCAGCGAAACCTCCCGTCCAGGTCCAGGGGGGAGGGTGAGGGGGAGGGGTAAACCCCTCCCCGAAGGGGAAGAAGGGAAGATGGAATATGCAATTCCCTAAACCACCTACGCCCAGAGGGCTGGTGGGATTTCTCATACTGTTCATCCGAATACAATCGCTGAGTCTATGTTGTGTAAATGGGCGCACTGTGTGTTTGACGAGATATTGTTGGATCTCGATGTGGATACCTGGAACTGAGGTAGATCATTATCATCATCATCATCATCATCATCATCAACATCATCATCATCATCACTCATCACCATCACTGGGATCTCAGCAAGAGAAGCGGGTGGATTCAAACGGGGGTACTACCTAGTTTTCTAAGAAAGACCAGTCGCGGCGACGAGAGCAACTGAAAACAACGTTTAAGAATGGCACGGGGAATTTTAAAGGCACATCCCTTATGAGTTCTTGAATGCCCGTATATCTTACGGCCCCCGTAAGATCTTATGGTTGTTGATGCTCTGGGCAGGTCGCCCGCGCCCTCGGACTCGACTTCATGAGAGGCCCCCGGGTGGACGAGGAGCCCCACCTGTTCCCGGGACTCGGGCAGGGCAGCGCCCAAGCACGCCGGGCCTGGAACTTCCGCCTGCACAGAGGTGCCTGGCAACTTAAATTAAGACTCGAGAATATGTTGCTAAAAATTAAGAGTCGCGCCATGGTGCGATCACTTAGTTTTTCTGACATGTAAGCATTAACAGCGATTTGAAGCTGGCTTCTCCATGCCAGAAACGGAAATCGGGATTTATCGCGCTGGTGCGCCACAGCGGCGCGTCGACGCACAATGTCAACACGAAGCGCTCGAAAACAGCATGGGCAACTGTCACCAATGGTTTGTTTTAAAATGCTTGTGGTCCTTGCGTGCTGATGCATCTGCGTGCCCTGTGATGTTCTCGGTTTCTCGTGGAACGCGGCCCCTGGCGGCAGCGGGGCGCGGCGGGGGAGGGCGAAGCCTTGTTGTTCTCGGTTGCTCGCGGCCCGCGGGCCCCTCGCAGGTAAACGTCATGGAGGCATTGGAACCCCATGGGAATCTTTGGAAGGCCCCAAGCACCCTGAATTCCCTGGGCCGTGGGGGGCCTTTGGCCCCTGGGATCCCCATGGGCGGCCCTAGACACCTTGAGCCCTGGACTCCTGAAAACCCTTGGGGGCTTCAGATCTCGCGCATTTCCACGCACCCCTCGCGCTGATCGCGGTGTCTGGTGGATCAGCGGACCGCAAGGTTTGTTGGTCCTTCGGGCATGTGTCGAATTCAAGCTTGAAGGGTCAAGTTTGGCTCAAACTTGAGAGGCCAAATTTGGCGCGAAGGCGGACAACCAGCTCAAACTTGAAGGGTCAAGTTTGGCTCAAATTTTAGGGGTCAAGTTTGGCGCAAATTGGGTGGCGCCGCAAGGGAGAGAAGGGGGAGAGGAGGAGGAGGCGGAGAAGGAGGAGGAGGGGGAGGAGGAGGAGGAGGAGGAGGAGGACGTTCCACACGGACCATGGACCATTTGGGCTTAGGAGGAGGAGGGAGGAGGAGGGGGAGGTGGGAGGAGGACGACGCTCCAAACAGACCATGGACCACACACCGCCCTGCATTCGAATCTCTAAATTTGCACTTGCAGTAAATGCTGCAGGGTCGGAACATACCCCTGGGGACCCCAGGGGTGGCACCCGCAAGGCACCGCTGGAACAGGGCGCCCGCAGGGCACCAAGGCGCGCGCAGTGCACCACAAACACCGCCATGGCACCATCAAGGGAACGCGCCCGCATGGCACCCGTGAAATGTGCAGAGCGCGAAGCGCCAGAAAAAAAAAAAACACACAACGTGAGTTTCCAGACGTGCCGAACGCGAAGCGTGACGATTATATAACAAGAGCGTTCCTGCAAATTGGCGTTGTCAGCGGTGCGTGTGCGTGTGTGTGTGTGTGTGTGTATGTGCTTGTGTTTGTGTTTGTGTTTGAGTGTGTTGTTTGTGTTTGTGTGTGTGTGTTTGTTTTGTGACGTTGGCAAGAACGATTATATAACAAGAACGTTTGTGTGCGTGTGTTTTTGTTTCTGTTTCTTTTCTTGAGCCCGACCAGCTTGCTGTTCACACAGTCCTGCTCTTCTTCGGCGCAGGGGCTGCGTCGCCGTGCGCTCTCCGAAACTCAACCAAGACCCTCCACATCCAATTCCACCTGTGAGCGGCAGCACATACCTTTTTCAAATATCCGTTCAATTGCTCGTCGAACCAGGCGCCGTACGCAGATGGGGACCCAGTCATATACACGGAGCTCACAAGATGGCAGCCTTGGTGGTGTTTGGGTTTGAATTTGATTTCCAACTCTCTGGCGATCCTCAAATGAATTTTGTACTCGTCGCAAAACGTTTGCACTTCCGAAGCTGACCAAATGCCTTTGTTCGCCTTGAGAATGCCAAGCATTCGACACAATGCCTGGCCGCACCGAAGCACACTCGAATACAGAGGGAGGTTCTTGGCACTCGGCAGCGCTAGCACTTCAGAAACAACAAATATTAGCATTGTGTTCGTTTCCGCCCCTTGCATTTTGAACTCACCTGATCCTTCTGATCCAAACATGTTGAATGTTAAGTTTTGGATATCTGCATTGATTCTGCCAGCCTTTTTCTCTACCTTGAGCCATGCAAACAACATGGCACGAATGCGGTCGAGTGAATGCGCATTCTTCCCATCTTTATTTGTGGACGGACTGGCAAACACATTGTGATCGAATAGCCACCAAATGCAAAAATTCAAATAAAAACCGAACACGCCAAGGGACAGACAGTGCAGCCAGTCGACTGCCATGCTGCCTGGATGTATGTATGTCTCCGGACAGAAAATAGGACACCTCCTCCGCACCGACGTTTCTTCGGACCGCCTCCAGAAGAGAGCCCAGAACGGTTTGTCCTTCCCGTCGAAGTCCAAAATGTTAGGCATGTCACGGTGGGGCTCGACGCGATCTCCTTTCTTGAGGCCGAGTTCTGGAAGGTCAACCATGAGACAACGGCCTCTGTTGCCGTGACTTGTCCTGTCGTACTCCAACGATCCACGGAGCCGTGGGAAATTATCTTGTGTAACAAGTATCCAAAACTCGCAGCGGTTGCAAGCATCGTCGTACTTTTCAAGGGTATGCGGCTGCCATGGCATATCGCCAGTGCAGGATAAGCCAGCAAATGTATCCCAATTATCATGATTACACTCGCACACTGGGCAAGGGTGTTTGATTGTTCCGAAGGATGGGAAACCGTACATCTTCGTAGACTCCACCCAATCATGTTTCAACCACAGCACGACAGCCTTCTCCAACTTTGATTTGGAGCACGCTGCCTCCAGTGTCTCAGACTCTCGCCAGTCAGCTCCGTCATGCCTTTTGGCTGGGGCAATTCCAGCAGCTAGCGACATCAAGCTCCAACGCATCGCCAACTGGAGCACGTAAACCGAATGCCATCCCCTGCAACCGCAGGAACAAAGATCAGACTTCCGCATCACAGCGCAAACATGACGCACGCCTGAAATAATGTTATACACCCACAGCGCAATGCAGCTATCTGTTCGTGTGAAGCTGAAGCCGTCAGTGTATACTGCGAGCGGCCATACGCGTTCGCCTTCGGGCGAGGCGCGCACAACGTCGTGGCTGAAATATACTGGAGGGAGGGCCTTCTTAGATATAGCAGCCTCGAGCTTACCCTGGAGCGACGGATCCATTTTCAACTCATTCTGAATGCAGACGTGAGGAGGAGAAAACGGCACATGCAAGGTCACCATGGATTGGTCCGCTCTGCGAGTGGACGGGACATCGAGCATGTAGAATTGTTCGTCTTTGCGTCGGGTTCCGAGCACCGAGTCCAAGTGTTTATTGTATGCACCGCTCTGCTTACCAGGACCAAACGAGAGAGCCTCAACACCTTTCGCACCAGCCTTTGTAGCCCAGTACGCAATCACACATATGGTATTTGCATGCACCGTGGCACCAGTCTGTTTCAAGGACACGAGATACTCGAACAATGTCTCACCACATTCTTGAAGGCTCAAACTATCAATAGCTTCACCGTCATCTCCCAGCCCCCTGGGTGCATCCCACCAGGCAGCCTTGTCCCAACTATGTAAGGTTGCCATTTCTTGTAATGGAGAAACTGGTATCCGAGCCCAAGCAGTTACCGACGGAACAGGGGAGGAGGAAGAGAGGAACGAAGGAGGACTGGATGCGTAAGGTTCTGGGAGACCCCCAATAGGTTCCCCACGCCCCTTGGACATCAGTTTCACTCCCCCCCACCTAAGGATCCTTAGGGGGGGGGGGTGTGAAGGACGTTGTTTGCGAATTCGAATTGGTGTCACCTGCCGCTGATCATGCTGCTCACTCTGATCATCCTCCACGTCTGTCCAACCAATCCTTCCTCCCACTACGCCCCCTCGCCCTCCTCCTCCTATACAGTTTTCTGCTTTACCTGGGAGGGGCAGCCTAACATCGAACGTCATTGAAAATCATTGAACATCATTGAACATCATGGTGACCAACATCATTGAACATCATTGCCATTTTGAGGGGATGTCTCAGGCGAAAACGTCATGGGTCTAATTTCGCCCTGGATTAAAATCATTGAAGATCATTGGACATCATGGGGCGTACACCGGGGTGATTTCCAGAGAACGTAGCGATATTTCGATATATGATTGTGTTGTTGTTGATTTTCGTTGTCGAGGTCCATGCGATCTGTGTTTTGATAGTTTTCTTCGTCATGGCCTGTCTCTTTGACCTGAAAAGTCGGTCGACGATGCATCGCTCGAATGCTTGTTCAGTGCGGGCCCTGCCGCACTCGATCAAACAACGCCGACCGATCCCCTTGGCCAGCATCGCGCTCCCACTAACGTAAACAGTGGCACCTCAGGCTGCGATGGAGGCCTCATACACCCTCTTGCAACGGTTGGTTGCCTCGACCAGCTTCGCGACGAGGGAGTCCAGCTCTCCCGAGCGGTTGGTCTCATTCACGATGTCGGTCGCCTCCAGGTTTGCTTTGGCCCACTTCTGGAAGTTGTCCGCCAGGCCGACGTTCGCCCAATAGGGAGAGCTCTCGAGGAAGGTCTCCACTGCCTTCCTTGCCTCACGGAGGTCCTGGACCATCCCATCTCCTACAGCTTTCTGCCAATCCACTTTCGTGGAGATCGCGTGCGTGACATCCTTGCAGCTTTGCTGAGCCTTGGACGCATCCGCATATGCCTTCAACGCCTTGGTGAAGGAGAACTTGGCCGCCTTGCGAGGCTGCCCAGCATCGGGTTGAGCTCCGCGCTGCCTCTTAGCAGGATTCGTAGTCGGGTCCTTGCCCTTTGGAGGGGTGCGCGTCTCCTGGCCCTGCTTCGTCTTCGGGGTCTCCGTGGTCGGCTCGGCTGCGGACCCTGCGGTCTCCGTGTCGGACTTCTTGAAGATCTTCTCCGTGCCCTTCGTGCGCTTGAAGTTGCTGTCGACGTACTCGTCCAAGTGAAGAAACTTCACCCTCTCGCTCTGCATGTCGGTCTTGATGAACGGTTCGCCAACAAACGTTTTCCCCGCTTGCATGAGTTTGAAGCAGTTCTTCACCACGTTCAGTGCCGCCTTGTACGCCAGCTCATCGTTCCCCTCGTCGCGCACGATGATGCTGAACGGTTTGTATTTGCCGCGCTTGCCCCGAGTGGTCGAGTCCTCCTCCTTCTCCGAAATCTTCTCCTCGATCAGCTTGTTCAACGTGTCCCTCACCCACTTCTTCTTGAAGTTCCTCTGCCGATCCCTGCCCTTGCACTTCCCGTAGTCCCTCTCGAGTTTCTCGTCGTTCTTCATGGCAGTGGCGAATTTCTGGCCCATCGCCGACCTCGCCATGATCTCGCCGCCGTGCAGCGCGTCCTTGAACTGTCGGATCAATGCATCATCATCGTCGTCTTCCTTGCTGTCCTCGGGAGCGGGAGGGACCCCTGCGGCGACTATGTTCTGGTAGATGCTCTGCAGCGCTTTGTCACCAGCCTTCCCAGATGCCTCGACGTCGCCGTGATCGACTGGAGGCATTCCTGCCAAGAGCTGCATGCTGACGATGTCGACTTCATCCTCCATGGACTCGCCATCGGACATGTGCTCAGCCGACGTGCTGCCAACGCCTGTATCAGCATCTGCGCCGTCTTCCTCATACTTGACCATGGGCTTGCTATACACGTCTAGCAGCGCCTCGCTCTGAGCAATGATCTCATAGCGAGAAGGGTTGGCCAACTTATCTGGAAGCATGTCCCAATCGTAAGCGTCAGCAGCTGTCATGGGCTCTTGGGGTGGCGATGGAATGTCGGACATCATCGGGACAGCATCTGCGGACATGTTGGCCCTCTCCGAGGCTGGTCGATGGTAGCTGGGTCCCAAGTCGCAAACTATATACTTAAGACAAAATGGCTGCGGAATGGAATGTTAGTTTATATCCAGGGGCTGTAGTTCTGTTGAGGTATTGTTTTTTATTGGCGTTTTTCTTGCTCGATGCTGTTGTTGTTGTGGTTGTTGTTGTTTTTTTGGGGGGGGGGCTTGACTCGTTTGTGATTTATTTTCATGTTTTGTGATCGCCCCCACAATGAGAGATGCTCACATCTCCCCGAAATCGTGTCTGACAGGCAAGCGCGACGAAGCTCCAACATATCCAGCTCAAAGGTTGATCGACTCCTGCTCGCGCTGGCTCCTGACCTTCTCGAGGTGCTCCAGCCACGCGGAGTCGTCGCTGTCGCCGTCGGAGTCGACCTTGACCACTACCTCCTTGTCGTCGCTGTCCCCGATCGGGGAAGACGACTTGGGCTTCTTGCTGGGCTTCGCCGCGCTGGAGGCTGACGCTTCTCTCTTCGAGGCCGCCGGTGCACTGCTGCTGGACGCCGCCGCCGCCTCGCCGCTAGACTGGGCTTTCGATGGGCGGCTGAGCGATGCCATGAACTCGTCACGCTTCGCCGTCAACGAGTCGCGCTCGATCAACCCGAGGATGTAATTCTGCAGTAGCCCGACCGTCTTCGCCATCACGTCCTTGCGGTATGCGTGCGTGCTGTCGTGCCCAATGATGACCTGGAGGATCTGCTTCTTCTTGCCAGGCATATCCTCGATGATGTTGTCAGAGTGGACGAGAATGACCAAGCCAATAGCCTTGTCGACCTTCTTCTGGATGGTAACTTGAGCGCCCGTGTCAATATGTTTGCCTGTCCACAGCGTCCCCTTCGTCTTCTCGAAGCGGATCTTGGTGTTCACCTCGAACTCCTCGTTCGTCATGTCCACGATCTCCTTGACGTCTTCCTCGGAGAACTTCGCGATGATGAAGCCCTTCGGGTCGCTCGAGCTGACCTCCACGTCGTCCGTGTACTCCTTCTTGTTGGGCTCTGCGAGCGGCGCCCTGAAGGCTTTGCAACCGTCAGCGTCCCAACCGTACACGTACTCCGTTGCTGGTTGAACCCCGTCAGCGGCAGCTGCACCTCCTTCTGGATCCCCGTCGTCGTTGCCGTCATCGTCCGAGCTGCCGTCGTAGAACTCCTCGTCTTCCTCCTCGGGGTTCTCGTCGTCGCCGTTGGGCTGGGCCTCCATGTTCATCATCTGGACAACCCAGGCGGGCGGGGCCGCTCTCTGCCTCGCCTGCGAGATGTGCCTCATCATCTTGTTGAGTCTGTTCCACGTGACTGTCACCCACTCTTTCTGCTGATCTCCAAGAACCAACTCGAGATCCTTCAGCGCCTCCTGGAAAACCGACTTCTTGAAGGACAGTCCGCCGAACGTTGTGTCCAGCTCCTTCCACATGTTCGTCAGAACAGCGATCTTTTTGACCTCGAGCCCCCCTGTTCCTGTCTCGGCGTACGGCGGTACGCTGCTCGGACTAGTGATGTGCTTCTTCAAGACCTCCACGAGGTCCTCCTTGGCAGCAGGCCGACATGGAGCACGGCCCGCCATGTCCCTCGAAGAGCGAGCCGACCCCGAACACTCGCTTGAATCAGTATGGCCGCGGACGTCACGGGAGCTCTGGGAGGCTTCTCGGGGCTTCAGGGGCACTCTGAGGGAGGCCACGTCGTCGGGAGCTCTGGGACGCTTCTCGGGGCTTCAGGGGCACTCTGAGGGAGGCCACGTCGTCGGGAGCTTTGGGAGGCTTCAGGGGCACTCTGGAGGCCACGTCGTCGTCGTCGTCGTCTCGTCGTCGTCGTCGTCGTCGTCGTCGTCGTCGTCATCGCAGGGCACCAACCATAGGACACCAGGGAAGGCAACGAGAAATCACGAGGGAAGGTCGCTCTCTATCTCTATCTCTTTTTCTCCCTCCCCCCCTCTCCCCCTCTCTCATGTTAATCCTGGTGGCAGGGGAAAGGTTAGGTGAGGGGGAGTTTTTTTTTGTTTTCCTAAGCTTTCCCATTCGCAACGAGTGTTCGCTGTTCAAAGTCAACGTATGTTAAGATGGTCTTAATATATGGACCTGCTTCTTAATTTTAAGAACCATAGTTTCGAGTCTTAATTTAAGTTGCCAGGCACCTCTGTGTGGCGGCGAACGGGAGGGAGTACACCATCCGTTCGGCGGAGCTGCTCGGCGCCGACCTCCGGGACATGGACCTGACCCTGGGGGTCCCAGACCAGCGGTACCTCGGGATGGACATTCTCCATTCGCAGGGAGTTATTGACCTCTGGGAGCTTGGCGCCCGGGGGCTGCCGATCGTCCAGAACGCGTCAGGCCACGTCTGCTACACGGCGACCCTACCTGCCCCCTCAGGGGGCCTGCCTGCTCGCCCCGGACAGTGGAAGGCCTGGCGGGACCCGACCACGGAGAGCCTGACCCTCTACCCCTTCCACGCGGGCGGAGCCCCCTCGGGAAGGGGGGGCGCCCCCGCGGGCGCGACCGAGGTGGTGGGGGCCCCTCCCGCGCGCGCTATGAACCCCCTGCATCAGGAGGCCGTGGGTATATGCATAGGGACCCGGTGGCTATGGGCCGACCGGAGGCGGCCGCCCTCCTGCTCAGGCTGATCCTTCAGGATGAGGGACCGCCCCCTGGCGCGGACGTGGAGGACGGGATCGGCGACCCCCGGACCCACATCCGTGGGGGGCCGACCCTGGTCGTCCGGGGGGCGGAGAGGTCCCATGCCAGGACGACGGAGGGGGGGGCGATCCGCAACTTCCAGAGGGGCGGGGAGTGGCATTCCAAGTTCTGGCACGACTTTGCGCGGCGGTGCGGGAGCAACGACTTCGACCCCGACCGGGCCCTGGACGTTGCCCGCGCCTTCCTGTCCCAGGAGGAGGATTACGGGCCCCTGGCTGACCAGCTGGACAACGAGGGGTGGGAGGATCTCCACACCCAGGTGCGGGGCCACCTCGCGGACTACCCCCCGGACTTCAGGGCGAGGCAGTACCTGTGCCAGCAGCCCGCGGAGGTGGCCCGGAGGGTCCTGCGCGACTGGCACCCCTCCGACCCCGGGATGACCCGGCACGAAAATTTCGCCAAGTACTACACGGGCCTAATCAACCAGAAGCGGGAGGAGGTGGTAGAAGAGATCCACCAGGCGGCCTATAGCGATTACTTGGCGCGTGTCGCCCCCCCCTGGAGGGAGCCCACCGCGCGGGGGCCCCCCCAAACCTCCGGGGGAGGGGCCGCGGACCCCGGGCGGAGCGGGGAGGGCCAGGCCCAGGAGCCCCCGCCCGAGCGCCCCCGACCCTCGGGGGGAGCCCCTTCCGGGGCGAGGTCCAGCACGGACGGCCCCCCTCAAGAGGGAGGAGGCCCGGCAAGGGCGCGCCTGACCGAGGAGCCAGCGGAAGGCTGGGAAGCGGCCCTAGGGGATGGCCGCCCAGGACTCCCCGCCCCCCCGCCCAAACGCGGGGGCCCGAAGCCGAGGCCTCCGGAGAGACCCGCACCAGCCCGGGAGGGGGAGAGCAGGAGGGGGCTGGGCCCGAGGGCCCGCCACATCGACCTGCTGCCAGGCGCGCGGGTGATCTACCACAGCTTGACCTACGACACCTACGTAAACGGGGTCGTGCGGGGAGCGCGGAACGACAACTCCGACTACTACGACCTGGACGTCAAGCCCTACGCCCACATCGCGCGGATCTACCTCCCCGCGCCGCCGCCGCGCGAAGAGGGGCCCCCGGAAGCGGATGCGCGCGCGACGGTGCCAGGCTGCAGCGTGCGCTACAGTCCTCCCCCACCATCCCAGGCCCCCGGCGGGGGAGGAAAGGGCGAGGGAGGCCCGGCAACGGGTGCTCCGGGGAGAGGGGCGCCCAGCGGGCCCGGGGGCGTCCCCCCGCCGGCGGGACCCCCACCCCCGAAGGAGGGAGGTCACGGGGCGACAGCAGGGGGTGGCGCGTCAGCCCAGGGCGCGGGGGGCTCAGCTGTGCCACAGAAGGCCGCCCCGGCGTTCCCGGCGGCCGGGGCTCCCGCGCCGGGCAGTGGAGGGAGGAGCACGGCGCCCGCAGCGGGCGCCGGGCCCCATGGCGCCCCCCCGCCCCCGGCGGAGCCCCCTCCACTTCGGACCGCATGCGTGATCGCAACCATGCGGGGCCCACCTTCCTCGGTCTTGGCCCTAGTGGAACGCCGCTCGGATGGGTCCCACTCCCTGGTGCACGGGATCGAGCGGCGCGGGGAGACGTCGGCCGTGGTTACCGCTTGGAGGGCCCTGGACGAGCAGCTCGGGGTCGCCCTCTCTCCGTCCACGAACTGCGACACCGTCCCCCGCGTCTGGGAATGCCCACGGCACCCTGCGGAAGAGACCCCTGGGGCTGCTCACCCCTACGCCCGGCGGCTCCACTCCGCCCAGGACAGAGCCTACTACTACCACTACCATTCGGTACAAGGGAACCTGCGGCAGTGGAGGGACACGCCGGGCAGGGAGTACGTCCTGGTGTCGGTGGATGACCTCCGGAGGCTGCGCTTCCCCGCCGCCAGCGACCAGCGCATGATCTGGAGGGCCCTGGAGCAGGCGGAGGAAGCGGGGCGAGTCCGGGCGCGCGCCCAGCCGGAGCCCCCGCCGGAGGGGGCGGCGGGCGCCGCACCCGCATCCGGGACGGCGGGGGGGGCGGCAGGCGCCGACCCATTCGCCGCCCGGCCCAGCCTCCGGATCACGCTCCAGGGGATAGCGGGCCCCCAGCACGTCGAGGAGCGTCACCGTCTCCTCCGGGCGCGCCTCATCACCCTCTTGGGCGTCCTCGACACGCCCGGTGACCGGGAAGCCCGGGGCTGCGCGCGCGAATTCAAGACCTCGTGGCCTCCCTGGAGGAGTCGTACTCCGAGGTTCACCTGGCGTTCTTCACGGAGTCGCGGCGCGCCCTCGCGTTCGCCTCCGGGGTCGGGCCCCCGGAGCTCACCCGCAGGCCCGAGGCCGCGAAGAAGCTACTCGAGGAAGGAGATCATGAGGGGGCCCTCCGTGCGGCCCTGGGACCCGGGGTGGTCCCGGTGCAGCGACGGGCGGAGGGGGGCCCCGACCCCGCGCGGGAAGCGGAAGAGCCTCCCCCGGAGGAGCCACCCCCGGCACCCACAGACCTCGGGAGCGCGCCGGTCGTCCCCGGCCCTGCCGGACCGGCGCAAGGAGAAGCCCAGGACGATTCGGGGGAATCGGGCGGGAGCGCAAGAGGAGCGTATGAGGAGGGCCCCGACGAGGACCCTTACGACTGGGTGGCCAGCTGGATCCCGGAAGGGATGGCGGCGGACTGGGTGCGCACCCCCAGGCTGCCGACGGGCGGCTACACTATCAGGGGGCCCATCCCCACAAGCTGGGTGGAGCTGTGGAAGCCCGAGGTCCTGCAGGAGATAGGCCGCTTTCCCCCGGAGCTGGCGGCATGGCTGGACTCCACAATTCGGGTCGGGGGGGATGAGTGGACCCAGTTTGATGGGTGCCCGTGGAGCCTGGACACCCACCGCACCCTCCCGCTCCGCTTGGAGGAGGGAGGCACGGAGACGGTCTACCACCACCCGAAGCACATGCTGCTGTTCTTCGTGGAGGCGCGGGAGGTCTACAGGCTGATGCACCTGGTCCAGGGCCCAGTCCCCCAGCACCTCAGGGCGCACCGGGATGAGCAAAACCTCCGAACGGGACGCCTCTCCCCCCCGCCGCTTCGGAAGACCGCGGAGCCCGTCGCCGGCGGGGAGGCGGACGGGGCCGCGGGGGGGCACCCCGCTGGCGCGGAGAGCGGGGGCGGGAGGCCCCTCCCAGATCAGGGCGCGGAGCCGCCTCAGGACGCGCCCGCTGAGGAGGGGCGGGGAGGCGGGGGCGCGGAGCCGGGGGGGGGGCGGACCAGAAGGGCGAGGCCGACCTTGTCGGGGCCGCCAGCCCGGCTCAGGGCGCGGCGGAGGACGGGTCTAGGCTGGAGGGACCGGCCAAGTCACCCGAGCCCTCGGAGGGCGCCCAGTCCAGGCACCCGCGCTTCCAGCTGCCGGAGGAAGGGCCCCCGGGGCCCGAGCCGGCACCCCCGGCCGAGGGTCAGGGACCCCAGGAGGCGGAGCCGGCGGCGCCGGCCGAGGAGCAGGCCCCGCCGCAGGCTCCGGAGGAACCCGCCTCCGACGCGGTGGAACATCTCCAGCTCCAGATCGCCCTGGAGGCCTCTGAGATGGAGAAGGCCACGAGGAGGCGGAAGAGTCCCCCGACGGACCGGCTGGTGACGCGGACGGGGAGCGCCTCGGGCGCAGCGTGCCGGGGGGAGGAAGCCCTCCGGCCCCGGGCGGAGGAAGGCGCCTCCAGCCGCGCCAGAGCCTCTGGTCGGAGAGGGGTCACGAGGAGGATGGCACCCTCGAGACCCGGGAACTATTCTGGTCGGACGCGTGGCGACAAGCCCCGAGGGGTGGCGGCTTCCGCCACGTCCTGCAGGTCCTGGTGGAGATCCTCGTCGACGAGCAGAGGGCGGGGGCCTCCCCCCCCCCGGTGGAGAGCGCCTGTTCCACCTGGAGGACTTCAGCCGCAGGGCCCAGGCGGGGCTGGGCCAGACCAACGGGCGGATCGCGGAGGAGTACCTGAAGGACACGTTCGGGGAAGGCGTTCAGACCAATACCAACCCGTCCACCGGGAGGGAGTACAGGATCCCCGAGGTCATGGAAAAGTTGCAGGAGACGAGGGAGGCAGCCCTCGCACGGGGCAAGGGGGGGGGCCCTACCAGCCGTGCACGGGAGGCGACCCCGGAGCCCCCGGCGGGGGCGATGCTGCAGCTGGAGGAGACGGACTGAGCCGGACCCGGCCTTGCGCGGACGTCCGGGAGGCGGGTGGCCCTCTCCATTAATTCATCACGGACCCTCCTCCCTCTGGAGGGGTGGCCCCGAGTTTTTGGGCCCCCCTGCACGCACGCCGGCCGCCGAGTCATGAACGTGTTAAGCGGCTGCGCAGGATGCGGGCAGGGCGACCCCCGCGCGGCCCCGGTCACTCTCCCCTCCCCGCCCCGCGCGGCGCACTGCGCGGACATGCCCCGGCGCGCCTGGAGTGGAGCTCCCCCTAGGCGGGGCTCGGTGGTGGAGCTGGCCCGCGGCCCCCTTTTTAATCGTCTCGTGGGGCCCCGCCCCCTGCCTGTGAGCAGTTTGCCCACTGGAGGTCGGCGGTGGCTTGGACTTTTACCGGAGGGTGGGGCCCGGGACGGGCGTGGGCGGAATGCCTGCGGCTGCGCTCGCGGTCGTCGCCCAAACAGGGCCCCCTCCTCTCTTGACAGTTAACGGAGTTTGGGGGGAATATGGTCTCGTTTGGCTATGCCTAAACGGTTTTATTCCCCCCTAGGCCGCAGTGCTCTGGCTCCCTCCCCTTCTCCCATTCCCCCTCTTCCGCAGCCGCCCGTGCGTCGAGCTGTGCTTTTCCACCTCCCACCCCACAACTTTTTTCAAGGAGCTGTTCCCTGGAGTCCTCTTCGTCAGTCGGAGAGCTCCAGGGCGGAATGCCTGCGGCTGTGCTCGCGGTCGTCGCCAAAACATGGCCCCCTCCTCTCTTGACAGTTAACGGAGTTTGGGGGGAATACTAAAAGGCATTCCTTTTTACTTGACATGGCATCCCCTCTTGGATTGAGATTATCGCTGCTACGATACAGCCGAGGTGCCTGAGGCGAAGCTGTTGGCGGGGCCTCCCAGCCCCCTTCAAGCTTGGTAGCGGAGCTGGCCTGTGGTGGCCAGCTCTAGCTCTACTCCTCGCCATCCACGGCACTATCTGGTGGACTACAGTTACGGTGGAGCATCAGGGCGCAGTGGCATTGCGCGGAGGAGTGTACATAGATACGCAGTACGTCAAAACATTTGCAGCGACACCTCTGCCCCAGCGGAGGTCTCTTATTCATATTCTACAACCCTGCGCTATTACACTCCTGAAGTCCACCCACCTACTCCACTTGGAAATTTTTACCTAACAGCGAAGACTGATAGGTTTCTAGTAGGGTCAAAAGAGAGCATCATGACTCCCCAGGGGGTCTGGGCGGCATCCGGGGGAAAGCCGGCGGCTGCCGTCGGAGCCCCAATCGCCTGGGACATCCTCGCGAAATCGCTTTTGGCGGTCCCAGAACTCCACTCCCGGGCTACATTTTGGATGCCCGGCGCCAGCTGTGCTCCCAGAACTCCATTCCCGGCCCTTTGTATGCCAGGAGCCAACTGTAGGCCACTTCGTGTTCTCTGGGCAGCATTTTGGATGCCTGGAGTCAACTGTAGGCCACTTCGTGTTCTTGGACTGCTTAGAACCCCACTCCCGGGCTCTATTTTGGATGCCCGGAGCCCACTGTAGGTCATCTCGTGTTCTTCGACCTTTTACTGGCAACCTACTTTTCCTCTGCCTCTGATAGCCGCGGTTGGTTCAAAACGCTCCTGCCTCGTGGCCTTCGCCGGCGGCATTGCAATGGCACTCGCCTCGCCGCAACGCTCGTCAGCAGCCTCGGCTTCTCGCGGTGCTTCTCAGTCTGCGAGGGAAGACCCAGGCTCGCCCGCAGCCTCGGCTTCTCGCGGTGCTGCTCAGCCAGCAAGGGCAGACCGAGACGCGTCGGCGGCCGGTGCTTCTCAGCCTGCCAGGGGAGACCGAGCCTCGCCCGCGCCTGCTGCGGCCGTGTCTGCTCGGCGCATACGAGGGAAGACCCCCGCGGGAAGCAGCGGTGCTTCTCACGCTGCGGCGGGAAGCAGCGGCGCTTCTCCGCCTGCTGCGGCAGGGGGGGCAGGAGCTCTCGCCAAGCAGACAGCGCCGCAGCAAGCAGAACCCAAGCAGAGACTCAGAATCGAGGAGCTCATGCAGCAGGTGCGGGATTGCGGCCACTGGCCAAAGGAGACTGCGAAGTGTAGCCCCGCAGAGCGGCAGCTGGCCATCAATGTCCGGAAAGCGCGGAAGGCAGATCAGTTCTCGCCAGAGGAGGAGGTCGAGCTCCAGGCCTTGCAGCAGTTGGAGACGAAGATGGAGGAGGAGAAGACCGAGGAGCTCATGCAGCAGGTGCGCGACCTCGGCCGCCACCCGAAGGAGCATGCCGGGCGTGGCCTGGCAGAGCGGCAGCTGGATGGGAAAGTTCGGAAAGCGCGGAAGGCGAAACAGTTTTCGCCAGAGCAGGAGGCGGAGCTCTAGGCCTACGCGACGAAGCAGGCGCCGAATACCGAGGAGCTCATGCAGCAGTTGCGCGACCTCGGCCGCTACCCGAAGGAGAATGCCAGGCGTAGCCTGGCAGAGCGGCAGCTGGCTGAGAAAGTTCGGAGAGCGCGGAAGGCGAAGCAGTTTTCGCCAGAGCAGGAGGCCGAGCTCCAGGCCCTGCAGCACGCGGACAGCGATGCCAGAGCAGCGGCTCGCATCACGGAGGCGGAGGCCCTTCCAAACCTCATGGAAGGGTTTGCAGAGGAGGCGCAGAGCAATATCGACCAGGACCTGCTCATGCTGGAGAGCGGCATCCGGACTAAGGTACTCCTGCGGCGCCTCGCCGGATACAAGGAACTGGTGTCCAGCCACTCTGCGCAGCACGAGGACTTCGTGCAGCGGTACGCGGAGCGGGTGCGCAGTGCGTCGGCCGCTCCCGCAGGGAAGAGCCGCTACGTTCCCGGCAGCGAGGTGGAGGGGGGCCAGCTGCGCGTCTTCTCGGACAGGCCCGTCCTGACGGGGCCCCTCGCATGCCAGCTCTGCGAGTGCGACTTCATCGCGGAGGAGGACTTTGCGCGGCACAAGCAGCAGAACCACGAGGGCGAGGCGGAGCATCGGAAGCGCGTCTTGTTTCTCATGGCGGAGGCCGGCTGCAGGCCGATAACCGCCCAGGAGAAGAGGCTCATGTTGCAGAATTTTGCTCACTTCCAGCAATTCTGCCACCCGGGCAGCAAGGGCAACCGCTTCTCGGGCTGCGAGGCGGCGCTTCGATGCGAGGCAGCCTGCGCAGTCTGCGCGCAGAAAGATTACCTGGAGCACCGCCGCAAACTCAGCCTCTTCGGCGCGGTGCCGGAGGGGCGCGTTTCCGAGCACTGCGCGGGCCCTGCTGGCGACGAGGACGACGTGCCCGAGGGCGAGGCAAACGCCCGACGCACGCAGACACTGGTGAGGCACCGCGGGGTGTACTACTTGCAGTCCCCGGAACTGGTGCAGAAGCTCCTGGGCGTGGACAGGTACAGGCAGCGGTGGCCTTTGATCCCGTACGAACAGCTGCACGCGTCCAGCGTTCAGCATCCGGAGCACCCAGACTGGCGGTGGCTGCTGCGCTCCCGTCGAGTCCCTGTGGAAGCGCCAGCAGACGGCGAGCCTGGCGGTGCTCCTCAGCCTGCAGACGACAGGCCTCGCTGTGCTGGGGTGGGAGATGCTAGTGCGGTCGCGCGGGTCTGTTGGGGGTGCCTGACTGGCCTGTGCGCCAAGAAGCCGAAGATGCCGCTAAACGCTCTGGCCAACGACAACTGGATCGGACGGGAGCCGGCGCGCGTGCGCGGCGCTTCGAAGGCTACTAAGATGCTCGCGCCCCTTGGCCGATGCTGTTGGAAGCAAGTCCGTCTCGGCAAGGGCGCTCCGGACGCCCAGCAGAAAGGCATCACGGGTAACACCGCCCTCTTCGCACAGCCCACGGCAGACACCCCGTCCAGGGAGTTGCCTCCCGCGCAAGACTCGCTTGTGGAGTCTCTCAACGTCGTCTTCTCGGGCGCCGCGCACAATCTCAGCAAGGCGCACTGGGCAACAGTCAACCGCGCTGAGTACATGCAGATCGTCGGGGAGCGCAAGCAGCAGTGCGCCACCTTTGCTGACGTGTCAGCGCGCGAGGACCTCGCCGCGACGCTGCTGCCGGAGGACGGCGTGCCAGACCACATCCACGCTTGCCTGCAAGCAGTGGACGGAGCCGACAAAGCTCCGGTTCGTCTGCTGGGGCCAGCTTCGAGGGCTCCCGAGGTCGGCAGAGACGACGAGGCGGGGGAGGAGTCCGACGAGGAGCCAGAGGTCGGGGGCTCAAAGATGCGGTTATGAGGGAGGTGGTCCTAAGGACGAGGGAGGCGGTTAATGGTGGGCTGAAGGCTGAAACCCTGCCTCGCCCTTAGGACCACATCCGTCAGGACCGCATATTTGAACCCTCGAAGAGGCAGACAAATACGATGAGCCCGGAGAACAGCCTGACATGGCCTACCTGCATGAGAATGTGGCTGAGACCACAGTTGCAGTGGATCCTGCGCATCACGTCGGCCCAGTCAGAATGATGAAAGCGCTGCAAGGCACGTTGGAGGCGCTGCAGGAGCAGGCAGCATGCATCGCAAAGAACGAGGCGATACCGACTGTGGCAGACAGCAGCGGTGCTCTTCAGCCTGTTGCCGACGAAGGCGGCAGGCATACGATGCGCAGCATGGTTCTCGATGTGCAGAGCGCCGCTCGTTCGTTCGACGAGCGAGCGCAGGTGGCGTTGGAGACAGCGCAAGCAGGAGCAGAGACGTGCAGGGCGGTGGGCCCACACTCCTTATCGGTGCCTACGCAGAAACCCTTGAGTTCTTTCGACAGCAGGTCCTGGCCGGCGTGCTACGCAGAGTTCTGGTTCGGGGACGGCGCGCCGAAACTCGAGCGGGAGCGGCCCATGTTGTTCGAACAGGTCTTCCCCAGGACTACTACCAATACTACCACGAATCCCACCATTGATAGCAGGGTTTCCTTTTGAAACAGTTCCAGTATTGATAGCAGAGTTTTGTTTTCACACGATTTCATTATTGAGAGCAGTGTGTTGTTTTAACACAGTTCCAGTATTGATAGCAGAGTGTCGTCTTTACACGAATTCCATTATTGATAGCAGTGTCTCTTTTTGACACTGGTCCAGTATGGGCAGCAGAGTTTCGCTTTCACACGACGCCCACTGTTGATAGCAGTGTCTCGTTTTAACACAGTTCCAGTATTGATAGCAGAGTCTCGTTTTCACACGATTCCCATTATTGATCGCAGTTTTTTTTTTTACATAACCTCACTATTGATAGCAAAGTATCGTTTTGACTCACTTCCACTATTGATAGCAGAGTTTCGCTTTGTACAAGACTCCCACTATGGATAGCAGTGTCTCGTTTTGACACACCTAAAGTATTGATAGCAAAGTTTCGTTTCTACACGATTCCCATTAGTGATAGCAGTGTCTCGTCGTGACATGCCTCCAGTATGGCTAGCAGAGTCTCGTTGATTAAACACAGTTCCAGCATTGATAGCACAGTCTCGTTTTTATACGACCTCCACTATTGATAGCAGTGTCTCGTTTACACACAGTGTCAGCGTTGATAGCAGAGTCTCCTTTTCACGCAGTTCCCACGATTGATCGCAGTGCCTCGTTTTGACGCACTTCCAGCATTGATAGCAGAGTTCCGTTGTTACACAACGCCGACTACTGATAGCAGCGCCTCGTTCTAACATAGTTCTAGCATTGATAGCATAATCTCGTTTTTACACACCTCCCACTATTCAAAGCAGGGCTTCGTTCTAGCACTGGTAGTCGCCCTTCGAGGTCGCACGACGCCTCATCAACCTGGAGGAGCTCGAGTACTCTCTCGCGACCGACAAGGAGCCCTACGAGGCAGCCTGCCAGAGCCGCTTCAGCTCGCCAGAGATCATTGCTGTCCTCGGTCGGCGACGTGATCCGCCGGCTGCGCCTCTTGAAAGGCATCCGGGCGGCGATTGGCAGGAAAGGCTTCGGCACTGACCTCCAGATCTCGTCAGAGGCGTCGGCGGAGGATTTCATGGAGGCGCTGAACATCGCCAAGCCGGCCGACTGCATCGGCTCCGCCATTTCACGCCTGGGCATGCCTGCGAAGGTCAAGACTGCCCTCAGGACGTTGCTACTCAGCACTTCCGATGCGCCTGGCACCGAGGGGCGGAAAACGGCACTCCGCTTCAACAGGCACGGCAACAACCTCAAGTTCGGCGCGGCCAGTTTCTTCGTCACGCCGAACTTCGCAGACACCTGCAACCCGTTGGTCCTCCAGCTCCACGAAGGGCCCGGAAAGCGGAGCCACTTGGACATCTGCGGAGGCGCTCTTGCCAGGGCTGGCGGTGCTTCTCAACTTGCCGGCCCTGACCTGCGGAGTCCAGCGCCGACCATGCCTTCTCTGGAACGGATGCACCAGATAGTGGCAGCTGACCCGCGGGCGCAGGCCAAATTCTTCCTGCTGGTGACGGAGCTCCACTACCGCTACATCATCGGCTTAGAGCGCGTGTTTGTTGGCCGCACAACGCTAGCCCGACAGGCGGTGTCAACGGAGGACGACGTGGCAGCGTCTCTGCAGCCGCGCGCGGCTCCAGGCACCACTGACGTGCAGGCGCCTTTCGAAGCACAGGGGCGGGGCTTCACGCATGGCCACGGCAAAGGCCACAGCGTCATCGGGCCTACGATGGCGTGGCTGCGGTCGGCCGTGGTCGGAGGGCTGCGCACCGCCGCTCGGAAGCTGCGAACTGCGCTTCTTTCCACCGCGGCGACCGTGCAGCACGAAGCTGCCAACGAGCCCGCACGGCAGCTGCGGCTTCCTGACGTCGCGCCAGAGCCTTTCACAGCCAGGCAGCAGCGACAGAGCCGCATGGTCGGAGGCGAAGAGGAGGACGGCACCCTGCGCGAGGAGGTGCCGCTCGGCCCGCCAGTGGAGCAGCCGTGCCTCGTGGAGGAGCGCGCGCGGGCGGCCGCAGAGAGCCGGATGCCTGCAATCGGCGCTGCAGCGTGCCGGGGCCTCCCGCTCACAGGGGCCTTTCAGTCTACGTTTCCAAGCTACCGCCAGCGAGCTAGCTTCGGGCAGCTAGGTGGCGCTCCTCAGCCTGCCATGGCAGCCAGCCGTGCTAGCCTCTTCCAGATGAACGGGGATGGAGCGATTGAGGAAGTCCTCAAGCCCGATGGCTCGTCGGTTTCGGTCGAGGAGATTAACGCAGATGCGGAGGCTTGGGCAGCGGCGTTTAGCCATGACTTCTTTTGCAACATCTGCTCCAACCACGAGCACGACTGCACCGAGACGCGCGTCAAGTACGTCAAGAAGAAGCTCGAGGCCAAAGAGAGTCTGCGCTCGAACAGGACCCCGTCGTGCCGTTTCTGGTTCTTCCGCATCCAGCAGCTATGTCTGGCAGGCCGCATCAAGCGAGTGCGTCGGCGCGGCAAGCCTTTGGTCCGGACTCCGTTCATCGACTTCTCAGATGACCGCAACCAGCGGTGCCGCTGCCAGGTCAGACGCGACCAGCCGTTCAGGAGCCCCAGCAACGACGTCTCTCAGGTGACCAGCCGTTGCAACGTAGATTTCCAGCTCTTGATGAGCGCGCCTGACAAGACCGCCGATGCAGCAGAAGTGCCTGAGGCTGGTGGTGCTGCTCAGCCTGCCCAAGACGAGCCGCCTGCGCCCGCCCCAGCTCAGCTGGCCAAGCGCAGAAGGCTTACCAAGAAGACGGCCACCATGAAGAACCCAGGCTCGGCAATCGCAATGCGCTCATCAAAACATCTCAGCGGCCGCAAAAAGTGGCTCTACGGTTGTGGCTCCTTGCACCCGAAAGATGCGGCTGTCGTAGAGAGCTTCCAAGCGGCTTTCCAGAAGGCTTTCTCCATGGACTTCTACATCACGAAGTACCAAGGCAAGATGATGGAGTCCGTGACGCCGCTCTTCCAGTCTATGGTCGGCGGCATGCAGCGTCTGGAGCAGCAGGAGAAGGAAGAGCAGGAGGAGGCAGCCCGCACGATGCTCAGTGAGGGCGGCGCTGATGGCGAGGACCAGAGCTGGCCAAGCGGCACCGAACGTGCGAGGATCTCGCTCGCCGCGCTCGGCGAGTCTGTATCCGGCTAGCGTCGATGGCGAACCGGTGCTTCTGGCTCTCCACGACGGAGGTGGCGCTGCACATCCTCACGGGCGGCGACTGCCTCCAGTCGCACCACAATGTCCGGCTCTCCACGAGGCAGCTGCAGCGGGCCTGTCAGCAGCGCAAGCGTTTGCTGAACCAGGAAGGTGCGGGCGAGGAGCAGCAGAATTAACAGTTGCCCATACAGGCAGTCCGCATCCAGATCCCTGTCGCCGACGATGACGAGGAGCACTCCGCAGGTGGGACCAGCAGTGCTCCTCAGCCTCCTGGAGACACCCCTGCTGGTGATGAGCAGGCTGGCGGTGCGGAGTGCGAGGACATGCAGGTGTGCACCATCAGCACGAACACGGCCGACGACTACGCCCACAGAGGCCCTCGCCTGCAGACCATGCCGTACTACATCTACAGGATGTACGTCCGCAGAGTCCTCAAGCCGAGCCGGATGAAGGCTTCTGGACCGAGATTCTTCGTCTTCGAGAACCATTACGTCATGGCTCCGCGCTACGTGCAGGAGGTTCAGTTGACGCGGATGGACGCCCCCACCATCGACGGCTTCCAGTGCCCGACCTGGGCACAGGACCCAGAGCAGAACTCGCTCTTCAAGGCTCTCCTCTTCACGCCTTGGGCGTGCGAAGGTCCCCTCAATTGTGGCTGCGTTACCCAGTACAGCCATATGTTGAGGAACTGCGACTGCCCTGCCGAGCGCCCGCACTCGTTCGAGCGGGCGCGGCGGCTTCGGTGCGCGGAGATCCACGCGCTGGCGGCGCGCGCGGACTCCAGGAGCCGCCTGGCCCGCAAGAGGCTGGTGCTCGCGGACACGACCCTCTTCTTCGAGCTGAAAGAGCCCCGGGCGAACCTCGAAGAGGGCGACCTGGTGCTTCGCAGCCTAGGGCACTTCGCAAGGTCCCAGCTGGCGCGGCGCATGCGAGTGGAGGCGGCGCGGCGCATCCTCGCTTTCAGTGGCCATCATTGCCGGTGGCACGAGGAGCAGTGCACTCTGGCGGAGTTCTGCGAGTACAAGGCGCGCGACGTGCTGGCGCACGTGGACCTCGCGGCGGAGGCGCGGGTGAAGCCTCGGCCGGCAGCGGCTGCGCACCTCGAGGCGGATGAGGACTCCGCGAGCGATGCCGAAGACCGCAAGGGGCGGGTCCCGCTGGAGCTCGTAGACGCGGGGGGAGGCGGCGGCAGCGACGTGGAGGAGGAAGTAGAGGACGCCGCGCTTACGGGGATCTCCCTGTTTCCGCTGCGGGACCACGTCAGAGCAACCGAGCTGGCCCTGCAGCAAGACCAACTGCAGCGCTTGGACCAGAAGAGCCGCCTCAGCTACGCCGATAAACAGTTGGAGAATCTCGACCGAGCGTACGGCGGCATGCTGCAGGCGAGCTTTGCACAGCCAGCCAGCAGCGGCGCGCGGGAGCATCTGGGCACGCGGCTGGACGAGCTTTTCTGACATGCTGGCCCTACAGCGGCAAACCATTGCGCTCCAGAAGAAGCAAGCGAGCCCGGATGGAGAGACCTTGCCCGATGCTGCTGACGACTGGCTACCCAGCGGTGTTCCTCAGCCTGCTGCCGACGACGCGCAGCCGGAGCTCGTGCCGCAGCTCTTGGCCATGCAGGGCCCGGCGGTTGTTGCGTGGAAGCTGGTCGCTGATGCCGAATGCACGGAGGGGCAGATTGACGCGGCGTCGTTGTTCGCGCTGTCCCTGCAGAAACGTTTTGACGGCAGGCCAGACAAGACAACGCATCTACTCCCCGTGGTGTCCGCGACGGGCAACCACAGAGCGATCTGGCTCGGGGGAGGCGGCGTCGGCAAGACACGCGCCCTCTCCAAAGTGGTGGAGCCGATGGCCATCACCTACTTCGGCGAGCAGGGGTACCTCGGCAAAGCACAGTCCAACCACGCGGCACGCAATCTCGGCCCGCGCGGGAGGACGATGCATTCCTCCAACGGGCTGCTCATGTCGGACTCCATGCAGACCGCCAGGCTGCGCTTGACCCCGCGGACGCAGACGAAGCTGGACCGCCTCACAGGCACACTCGGCGTCGACGTGATCGATGAGCTGGGTGCTGTGCCGGGGCCCTTGCTGCGTGCGGATGCACTGCGCACGACCTACGGCAGGGCGTTGCGCTGCAACCTCGACCCCGCGAAGTACATGCGCCCGCAGGAGACGTGGGGGCGCGTGGCGGTGAAGATCCTGCGCGGGGACTTCTACCAGTTGCCGCCGGCCCCCGCCGGCGCCTCCCTGCTGGCGCCTCACACAGGCCAGTCCTACGAGCACCAACAGGGTAGGAAGTTGCTCGCCGACTTCGAGTACGTCATCGACTTCGTGCAGATGCAGCGCTTTACAGACCCGTTGCAGCTCGAGGTCCTCCACGCCATGAGGAATCCAGGCGGCAAAAAGATTTCTGACGAGAGCTGGCAGGCGATCGTCAAAACAGAGGTCGTTGGCCCCGGCGGTGCTGCTCAGCCTGCTGCCACCAGCAGCGAAGCCGCTCAGCAACCTCAGTGGGACCACCGGTTGCGTGCAGCACGAGGCTGGTGCGAGTCGGCATATGAGTGGCGCATCGTCTCTTACGCCATGCATGCGCAGGCCAAGCTCGACGCGCACGATGCTGGCCAGCTGCTCTTCTACGTGCCGGCAATCGACAGACCAGCTGCGCGCCTCGCGAAACCTGACTTCGACGAAATGCGCGCGGAGCCCAACATCGGCGCTGCCGCAAAAATGCCGGGGCTGTTGCCGCTCTTCGTCGGCATGGAGGTCATCCTGGCGGAGTCCGTCTTGCCACCTAAGTATGTCCGTGGCGCGCCGAGCAAGGTGGTAGGCATAGAGCTGCGCGCTCTGGAGCCTCCGGTGGAGGGCCGCCCGTCCATCGTCTCAAATGGTATTGTACTACTCCGCTACATGCCAAAGGCCGTCTATGTCAAGATCGATGACCGCGATGAACTCTTCTTGAAAGCCGCGCCGGTGACAGCTGGCAGTGCTTCTCAGCCTGCCGGCCCCGACCTGCGCGGAGCGCTCGCGATCACCCCGCAGGCGCGCCCCTGGAAGTTCAAAGCGGCGACAGGTGGCCCGGCCATCGCGGTCTCCAGGACACAGTTGACCGTGCTGCCCAAGAAGCAGGGCACTCTGCATGGCGTGCAGGGCAAGACGGCGGACCCAGGCTTCATCGTGCACTGGGCGTTTCCGCCAGGACCCTGTAGTAGTAGTAGTAGTAGTAGTAGTAGTAGTAGTAGTAGTAGTAGTCGTAGTAGTCGTAGTAGTCGTAGTAGTCGTAGTAGTCGTAGTAGTCGTAGTAGTCGTAGTCGTAGTCGTAGTAGTAGTAGTAGTAGTAGTAGTAGTAGTAGTAGTAGTAGTAGTCGTCGTAGTAGTAGTAGTAGTAGTAGTAGTAGTAGTAGTGATGCTAGTAGTACTATAGTAGTGGTAGTAGTATTAGCACTAGTAGTAATAGTAGTAATAGTGGTAATAGTAGTACTCGTAATCGTAGTAGTACTAGTAGTAGTAGTAGTGGTAGTAGTAGTAGTAGTAGTAGTAGTAGTAGTACGAGTGGGGATAGTAGTAAAAGTGTTGATAGTCATGGAGTGAGGACTCAAGAAGGAGTCCATTTGGCTGGCCTACTACGCCAGCCTGTCGCGGCCCAGGAGCTTCGGCCAGCTCTTGGGCCGCGGCTCGCCTGACCGGAGCATCATCGAATCCGGCCCCCCGGAACAGATCGCCAAGGCATTCGCCGAGCTTTTCGCGGACAAGATTGCCGCGACGAAGATCGCTTGCGCGAAAGCCCGACAGGAGCTAGGCTGGCCTGCACGAGCTTAACCGTGAGACGCAGGCTGCTCTGTGGCGGTGCTGCTCAGCCTGCCCGCTTGGTGCTTCTCAGCCTGCACTCGCGTGGTGCTTCTCGGCCTGCGCTCGTGTGTGCCCGTGCGTAGTGAGATGCGGGGCTCCTCCGTCTGCATCCTGCATGCAGTGGTGATGCTGTGCAAACGATGGTACACACCAGCGCCTTAGGGAGAGCGTGCCGAACGATGCAATCACAAATACAGACAGGTCTGAAACCCCCCGTTTTGGGACTAAAACCATTGATACAAGTGTATCGTTTGAAACTCAATCCGTTGATAGCAGTGTCTCGTTGGGGCCTACATCAATTGATAGCAGTGTCTCGTTTCGACCTCAATACATTGAAATCCATTTTGGTGCTAAAACCATTGATACAAATGTATCGTTCGATACTCAATCCGTTGATAGCAGTGTCTCGTTTGGACCTACATCCATTGATAGCAGTGTCTCGTTTCGACCTCAATACGTTGAAATCCATTCCTGGGCCACTTTGTGAAGGCCGGGTGCCAATTGTACGCCACTTCGTGCTCCTCGAGTTCTGAGAATTCCATTCCCGGGCCACATTTTGAATGCCTGGAGCCAACTGTCGGCTACTTCGTGCTCTTCGAGTTCCCACAACGCCACTCCCGGGCCACATTCTGCATGCCCAGAGCTAACTGTGAGCCACTTCGTGCTCTTCGTATTCCCAGAACTCCATCCCCGGAAAATGTTTTGAATGCCCGGGGCCAACTGTAGGCCACCTCGTGTTTTTCGCGTGCAAAAACAGAAACAAACGCACAGTCAAAACACAGCCAAGGCTGAGGCAGGCTGAGGCTGAGGCACGGACTCGCGACCAGGAGGACGAGGAGGACGAGCAGGAGGAGGAGGACGACGAGGACAAGCAGGAGGAGGAGGAGGAGGAGGAGGAGGAGGAGGAGGAGGAGGAGCAGCATAACGAGGACGAACAGGAGGAGGAGGAGGAGGAGGAGGAGGAGGAGGAGGAGGACGAGCAGGAAGAGGAAAACGAGCATGAGAGCCCCTGTTTTGGGGCTAAAACCATTGATACAAATGTATCGTTCGAAATTCAATCCGTTGATAGCAGTGTCTCGTTTGGACCTACACCCATTGATAGCAGTGTCTCCTTTTGACTTCGATACATTGAAATCCATTCCCGGGCGACTTTGTGAAGGCCCGGTACCAACTGTAGGCCACTGAGTGCTCCTCGAGTTCTCAGAATTCCATTCCCGGGCCACATTTTGAATGCCTGGGGCCAACTGTCGGCCATTTCGTGCTCTTCGAGTTCCCACAACGCCACTCCCAGGCCACATTCTGCATGCCCAGAGCTAAGTATGAGCCACTTCGTGCTCTTCGTATTCCCAACACTCCATCCCCGGAAAACATTTTGAATGCCCGGAGCCAACTGTAGGTCACCTCGTGTTCTTCGCGTGCAAAAGCAGAAGCAAACGCACAGTCAAAGCACAGTCAAGGCTGAGGCAGGCTGAGGCTGAGGCACGGACCCGCGACCAGGAGGACGAGGAGGACGAGCAGGAGGAGGAGGACGACGAGGACAAGCAGGAGGAGGAGGAGGAGGAGCAGGAGCAGCAGAACGAGGACGAAGAGGAGGAGGAGGAGGAGGAGGAGGAGGATGAGGAGGACGAGCAGGAGGAGGAAGACGAGCAGGAGGAGGAGGACGACCAGGAGGATAATGAAGAGGAGGAAAGGACGGCGGCAGGCTGCCCCGGCCGACTCCCCCGGCCGGGTGCTTCTCAGCCTGCGAGTTTCTGCGGCGCTTCTCAGCCTGCAGGTTTTGCCGGCTGTCCGCTCCGCACGCCGCTCCTCAGCGCGCTCCTCTTCCGTTTGCAAGATGTCTTCCAAGAGTTGGTAGGAGGCCCGAGAAAGACAGACAAAACACATCGACGGAGCGCGGTCATCATCCCATCATCGCACTCAATCATTACATCATCATCAATGGCTTCGCCGAGCACCCCGGTGGAGACTCCGGTCTTACGAGTCCGTGCCCATACTACTACTAATATTACTACTACTACTACTACTACTACTACTACTACTACTACTACTACTACTACTACTACTACTACTACTACGACTACTACTACTACTACTACTACGACATCGGGCTAAATCCATTCATGGGAGTGCCTGTTTTGGAGCTACATTCATTGATGCACGTGTGTCGTTTGAGATACAGTTATCGAAAGCGTTGAGTCGTTCGAAGTACATCCGTTGATAGCAGTGTCTCGGTTGGAGCTAAATCTATTAAGAGCAGGGTCTCGTCTGGAGATACAGTTTTCGAAAGCAGTGAGTGCTCAGAATATACATGCGTTCATAGAAGTGTCTCTTTCGGAGATGCATCCGTTGAGAGCAGTGTCTCGTTTGGACCTACATCCCTTGATAGCAGTGTCACGTTTAAACCTCAGTGCATGTATACAAGGGGCTCATTTGGATATACAGTTATCGAAAGCAGTGCGTCGTTCGAAGTACATCCGGTGATAGCAGTGTCTCGTTCGGAGCTAAATCTATTGAGAGCAGGATCTCGTTTGGACATACAAATTTCGAAAGCAGTGAGTGGTCAGAATATACATGCATTCATAGCAGTGTCTCTTTCGGAGATACATCCGTTGATAGCAGTGCTTCGTTTGGACCTGCATCCATTGATAGCAGTGTCTCGTTTAGACCTCAACGCATTTATATAGAGGGCTCATTTGGATATACAATTATCGAAAGCAGTGAGCCGTCCGAAGTACATCCGTTGATAGCATTGTTTCGTTTGGAGTTACATTTATTGAGAGCACGGTCTCGTTTGGAGATACAGTTGTTGAAAGCAATGAGTGCTTAGAATCCACATGCGTTCATAGAAGTGTCTCTTTCGGAGATACATCCGTTGATAGCAGTGTCTCGTTTGGACCTGCATCCATTGATAGCAGTGTCTCGTTTAGACCTCAATGCATGTATACAAAAGGTCTCATTTGGAGATACAGTTATCGAAAGCAGTGAGTCGTTCGAAGTACATCCGTTGATAGCAGTGTCTCGTTTGGAGCTAAATCTATTGAGAGCAAGGTCTCGTTTGGATATACAGTTTTCGAAAGCGTTGAGTGCTTCGAATCTACACGCATTCATAGAAGTGTGTCTTTCGGAGATAAATCCATTGATCGCAATGCGTCGTTTGGGGCGCAATCCATTGATGGCACTGTCTTGTTTGGAGATACAGCTTTCGAAAGCTGTGAGTCGTTCGGAGCTAAATCCATTGATAGCAGTGTCTCGTTCGGAGATGGGCTAGTTGATAGCAGTGTCTCGTTTGTACTACTCTTGCTATTCGTGTTTCTACTGATACTCCTATTGCTCCCATTGCTATTACTCGTTCACTACAACCGCTACAACTACCACTTCACTCCCACCACTACTACCACCGTTACTACTTCTACTAGTACTATTACTGTTGCTCTTACTGCTGCTGCTGCTGTTGCTGCTGCTGGTTTGGAAATGGCTACTGCAACTATTGGCAGTGCCACTGCGACTGCGACTGCGACTGACGTTGCCGCTGCGACTGCCATTGCGAATGCGAATGCGACTGCCAGAACACCATAATTTCACAACAGGACTCCTACAAAACTATCAAAGGCAATGCTTCCAGCTATGCTTCTACACATCGCTGTCAGGTTGCTTTGCCGGGATAATTTCGAAGATATCTCCAGCGCGCCCGTGGGGCCAAGTGGCCCGGAACCTCGGGGTGGAACCTTGGCCCCCAGCGGGGTCTGCGCTGCGGGCGTTCGCTTTTGCAGTGCAGGGCGGGGCCAGTCTGATGACGTGCTGCGCGCAGATCCGCGCCGTGCTCAGGCTGCTCCACGCGCCGCCGGGGTGCTCGGAGGACACGTCATGCTTGGCGCGCGGGGCGAGCAAGGCAGCGGTGGTCACCCGGCGCTGCCGGGCGCGGGCTTCGGCGCAACAGACCCGATCCCTGGCGCAGCGCGTGTGGGAGGTGCTGGGCGACCCTGCGACGGCGGATGCCTTCGTGGTGGCCAGGCAGTCCTGCTTGCGTTTCGCTTCCGAGCTGGTGCCTCTGCAAGCAGGCGGGCCCCGCTCCAAGGTGGTCCTGCCTGCTGAAGGCGGCCTGCCCGCGGCGAGCGCGCATCTGCAGGGGCGCATGGCGTGCGCCGAGACAACGGTCGTGTCCAGGCGGTGCATCTGCGCCCTGAAGTCACGGCAGCTTTGCTAGTGCGCGTGCTTCATGGCCGTGTTCAGACAGGCCGGGCGTTCCCGGCGCTGTCCTACAGGCGCGCCCTGTCCCAGCTGAAGGTTGCGGCGCTGGCGTCGGGGTTCGAGCGAGCCGCAGGATGGGGCGCACATGCCTTTCGCCGCGGCTGGGCCGACGAGGCCCTGGCTGCCGTGGGCGTCCCGGCGCCGTTCTGCAGCGGGGGGGGGCGCGGGGGGGCCGCCTTCGGTTGCGCCTCGGCGGCGTCGCGGAGCGCGGCGACTGCGGCGGGGTGGCTCGTCGAGTTCTTGGAGTCGTCTGCGTCCGAGGGGGCGCCCTTGCCCTGGGCCAGAAAGAAAAGGGCGGCTCTCGCGTTGGTCCGCTTCGTTTGCGCATAGGGCTGGCGCCTTCCATTCCGCCATTCCCGATCGCCCATCCGCGGCATCGCGTTCGGCGTTGCGGCGGGCGGAGGCTGCGGTCGCGTCGCCAGCAGTGGGGTCGTGGCCTGGGTTGCCGTGAGCCCCCCCCAGCAGTGGGTCTCGAGGTTTCTGCGAGGGTCTCTCGAGCGCCCCAGGCTGGCCGCGCCGAGCGCGTTGCCCAAAGGTCCGCGCGGGCGCGCTGGGCCACCCAGGGGGGAGGCAGCGCATTGGAAACTTCATCGTCCCTGAACGTGGTTCCTGGGGAGGGAGATTCCAGGCAGGCCACGCACCTTGTCGCCATTGGTGGATTTGCAGACTCGTCGCTCCAGGTCGGCCTTCCTTCCGCCCGTGTCCGAGGCGGGGCGTCAAGTGTCGGCGCTCGCTGCCGAGGCAGTCTCGCATGCTCCCGCGGGGGCTCGCGGGGGCCCTCTGAGGCCACCCTCTCCTGTTGCTCGCAGGCGGCGTCTCTGCGGCGCCGGGGGCCCAGGGCGCCCGCGGTGGTTCGCAGGGGTTCTCCGATCGCCCCGTCGCTGTTGAGGTGGCGCCTCGGCGCCGCCCGTGGTGCCCCGGGAGGGTGCTTGGCAGGGCGCTGCGTCGTCTGCATGCAGGCCGTGGGCTTGTTGCTGGGGTCGCCAGCGCCCGCGCCCTCCCTCCCTGGTGGGTCAGCTGTCGCTGCAGCTGCTGCCCCTCCGCTTCGTCGGGGGCCGGATGGGGGGGCGGCGGGGGGGGGGGGCGGGGCGAAAGGCGGGGGGGAGGGGCGCGCTGAGGGGCGGGGGTGAGAACGAGGGAGAAAGAGGGGGGGGAAGGGATGGGGGGGCGCGGGGAGGAAGGCGGGGAAGGAGCCTTTCGCCCCCCCGCCCCCCCCCGTAGCTTTGGCCTACCAAAACTCGTCCGAGATCGGGTCGAATGCGCCCTTGTCTCGAAGCGTCTCCCCGGCCTCGCGGCGCGCTCGGCGCGAAGCTCGAGCCCGGTAACTACGGGCGTTTGCGCTGGCAGCGGGCGGTCGCCGACGCCGCCCTCTACTCCATCTGTTTTGAAGAATGCCGAATGTCGTCGCGGCGGCGGCCCGGGCCCACTTGCGCGAGCGACGGCGTGATATTTTGCTAGCAAGTGCCAGCCGAGCGCGGGCGCTGCCCATGCGGGATACGGAAGGCATGTGTTCAAGCGCATCGTTCGAACTGTCAGAGTTGCATTCCAAGACCGCGCGCCTCGCCGAGCACTCGGGCGCCGGGTGGAATCGGAAATCCCGCGACGAACCAGGGCCCCCGAGGCCGCTCCACTTTCGTTGCGCCGTGCTCTGTGGAGCGGCCTTCTCGAACAGGATCGCAGGCTTCGCAGGTGCTGGCGATGGTTCTTTCGCGGGCGAAAGCAGTCCGTTGCGAGGCGCGCCAGCCTCGGATCACCGTCAATCGAAGGGATCACGCAGCATCAGAGCTAGGAAACCCAACGCAGCGGCTCTCTCGTCGCGAACAGCGAGGAATTCACCGCGCGCGCCGCCCTCCGACCGCCCACCAGGAAGGAACAAGTGCACTTGTGATCATGTCATTTTGGAGATACGTTTGGTCCTTGCTAAGCGTTCATTTTAGCTCCTAGGCCAACGTGGTGGGCCTCTCATCGGCAGCGAAGAAATCGCCGCCCGCTGCCATTCACCGCGACCGAAAAATGCACATGGACCCGTGTCCCATGTTAATTTGGGGATCCACTTGTTCGCCGTTGCAGAGGCTCGCCCTGGTCTCTAAGCAGCGGCGGCGGCTTCCAGTTTGATTGCGGGCAGTGCAGGACGCGCCGCGCGCTCGCGCCGCCGACCTCGGAGCGCAGGCAATCGCGGCGCTCGTGCACGAGGACGCAGGTTAGCTGGAAATCCCAGTCTGGCATCGCTGAGGCGTCGCTAAGTTGCTGGGCCAGCATGGTGGAATCTCGCGCCAAACCGCGCGCGCCCCCCCCCCCCCGCCGCCCGCCGGGGGGCGCGGGGGGAAAAGGCGCCTGGACGCGCGTTTGGAAACCGAACCTTTTTTCTGTTATTCGGCCATGTTTAGAATTCTGCGAAACAGAGAACAGTTTCACTATGTTGACATCAAAGAATTCATCGCGCGCGCGCCGCGCTCCGACAGCCTGCCGCCGCAGAAACCTGGTTCAAACTTGCAATCGGTCAGCCCGCGCGTCAACGCGCCCCCCCGCCCGCGCCGCCCGCCGCCCGCCCGCGCCGACAGAATGCGAGCGCGAGGGCCCATGCTCATTTGGAGACCTACTCGGCCACCGCGGGTCGCAATCGCAATCGGGCGCCATGCAGTTCGCCGTGCCGAGTGTTCCTAGTGAGCGACCGATGCCCATGCGTCGCGTCGCGGGCGAGCGCGCGAGTAGTAGCGCAAATGGTGCAATGGGGGAACCATCCGCTGATGTTGGAAAAGAAGTCAAGTTGCCCACCTTCCATATGGCGCACCCGACGCGGCGCAAGCGCGCCTGCGCGCGCGCAGCGAGGAAGTCATTGACTGACTGAGACCAGGTATACATTCAAGCCGAGACCAAGACTGCCAGTGCAACATGTTTCAAGCTTTGAAACTGCGTTGGCCACGCTCTTACGTCATTGATTTATGCGCGGCTCACCGCGCGCGCGCTAACGCAGGCACCTCGCTGATAACGTATGATGTCAGATCGGGGTTCATACTGCAACTGACACAACGCGTTTTTTTCTTTCTGGAACCACCCCCCGCGCCCCGGCAGATTCCGCGCGGCGCGCCGCGCGCGCGATGCGGCGCGCTAGGGCGGGCGGCTGCTCAAGAGCATGGAGTGTCCTCCTGGGGCCCAGAGCGCAAGCGGCGAGCCCCCGTCCGATCGGTTTCCGCGCGGCGCAGCGCGCGCGCGCCCGCGCTCGCGCGGGGAACGCGACCCATCATTCACCATGTTAGCGCAGGAAGTATAATTCAACATTTGGTTCTGACATCGCTGGGAACGCTGTTTCGCTGGAGTCTCGCGTGGAAGAGTTGGTGCGGTTCGCTTTCGGCGCGCGCGATCGACCTCCGCGCGCTCGCGCGACGTTGCGCCCCGCCTGCCATTCGGGCCAGCGCGCAGCAGCGAGCCGCGAGCACGCGCGCGCGCGCCTGCGCGCAGGGCCCGCAGCTGAGGCGGCAGCGCCCGCCGCTGCGACCGCGGGCGCAACGCTGCCGCCGCGGGCGCCGCCTCTCTTCCGCCGATCCCGCCGCGGGCGAGGTCAGACAACGAACATCAGAGGTGTCGCCTTGGGGGATCTGAAACATGAATATTAAATTGCGGTTGCCTCATTCGGTTCTCGATTCAACACGTCTGGTTAGAAATGCCGACTACAAAGTTGAGAATTTTACTTCGCGAGGTCTGGAACACGCGTTTATGTTGTGTTTGCCCGTTTCGGTTTTGATTTTTTACACATAAGTATTCTGTTATTCTAAGAAGAGGTGGTCGCTCTGGGCGATCGGAAACATGATTCCTACATGTTGGCATTTTCCCATCTGTTGCCAATCGGTCAACGTATTTGTTGGTGTTTTCATGTGAGATGGAAGCCTTGCTACCATATGCAGATGCATACATCATCGTGTTTTCTTTGTGTAGCTTTTCGGCTTTACACGTGCTTGTGTGCTCTCAAGCCGAGGTGACATCCATCTTCGATATGGCATGGAGCTTGCGTTGGGCGTTTATATATATATATATATATATATATATATATAATGCGCCCGCGGGCAGGGCGCGTCGGCACCATTCCCGAGGGCGCGCACGCGCGAACGTCGGCGCATATCTTCACGCGCGCGCGGCCGCGCGCGCGCGAACGCTTTCGCGCAGTTGGATCACGGAGACCGTTCCGTCTTGCATTGGACCCGCCCCGGCGCGCGGGCGCCAAGTAGCCCGTCATCAAGACAGTACGCTTGCGGCGTTGCCAAGCGGCGGATGCATGTTCACGCGCAGGCAGAAAAATATGGCTCGCGTTCCACGGGCGACGGACCACGCATGCCCATTCAGCTTTCATTTGGTGAGGTATTGCGTAGAGGGCCCATGCTGGCGCGCGGTGGCAACTGGAAGTTTCTCCAAAACATTTCTGCTACGCGTGCCAGGTCTAACCGTGCCCAAGACCCGCCAATGTTGGTGGGTTGTTTAGACATTCGCGCTGGGGACTTCGTGGGATCGATGTTGATGGAGATGGTTTGTTGGCCTTCGTTTCGAGCGGGGGCTCGTTGAAACATTTCCCGGGCGCAAAGCCCGCCGCGGCGTCGGCGGTCGCCGGGGAATTCGCGGTCGAGTCCCAGCTGAGCGTTCTGTGCAAGGCTAGAGTAGCAGGTCGCTCAGACCTTCGCCATGCGCACCCCGTTGCCTGCGCGGCTGCACCGAAGAGGGCGGGTCCAGCGGGGCCCGGGCCAGGCCCCGTTGATTCCGGCGTTGTGAGGAAAGCCGCAGTCCGGCGCGGCTTATCAGGCCTTGCAGTTTTTCCTGCCCCAGAGCCTGATCCATTCAGCTTGCGCTGGCCCTCCTCTCGTGGCCCATGGCGTGCCGGGGCGGGCGCCGCTGGGCGCGGCGCGAGAACTCGGCGCAAGTTTCGCCCTTTTTGGGTACCTTCTCGACGCAGGAGCACGGATCGTAGCGGGTCGTTTTTTCACGGTTGGCTCGCGGGCGGGGGCGGGGGTCGGAGAAATGAGCGACCCAGGGGGGCTCGCAAGAGCTCCGAGATCCAAGAGAGTTCCAGGAGGACAGAGACGGGAAGCGACCCGCGCGGCGGCCCGTCGGGCTGCGCGGATTCGCCGGAGCGTTCGGAGAGCAATCTTGATCATAATGAGGATGTAATTCTGCAACTGTCGTCTCTATGTCTAGCCACGAAGAGTCGCGCGCCGCCGCGCGAGGCGACGCTGGGCGCGGCGCCGGCCCTTTTGCCAGCCCCTCCAGTCGCGCCTGACTTGACCATGCCCCCCTCGCGCCCCCCCCCCCTCCATTGCCTCCTCTTCGCCGGCTGGGAAGCTGAGCAGGCTCGGGCTCCAGGACTGCCCTTGGCGGGGCACGCCCGGCGGGCTCTGATTTCGCAGGGGCGCGCGTTTTGAAGAAGTTCGGTGCTCGCTGCAAGCGCGGCGCACGCATCGTTGATGGCAATTTTACGTTTGATTGGGTGTCAGAGGGGCCGCTCGGTCACGCGCTGGCATGGCTTCAATTTTCAGGGCCATGCGCGAACAAAGGGCAACGCCGAATGATCAAGATGCGCGATGCACCTTGGCCGTTTGCTACCAAGGAGCATGGGCGAGGTTTGGGGGGTCGAGCACCTGCTCGAAGCCATTGCTTGCGAGGTGAGCTGCAGAGGTAGCCGCGACACCGAGCCCGCGAGCTCGACGACATAACGCGAGGGAGGCTAGGACTAGCATGGCATGGCATAGAACACGGACCTTTAGAGTCTACAGACCGCAGTCGCACTGCAACATTGCATTGTGTTGCGCGTAGCCGCATAGCAGATCCGACCATTGCATTGTAAACGCATGGCGCAGAGGCCGATAGTTACATTGGGCACAGTGGCATAGCGGCATTGTGTCGGCATTGCGTTGGTAGTCGGAGATGACGGGCGATGTGCGATGTTCACGGCGCCCATTGCGGCGCGTCCTTCGCGCAGCTCGCGGCCTCAAAGAGAAGGGAATTGCGGAATTGCCTCGCAGTCGCATGGCTTGCCATATCTCCAGGGTCTAGAGCATTGAGGGCCTAAGAGCAAACAGCTTGCCCAGCGCGCTGACGGGCCTGCGGGGCCAACTGAGAAGGATCCAAGACAACGCCGAGGCGCGCCTGCATATAGAGCATACTGCATATTGCATCGTGCATGGTTCTGCGTGGTCTCCATGGCGGGGCGAGGACAAAAGAGCGACGAGGGGATCCCATCCCAGGAGCATTGTCGGCGGTTCACAGAGAGGCGCGTTGTGGGCAACGCCCGCGGCTACATTGCTACCGCCACCGCCGCCGCCGCCATCGGGGCCTTTTCCGCCCCCGCTACCCCCGCCGAAAGCGGGCGCCAGCGGATCCTGCGCTGTCCAAGCAGGCGGTGCGGCTAATTTGCCAGATCATGATTCGGACAGCACGCGGGGCGCGTGGACGGTCGCGAAGCTTGCCGCGAAGACCAGCGTTTCCGATCACTGGCAGCCAAGAGCGCCCAAAAGGTCAGCAGCGCCGCCTGCGCAGTCACCATCGCCGGAGTGAGGAGGGAGACCAGGGTCAACCCAGGATGCAGGAACGTCGCGGCAAGACTTCCCCACGTTACAACCCCCTTCCTGACAAGTCCTTGCAATACTTACTTTCACGGCGAGACGCGTCCCGTTGAAAGACAAGTACTTACGGGCCTGCCATTCAGGTGAGCACTCCGTGTTGAAAACAACGGGCTTGCATACCTCTTTGCGGATAGCCAGACATGGGTATTGAACATAACAGTTTTCACATGTGTAATGTTTGCGCAAGCTTACGCATGCTGAGAAGGAACCGCCTTCCAGTCGTGCAGCTGCTACATGTATTCAAGCACGTCCAAACTGAGAACCTGGTTTTTAATATGAGCTGTCCACCATCCCAGTAGTTATGGCAAAGTTCCAATACGATGTGCGTGGCGTCGCGGCGCTACGGCGACACCCAATTGTTTTACCACGATTTGCTTTCCATCCTGCAAGCCCTTGTATTTATTGAAACGAATGCTGGCGGCGCTGAGTCGACAGCTCCATTTAGAAAACGATCTGCTCACCAGCCTTGTTGTTGGACTGCCAAAGCGTTAGGATCATAACTTGTGGGCAAATTCCACGTGAAGCGCCAAACCCGGCCTACCGACGCGCCCCTTGGTGCGACAAGGAGTTCTGTCCAGAAGGAATCAGGACAAGGGATGAAGCAGAATGGAGGAATTGCGGCAAGCGGGAGGAGGATAAGTAGGAGCATCAATGGGAGGAGCAGGAGGAGGGGCGGAGGAGGCGGAGGAAACACGTGCGTAGGGGAGAAGGCAGGATGAGCAAAAGTGTCCGCGGTTCCGTCGGGTCGGCTGCGTTGGAATCTGTTGCTTCCAGTCGTTTCGGTTCGGTCGGTCGTTGTGTCGTTGTTGCGCCGCCTTGCCCTGCCAGGTTGCTTGCGACCTGCTGGTCTGGATCGGTTTCGGTTTTGCTATCGGTTCAGTCGGTTTTCGGTTGTCCTGTCGCCGTGGACGGCCATGATTACAGGAGGAGGAGATGAAGGACGTGGAGGAGAAGGGGCGAGGATAAGGACAAACGAGCAGGGCCCTGCGATCGCCCTTGGGCCCAGGGCAGCCGTACCCGGGCTACGGCAGCGGTGTCTCGCTCGAGTTCAAGGTCTTCGAGGCCGCAATGGCCTCTGCTCCGGGGGCCCGTTGTATGGGGTTCACGCCATCGTTCACGGTGCACCCACCTCCCAGATGATGCACCAAAGGGATGCATTGACGTCGGTCGGGCCTCAATGGGGGTCAAAGCAAACGGGGGTCACTCAGAACGCCGGATCTTGCAGGATCTTGCAAAGGCCGACTGACCCAGGTTTGGATAGACCTGGGTCAGTAGATTCCCGAGTCGGGCGCATCGTAGAAGTCCCGAGTCGTCCTTCAGATAATTGCTCCAGCGCAAGACAGCAGAGAAGCGTTCCGGAATTCGCGAGCAGGGTTTCGTCAATGAGGTTTTTACCTAACAGCGAAGACTGATAGGTTTCTAGTAGGCTCAAAAGAGAGCATCATGACTCCTCAGGGGGGTCGGGGCGGGACCCGGGGCGGCTGCCGTCGAAGCCCAAATCGCCTGGGACATCCTCGCAAAATCGCTCTTGGCGTTGCTAGAACTCCATTCCCGGCGTACATTTTGGATGCCCGGAGCCAACTGTAGGCCACTTCGTGGTCTTCGAGTTCCCAGAATTCCATTCCCGGCGTACATTTTGGATGCCCGGAGCCAACTGTAGGCCACTTCGTGGTCTTCGAGTTCCCAGAACTCCATTCCCGGGCCACATTTTGGATGCCCGGAGCCAACTGTAGGCCACTTCGTGGTCTTCGAGTTTCCAGAACTCCATTCCCGGGCCACATTTTGGGTGCCCGGAGCCAACTGTAGGCCACTTCGTGGTCTTCGAGTTCCCAGAACTCCACTCCCGGCCCACATTTTGGATGTCCGGAGCCAACTGTAGGCCACTTCGTCTTCTTCGAGCTCCCAGAACTCCATTCCTGGGTATGATTTTCAATGCCCGGAGCCAACTGTAGGCCCCTTCGTGGTCTTCGAGTTCCCAGAATTCCATTCCTGAGGCAGGCTGAGGCTGAGGCTGAAGCAGGCTGAGGCTGAGGCAGGCTGAGGCTGAGGCTGAGGCTGAGGCAGGCTGAGGCTGAGGCAGGCTGAGGCTGAGGCCGAGGCTGAAGGCAGACTGAGGCTGAGGCTGAAGCAGGCTGAGGCTGAGGCTGAGGCAGGCTGAGGCTGAGGCTGAGGCAGGCTGAGGCTGAGGCAGGCAGGCTGAGGCTGAGGCTGAGGCTGAGGCAGGCTGGCTGAGGCCGAGGCTGAAGGCAGACTGAGGCTGAGGCTGAAGCAGGCTGAGGCTGAGGCTGAGGCAGGCTGAGGCTGAGGCTGAGGCAGGCTGATGCTGAGGCAGGCTGAGGCTGATGCAGGCTGAGGCTGAGGCAGGCTGAGGCTGAGGCCGAGGCTGAAGGCAGACTGAGGCTGAGGCTGAAGCAGGCTGAGGCTGAGGCTGAGGCAGGCAGGCTGAGGCTGAGGCTGAGGCAGGCTGATGCTGAGGCAGGCTGAGGCTGAGGCTGAGGCTGATGCAGGCTGAGGCTGAGGCAGGCTGAGGCTGAGGCCGAGGCTGAAGGCAGAGGCTGAGGCTGAGGCTGAAGCAGGCTGAGGCTGAGGCTGAGGCAGGCTGAGGCTGAGGCTGAGGCAGGCTGAGGCTGAGGCTGTGACTGCGACTGCCGTTGCCACTGCGACTTTCATCGCGAATGCGACTGCGACTGCGAGAACAGCAGAATTCTACAACTGGATTCTCGTGTGAATCTTAAGGGAGATGCTTCCAGATATGCTCCTACACATCGCTGTTAGGTTGCTTTGCCGGGATAATCTCGAAAGCAAGTTGGCAAAGCATATTCGTTAAGCATTTATTGGGAATCATGTTTAACTCATGCCTTGGAGCTGTGCGATTCACGCGTTCCGTACGACAGCATTTTAGAAGTGGTTAGGGATCGGCTTGGTGAGTTGCAAAGCGCTGAGCCTACATCTCGCCTACTAAGGTACAGTCGAGCATCAAGACAGCATCTTTGATGTTTGTTGCAGGGCTTCAGTGTCCTGTTTTTATTTGCCACGCTCGATTTGGTGGGGAGTGTCGAATCCCAATGCTCGGGGCTATACGCCAATGCTTTGAATTTTGGTCTTCGAGCTCGCATCCGGGGCTGAGCATCGAAGTCCATGCCGAGCTTCATGTCTTTACACGCTCACTACACTGCGCGCAGAAGTCAGCATTTGCTGAGCTGCTATGAGTAGTTTGGGATTTGCATCCACACAGTGTCTTTCGATACCCTCCGATCGGATTTAGCAATCTTCGACCACCTCGTTCGGGCTGTCGACTGCCAGGCCGACGTGGTGGGCCCGGCCACCTTCTGCGGCTCCGCGACGGCTGCATTAGAAGCGTTGCCCTCAGAGGTATGGGATCCACACTGGCCAGTGTCTTGCGGCATCCAGCAGCAGCCCCGAGAAGAGTGCTGAGTTGTGAATTGTTGATTTGGGGTGTATGATGTGCGCGGGTGTGAGTGTGTGTGTGTGTGAGAGCTTGTGTGTGTATGTTTGTGCATGCGGAGCTGGCGGTATCAAAGATGCGCTCGAGGGCCTCACTGCGCGGAGTCATTCGGTTCAAGGCACCCTGTGGGGCTCCGACCCTTCTTTGATCATCCTGGCGGCTTCGTGGACGACCGAGACAGACAAGACTCCAGGGAGATGTCTGGCCTAAGCTGATGGTTAAATATCCCGCGCCACCCGTGTGTCTTCTGTCTCCCCTGTGCCACCTGCGTGTCAGCTCAGCGACGGGAGACAGATCTGTGGGCAGATTGGTGGGTACTTCTCTTCTTCCATGGGCAGTGGCAGTGGGGAACTGGCCCACAATCGCCTATTCCTCGCCAATCGGGGCTGGGACGCCCCACCCTTGTTCGGGAACGTGCGGTTTCGCTATCGAAAGCTGCCGTCAACTTTTCTGCGATGTATCGCCGGCTCCAAACTGAGCCAGTTCCCCCCTGTCGCGCCCCGTCACCTTCGTCTGGTCTGGACTGACGCTCCCCGATCTGGCCCAGACTTTTGTTCCAACCATCCTGAGGTGTTGGGTCTTCGTTTTGAAGAGAGAACGCCATGCGTTCTCCCTCCTCCCGCTGTCCCCTTCCTCCCCCCATCATAACCAGCATCATCATCATCATCATCATCATCATCATCATCATCATCATCATCATCATCATGCCCAAAGGCCCGACTGTGCGGAAGGTCATCCAGAGTCTTTGAACCTACGAGAGTACCAGGCCTAGCCCCAGGAACGAGGATATAGTTCGCATTGACGCCTTTTTCTCACTGCTGTCGCGCGAGTTCTGCGGGAGTCCTTCCCCCTGCAGTCTCTTTGGCCAGTGGCGGTGGCGCTGGAACGGGAGTAGCTCCGCGCACCGGCGCCGCCGCCGCGGCCATCACAAACGTTTTCCGCGGGTGTCAGAGCGGTTGCGGTCTTTTCCGTTTTCTCGCGTTTCCTCCGACCTTTCCTCCGATCTGTCTCGCCTCGTAGACTCTGGAGATGTCAGAGGTCTGCACCGAATGTCCCCGGGGCGCGCATCGCGCGCGGTGCCCCGCCCATTTCGGCGCACCACTCGCGCGCTGCGTGGCCCCATGGGCAGCTCCACCGATTGCGACGCGGCGCAGTTCGCACGTGGGCGTCGCGCCCGTTTCGGCACACCCCTCACGCGCTCCGCGGCCCCACCGGGAACTCCACCGAGTGCCCCCGCGGCGCAGCTCGCGTGCGAACGTCGCGCCCGCTTCGGCAGACCCCTCGCGCGTTTCGTGGTCCAACTGGGAGCTCCACCGAATGCCGTTGCTACGCAGTTCGCATGTGGGCGTCGCGCCCGCTTCAGCACATCTTCGCACGCTTCGCGGTCCTATAGGGAGCTCCATCCCACGCCGCCGCGGCGCATATCGCACGTGAGCGCCACGCCCGTTCGGGCGCACCCTCTGCGCGCTTTATGACATGGGGAGCTGCGCATAAGGGCCCCGCGGCGGAGTTCACATGTGGGCGTCGCGCTTGTTTCGGAACACCCCTTCGCATGTTTCGTGGCCCCATAGGGAACGCCGCCGAGTGCCCCCGCGGCGCAGTTCGCGCGCGGGCGTCGCGCCCGCTTCGACGCACCCACCGCGCGTTTCGTGGCCCCGCAGGGGGCCCCACCCAACGCCTCCGCGGCGCAGTTCGCGCGCGGGCGTCGCGCCCGTTTCGGCGCACCCACCGCGCGTTTCGTGGCCCCGCAGAGAATTTCTCCCAAGGGCCTCGCACGTGCCGTGGTTTTAGGGGGCTCCACCTGAGGCCCCCGCGGCGCAGTTCGCACGCGGGCATCGCGCCCGTCTCGGCGCGCGCTTCGTGGCCCCAGTGGGAACTCCACCGAATGCCGATGCGGCGCAGCCCGCGCGTGGGCGCCGCGCCCGTTTCGGCGCACTCCTCGCGCGATTCGCGGCCCCATAGGGAGCTCCAGCGAGCGCCTTGCGCGGCGCAGTTCCTACGCGGCCCCCGCCCGCGACGGCGCGTTCCTCGCGCTCGTCGCCCAACAGAGAACTCCACCGAGCGCTTCCGTGGCGGAGTTCGCTTGCGATTCCACGCCGATTTCGGCGCGCCCCATTCGCGCGCTTCGTGGCTCCATGAGGAGCTCCACTGAGTGCCTGCGCGGCGCAGTTCGCGCGCGCCCCCCCATTCACGTCGGCGCCCCTCACGTGTTTCGCGGTGGCCGCGGCGCGGCATTCACAGCTGCATTTGTCTGGGTTGTTCGTCAATAAGACGCCCAGCCATCCTGTGCTGTTGGGTTTTCGTTTTGAAAAGAAAGCCCCGCGCCTTTCGCCCCCCCCGCCTCTCCTGCGATCCCCCCCCCATCCGCCCTCTTACCCTTGCTTTTGTTATCTCGCGTGCCGCGCGCGCGACCGCGGTCCTGGCTGCAAGCGCCTGCGGCCGCTTCCGCGATGAGTTCTCGCGAGCGCTGCAGTCGATGGGCCGCTCGCACGCGCGGCGGCGAGGCGCGGGGGCGCGCGTGGAGTTGCGCCGCGCGCGAACCAGGACCGCCGTCAGCGTCTTGCGTCGCGCCGCCCGCGCGGCGCGAGCGTTCGCGCCGCTGGCCGCGGGCGAGGACGACGCGGCCGACCCGGGGCCTTCGGGCCAGGCCATGGCCGAGCGGCGCGGGCACCCAGGGGCCGTCCCAAGGGAGCTCGGCGCCGCGCGGCGCGGCTGCGGGCGCGGCTTCGGCGGCGCCGGCGGCCCTTCCAGCGGCGGCGGCCGGCGGCGGCGGCTCCGGCGGCAGCGGCAGCGGCGGGGGCGGGCTCCCCAGCGGCAGCAGCAGCGGCGGCGCCGGCGGCGGCGACCTGGCGCGCGACGACCCGGCGATCGCGCCCCCCATGCCCCCGTCTGCCCTTCCGTCCTCCCCCCCTCTTCTTCTCCCCCCCCCTCCCCCCCCTCCAAAGCTAATGCTGGGGTCGGAGCGTTTGAGTTGGATGTCCTTCAATTTGCTGCGAACTGCACTCCCCCGCTTGCTTGCTGTTGCGCGCGGCTTGTTTTGCAGATTGGCTGGTGGGGCCATGTGAAATGCTCGCGCACAGCGCGTTCGAATTGATTCCCGGACCTTGTTTCTTTCACCCCCTCCTCCTCTTCTCCCCCCCCCTTGTCGCAACTGCGTTCCCGACTTGTTGTTCAGGGTGCGGTTCATCGCGTGAGTTTGCTTGTTGCAGGTCGGCTTGCGCGGCGCCCCCGTCTGCTTTATGACTTTTCGATTCGCGGTGTGGCTGCGTCGCCCAGGGTGCATTTTTCCAGTCCTCTAGCCTGCGGCTGGCGGCTGGGGCGGGCGGTGATTCGTGACCTTTCGCGCCCTCGCTTTCTCCCGGGCCACGGTCCACCCCGTGGGTTAGCCTATTGCAGGCCGGCTTGAGGTTGCACTTGGTCTGCGGGGCGTTTCTTTCCAGCGCCCAGGCCCGGCGCGCGCCCGCCGCCCCGGCGGCGCGGAGGCGGCCGGGAGCGGCGGTCGCAGGTTTGTCTCCCCCTCGGTCTGGGTCAGGGGCTGCGGCTCGCAGGCCAGAGGGAGTTACCCGAGGAAGCATTTAAGAACCCCCCCCCCCTTCCGGCAAATCGATAACCCTTCCGCACCCTGGAAGCGCTACCTGGCACCAGGAGCCCTCCTCCTCCTCCTCCTCATCATCCTCCTCCTCCTCCTCCTCCTCCTCCTCCTCTCCTCCACCCACGAACTTCCTCCTGCCCCTTAGGAGTCCTTAAATTCATGAGGAATCCCCTGGAATTTTTGACGAGCCCTTAGGAATTTAAAGGAATCTTCTGGAATCCTGAGGAATCCACAGAAAGTCTTAGGAATGCGCAGGAATCGTAAGGGAATCCTCAAGAATCTTGGATAAATCCTTAGGAATCCCTAGGACACCCGCAGGAATAGATCTGGATTGTTTTTTCGCGTGGCCGGGTGCTAAGATAACGCCACGGTGCGGGGGGGGCGGGATACCCTCTCGTGGACCTCCCCCTAGGACGGCCGATGAAAATCAATTTCCAGAAGGGTTTTGAACGAGAAATCTCTTCCAAGAGGCCAGCAGATCAGAAGAGAAAAAAGGAGGAGGAGGAGGAGGAGGAGGAGGAGGAGGAGGAGGAGGAGAGGAGAAGGAGGAGCAAGACAAGGAACATGAGCAGGAACAGGAGGAGAAGCAGGAGCAGGGAAAACTTCTCAGTTGTCTCAGTTTTCTCAGCTTTCCTAGGTATCTCAGCTTCCCCAGGTTTCTCAGCTTTCCCAGGTTTCTCAGCCTTTCCAGTTGATTCAGAACGGATCGTCGGCAGATTGTCCTGTGTCTTGCCCAGGTCAGATTGGATTCTTGATGAGATGGAAGCGTCGCTCACAAGTCTGAAGCACTGGAAGGAGAGGAGGAGATGGAGGAGGAGGAGGAGGAGGAGGAGGAGGAAGAGAAGGAGGAGAACGAATGTTTAGGAATCTCTAGGAATCCTCAGGAATCCTGAGGACCCTGTAGGAATCCTTAGGAATCCTAACATTCATGAGGAATCCCCTGGAATTTGTGACGAGCCCTTAGGAATTTAAAGGAGTCTTCTGGAATTCTGAGGAATCCACAGAAAGCTTTAGGAATGCGCAGGAATCGTAAGGGAATCCTTAAGAATCCTAGATAAATCCTTAGGAATCCCTAGGACACCCGCAGGAATAGAACTGGAGTGTTTTTTCGCGTGGCCGGGTGCTAAGATAACGCCACGGTGCGGGGGGGGGCGGGATACCCTCTCGTGGACCTCCCCCTAGGACGGCCGATGAAAATCAATTTCTAGAAGGGTTTTGAATGAGAAATCTCTTCCAAGAGGCCAGCAGATCAGAAGAGAGAACAGGAGGAGAGAGAGAGGAGGAGGAGGAGGAGGAGGAGGAGGAGGAGGAGAAGGAGGAGGAGGAGGAGGAGGAGGAGAGGAAAAGGAGGAGCAAGACAAGGAACATGAGCAGGAACAGGAGGAGAAGCAGGAGCAGGGAAAACTTCTTTGGGAAGGGTCCTCAGCAGGTCTCTCAGAGAGGTCCCGAAGCAGGCCTCTCAGACCTCCGAAGCAGACCTTTGAGCAGGTTCCTAAGCAGAAGCAGACGCAGGCCTCTGAGCAGGCTCCTGAGCAGGCGTCTAAGCAGGCTCCCAGGCAGGCCTCTTAGCACGCCTCGTTTTCCAGGGGCCAGGCCTCCGCGAATTTGTTCTGTGTCCGGGTGCTAAACCTATCGTTCGGTGATTTCGGCCCCTCGGAATTTCGAATAAAAATGCGGTGTTAAGATATCGCCGGGGGGGTTCTTAAATGCTTCCTCGGGTTTCAATTACTGCTTCGCGTCAGTTATCGCGCCGATGACACTGGGCTCCGCCGAAGGCCCCAGCGGCAGCGCCCGCGCGCGCCCACCCCGCTCACCGCGTGTCCATTCGCATGGGCGCGCTCCTCGCGCGGTTCGTGGTTCCGCGGGGGGCTTCACCGAATGCCCCAGCGGCAGAATCCAGATGCGCCTACCCCGCCCCCCGCTCGTCCATTTCGGCGCGCCCCGCGCGCGGTTCGCGGCCCCGCGGGGAGCTCCGCCGGCGGTCGACGCCCAAAACACATTCCACGTGCGCCCACGCCGCCCTCCGCATGTTCACGTCGGCGCGCCCCTCGCGCGGCTCGCGGCCCCGTTGGGGGCCCCACCGATGGCCCTGGGGCGAAATTCACGCGCGCCCGCCCCGCCCGCCGCGCGTCGATTGCGGCGCGCAGCCACTCGGTTCGCGGCGCCAGGGGGAACTCCGTTGGGGGGGGTGCGGAACCAGCAGGGGCAGCTCGAGGCGCGCTCGAAGCGGCGCATGAGGGTGGCGACGGCCCTCGCCAGGGAGTTAAGCTTCACCGAGTTTGTCCGCGGGGCCTGACCTGGGGAGCTGGCCCGCCCGGGCAGCGCCTGCTGTTGATTGTCCAACCGTTCGGCCTCGCCGCCCGCCGCGTCGCTGGACTCTTCTCGGGGCGGCCGGCGAGCGTCGCGGGAACTCCGTGCTGCGCTCCGCCCAGCGCTTCGGATATCCCCTCAAGCAGCACTGGTAAACTAAAACCTCTTGAGCCTAGTAGGCAGGGGCTCAAGAGGGGAGGAAGAGGGACGCACGCGGCTCAGATGATGATGACGACCCTTTTTGCCAAAGGGGCCGTGCCGCTCCTCTGCGCTGGCGCCCGGCGCTCCACGCGCCGGCGCCGTCTTCGGCCACGCGCAGCGGGCCACGCCGCGCCGCCGAGGCACTATAGTGCCCGGCGGCGCTGTAAAAGTCCAGAAAAAGGGCGGGTAGGGAGCCCTGCGGGGCTCCCAGGGTGGGCCAGCTTGGCCTTAGAAAGGCTTGAGCCGCGGAGCGGCGGTGAAGAGAGAGGGAGAGAGAAAGGGCAAGCAAAGAGGCAAGGGCAGGAGCAAGGGAACCGCAAGTGGAAGCCCGCGCCAGTTCTGGAAGCGGGGAGATCCATCAGTTTTACCAAACATCCTAGATATCCCCTCAAACAGCACTGGTAAACTAAAACCTCTTGAGCCTAGTAGGCAGGTGCTCAAGAGGGGAGGAAGAGGGACGCACACGGCTCAGATGATGATGACGACCCTTTTTGCCAAAGGGGCCGTGCTGCTCCTCTGCGCTGGCGCCCGGCGCTCCACGCGCCGGCGCCGTCTTCGGCCACGCGCAGCGGGCCGCGCCGCCTCCTTCCCCCTGCGAGCGCGCCACCACGCCGAACTGGCTGTAGTGGGACGCGTAGTCGCCGACCTTGTCGGCGTAGAACAGTCCCGGCATCCGCGGCGGGCCGCCGCGTCTGCCCAGCAAGGTGGGTCCGCAGGCGCAGGGCGGCATGCCGCCGGCGCCCGCGGTGGTTCTTCGTGCGCCCTAGGCGGCAGCCCTGGCTGGGCTGGCTGCCGGCGCCCCACGTAGCCGCCACCGCCGCCCCCCATGACGGCGCTGCCGGTTGCCGGGCCGGCGCGGCGCTCTTGCCCTCAGGCGCCAGCTGCCGCCGCGCCGCGCCCAGCTGCTCGCAAGCGCAAAGTTGAACGCGGGCGCCAGGCTGAGCTCAGCCGGCGCCGCGCTGCCGCTCGCACGGCGCATGCCGGCGGCGGTGGTTCCCACGCGCCCCGCGCGGCAGCCCTGGCTGGGCTAGCCGCCGGCGCTCCTTCGAAGCCGCCACTGCTGCCCCCTTGGCGGCACTGCCGGGTGCCAGGCCGGCGCGGCGCCTGCCCGCGGGCAGCATGGCCGCGGCGCGCGCCCAGCTCGTTCGCAAGTGCGAAGCTGATGCGAGCGCCAGGCTGAACTCAGCCGGCGCCGCGTGGCCGCTCGCACGGCGGTTGCCGGCGGCGGTCCACTGCTGCCCGCTCGGCCACTGGCCGGCGGCAGCCCGCGCCCTAGTCACGGCGCGGCCTCTGCTCCCCTCCACGAGGCCATTCCGGCGACCCGCGGTGCCCTGATGGGGCCATCTCCCGCGTCACCTCGTTGGCCCGGCGGAAGCCCTGGGTCTCGTGCACGTACCTCACACCATTGTAGTGCACTGGGCCCATCACCCCTGCGTCGCAAAACGTCCTCTGCGGCTGCTTGGGAGGCTTATGCGCCTTGGGCGTCTGCTGCGTGGCGGCCTGCTGCGCGGTTGGCTCCTGCTTACCCTCGCTCTCCTTGGCCGTCCCGCAGCAACAGCCACCAATCACCCCGATGCCTGCTGCAAGCAGCACTGCGATCGTGGCCACCACCTTCATCGCCGCCCCCACCGGGACAACGATCGCCACCGTGCCCATCTGCGGCTCCCAGCGAAGCATGGCCCCTTGGGCCTTGCCGTCGACTGTTGCCACTTCTCGGCTCTGTATCTCTCCGGCTGCCATCGTGAGCGCCGTCACTACCAGCGCTGCACACAGCATGCCTGCGCAGGGGATGCGGGCTCTGCAGCTGCTGCTGCGCCTGCGGGCCGCTCCCCTGCGCCTTCGCTGCTGCTCGCGCCGCCATGCAGCGCTCAGCAGCATGGCTGCCAGTAGTGCCCCCGCTGCCATCGCCCAAGCTCCCAAGCCGACCGGGAGCACGAGGATCAGCAGATTCTGGCTCTCCACCGGGTTGACCTTGAGCACGTAGCCGTCTGCGCTGCCAGCTGTGGCGGCGAGCGTCGTCGCGGCCAGCGCTGCTCCGGGCCAAAGCGGGGTCGGGCTCCTGCCTGCACGGCGCGCGCCCTCGGCCGCATGGGCCGGCGGCGCCGTGAGCTCAGACACATCCGTCGCCATGTTGGTCGAGATGCCGCGCATGGGCTCGTGGCTCTCCCACAGGTACCCGTGGAAGCTGTCGGAGGCCCAGCGCCCGAAGCGCTTGACGCGCTGCAGGTCGTCCACGGCGTGGCACATCGCTGTCGCGCCCCCGATGCGGAGGCTGTGCGAGCCGATCTCCTCCTTCCTCAGCCCGGCGGCAAGCCCTGCGATCGTCAGATAGTGCTGCACCTCCTCGCGACGAATAGGTGCTCCGCTCGCCCAGCGGAAGAGTGGGAGCTCCTCCTCGCTTCCTCGCAGCCTCTGCGGGTAGTGCCGCTCCAGCTGGCGGAGGGCTGCCACGGGGCACAGTGGCGTGCCCGTCTCGTACCCCTGACATCCAGCGTCGTGAGAAACTCACGACGCCTCAAACGTCGTGAGTTTAACTCACGACGCGAGAGAAAACTCACGACATCCAGAAAAACTCACGACATGAGAACAAAACAATTATGTTAAACCAAAACAATCAAGATAATCAAAAACAATTAAGATGTGGTTGTCGTGGGTGTATTGGCGCAGTTGTCTTAGTTGTATTGTACGAGTTGGAATCCTTACAGGGGTCGGGCGTTGTCGCCCGAACATGTTGGGTTGCACTAGTCGGAGCCTTGGGGCCTTTGCGGGAGCTTTTAGAGCATTGGTCTCTTGAGGCCTTTTGCGGGGGCCTTTTTTTGGAGTCTTTTGCTGGAGCCTTATAAGTGGGGGCTTGTTGGAGCCTCAGCGGGGGCCATTGGGGCCACGGGCATGCCTTTTTTTTAGACAAGGGGAGCAGTGCATCTCAACTGTTAAAATGCGCGGCACTCGGCCAGGTGCGCAGGAATACGCATGCTTCAAACGAAGCAGACAACACATGCAGACGGCGTGCCATGTGTAATATAGTAGTGGTGGTGGTGGTGGTGGTGGTGGTGGTGGTGGTCGTAGTAGTAGTAGTAGTAGTAGTAGTAGTAGTAGTAGTCGTAGTAGTAGTAGTAGTAGTAGTAGTAGTAGTAGTAGTAGTAGTAGTAGTAGTAGTAGTAGTAGTAGTAGTACATCCATATTTTGTGATGTCCGCGTTACCACGAAGAGGAGGATCAGGGGGACATGCTTTTCACACCACACATCGATCTGTCAAGCAAGTGGAAGCAGCCTTTGCGACAAGGCCTTGTCGGTACCTGATCGGTATTTCCTGCCGAGGAGGAGGAGGGGGAGGAGGTGTTATTGTGACTGTGCTGTTTGTGCGTCTGTGCACGACAAATCGGGCAGGGAACAACGCAGTCCACAGTTCAAAGCGCAGGGGCTCGCACAGCCTCAGGTGCGCAAGCGTCCCCATACAGGGAAACAGGGATGCAACGCGCACATTAAAGAATTCTATGTGTATATATATATAGAGATTTTATATATATATATATATATGTATTGATTTATCTATATACATATATATATGTATATATATGTACACATGTGTGTACATTGATGTGAATGTACATGTTTCTTCCTCGCCCTGGGCCTCGTGCGGCGCCCCCCGGAAGGCCGCTCAAGTGCGGCGGCCGCAGCGCTGGGGGCACCTGCGGATCCGAGCCCAGCTGCTAAAAAAATGAGGATGTGCCAGGCGCAGTCGCTTTTATTCCTCCTCTTTTTCCTCCTCGTCCTCTTCTTCCTCCTCGTTGTCCAGCCCCTCGTTCCTCGACTCGTGCGGCGCCCCCCGCCAGGCCGCTCAAGCGGCGGCCACAGCGCTGGGAACACCCGCGGATCCGAGTCCACACGGCTAAAAAATGAGGGCGTGCACAGGCGCTGCTTTTATCCGGATGATGATGATGATGATAATGCGATGTGCACAGTACGTCCACGTGCTGTATGTGTGAAGATAGTACGTTGGTTGCGTTCTTCATGGCACTGGCGATGATGACGGTGATGATTGTGATGGTGACGCGAGGCAGAGCGGTGAAACCAAACAGGAAAGGCCACGTGGTCCTCCTCCTCCTCCTCCTCCTTTCCTCCTCCTCCTTTTCCTCCTCCTTGTAAGATCCCCCTCTAATTACAACATATAGTTCAGCAGTTCTCAGGGAGAACTTTCTCCAGGAATCGCCAGTAAAATGTGCCACCTGCGTGGAGGGACTTGGCAACCGTTCCCATGAGACGATTTTCTTGCTCGTCGGCGTACGTCCAATAAAATCGGGGGTTCCCGTGGACGCGGGCCCATTCGGCCACGTGCACCACCATGTGGTGCTTAAAAAGTTGGTGCCCTCCAGACGATTTCCAAAAATGGAGGAATCTCAGCAGAGCCTTTTGCAACCGCTCGCATCCGTCATCCGACATCCTCCTCGGCTCTCGTTCCATGATGCGGTGTGCCTCATCCAGCGCATTCACAGCCATCGATAATTGGACGGCCTTGGGCCCTAAGAAAACTTTGTTTTCACGGCAAAGCTGCACTGCAAAAGGTACCAGGTGCCTGGTTTCAGCTGCCTTTGCTTTCAAGCGAGGGAATTTCGATCCGCCATCACTTTTGCCACCAGGCACAAACATTTTGTACGTGATGCGGTGGATGCGGCATCTCTTTCCTCTTGGCAGCGGCGATGATATGTAGAAAGCCCGCAGCCGCCTGGGAATAGAGATGCCCGACGCGCCAACATCAAATTGCCACCAACCCTGCGCGACATCGATCACACGTTCGTCGTTTTCCCCCTCGCCTCCCCCCTCTCGTCTTCTTATTCCTCCTCTCCCTTCGCCTTCCGCCCCCGTCCTCCACCACCCCCCGATCGCGTGTGAAATCTGTCGACGTTGCAGGAGGTGGCAATTCGAAATGGACGCGTCGAGTATCCCTGCGCGCCTCCTCAAATGCAGAAGGTTGTCGTGTTTTCGGGGTTCTGCCCTCCCCTTCAAAGAGCGGGCGAAGTTGTTTTTGGTAAGCAGGAAAAACAATTTGCCCAACACACATTGGGTGACGCCCAGATCTAATATGTGCATAACGTCAAGATGGAGCTCATTCACGGTAAATCCCTGCACACTGAATATGGGGGAAACCAGATTGAGCCCAACGCCAGCACGATTGTTGAAGAATGTGAGCCGAACCGGAGGGACCAACTCATGCAATCTATGTATATCAGTGACGGGGCCTTTTTCAATAATGCGGAACCCAGAACGCAAATTCAGTTCCCGCACCTCTTGGAATGTGGCGTAACCACCAAATTCTTCATCGAAACGCATCGATCCCAGGAGTCTCATCAACACCGCACGTGTTGTCACATCCACTGTAACTGTCGATCTGTCCACCATGATTTGATACGCAGTAGCATCCCGCGGGACCCACGTTGATGATTCTAAATTGGTGGGGTATTGAAACAAATGTGTTTTTTACAATCGCACTTGAAGCACGGATTTTGTACGTTGCTCCACGTCTTGAAGCCAAGAGCACCTACCATCTCCAATAAATCAGCACGCATTTCGGTCAAAGCTCCCACCCACCCAAATGCGAGGGGCTGTCCTGCCTTAGCAAGGCGATCCCTGTCAGTGAATACTTTATCCAGATGATCTCGACGAGGATGATTCCCGCCAGCCAGGACGTTGAACGACCATGCAATGATCCGCAACAATGTTCCGAGCGTGCAAAACCCTTTGCACCCACATTTGCACACGTCGGATTTGCGAATGGCCGCAATCAGATACCTGCAGGAATAACGTGGGGCAAACAAGGCATTACTTCTCTTTCTTCCTCCTGCTCCTCCTTCCTCCTGTTCCTCCTCTCTTCTGTCCCTCCTCTTCCTACTACCATCCTTCCTTATTCAGCATGTGGTGCACTTGGTTGCCCCCGCGAACCTCCGTCCAGTGAGGATGTTCGTGAAATAGTGGGCAAAGAACGAATCTTTGCGCGTATGCGGCACGCCATCAGAAAAATACCCTACAGGGGCAACGCGATCATGCCGTCGCACAACGGCGTGATCGGCAAACGTCGGCGGCAATGCGTCCACATCAAAGTTGACACAGGGGGTCGGCATACGCATTGAGATACGAATTCTTGTGCATTCGCAACACCACCCATCCCTGAATATTCCGTCGTGTCTTTCGGGGCGGGGGGGGGTCGAGAGCATGTGCACGTACGCGAACACATACATCAATGCGCATACCGACCCCCTTTTCTGGGATCCCAATCTCCAGGGTATTCGGCAAACGATCTGCAGAACTGCTCGTGCGGGAGATTTATAGGGAAACGTACCAGCTCCCTGGAATTGGTAATGTCGTTCCACATCGGCAACTCTGCACAGTAAAAGTTTGAAGACGAACGCACCCCCAGTGCCTTCCTGAGGTGTTCTGCATGGTGGGTTGATGACGGGTGCAACGATAAATCTGCAACACCTCTACAACCACCCCTCGTGGCATGATATGACAGGCTACAGACAGCAACGGCGCTCAATTCGCCGCGTTTGTAGGCCCCCAGCATGTACTGACGAAGGCCAACCCCTCCATCGGAGGACTCGCTCTCGTCTCTTCCTCGGGAGCGGGACGGTTCAACATTCAACCTCTCAGCAGCTGCCCGCGCCGCCATCCAGCGTGGATATTCCCGACGAGAAATGGCGATGGCGAACGCCTGGACCGAAAGGGCTACGGAGTAGTGTTGCTAGTGTTGTCAGCTGTTGTTCCCGTCGTTAGGTGTTGCTGCTGTTGTTGCATTATTGCTAGGGCGGGGGGGAGGGGGATAAGCATGCCTGTCGCGAGGGTGAGCGGGGGCGGGTGGTGGAGGTGGGTAGGGGGCAAGCGCTGCCAGTGCACAGAAGCAGTTGGCCTTAACCTACCACCTCCCTGGGGAATTGGGGGGGGGGGCGGGCATTGCTGTGCCCTTGACTGCTGATCACTGTCCTGCCCTAGTTCGTCTCGCCTCGCGGCCTGGGCTGCGACCCCTGAGCAATCCCACGCATCAAGGGAACATGATAATTGAGAGTGCGTTTTCAACAGATGGTCTCGAGGACCTGCTGCCACCGCCGTGCCAGTGTACAGTAACACCCCCCCTTCCACTGTATACATGTGTATATGTATGTATGTATATAAACATGCATGTATACAAATTTACCTCGGTAATTGTACACAGAGTTGGCCATGCATTAGCATGGCAACCCACGCTAATACATGGCCACCTCTTGCATCAGAATACCCCCCCACGCTAATGCATGCACACCCTTTGCACCAGCACGGCAGCCCTGCGCTGACGCAATCCACCATACCACATGAGGTGCATCAGGCTATTTCTGAACGCAGCTGCAGTGCCACCGCAACTCTCATCAGCGTCCCACGCACGGCGGATCCCCATGCACCGTGTTCGAAATTCAGCAACAAGCAGGGCGTCGTCCCCCCCAGCCTCCGTATACAATATGTGTCTCCTGTTCTGTCTTGGCTCATCTCTTTTCTCGTCCTCGCTCGAACCACGAACCTTCAAGCTGAACGTGTGTGCTGGAAACGGGCCCCACTCACGTGCGCCGACTCGCGCAGATCATTGGAAACGGGTGCACATGCACGCACTTTCGCGAGCAGCAAGCTAGCTCGAGCTCCCTCGCTCCCCTCCCTTCCTCAGTACGGTTTCTCCTTCCGTGCCTTGTCCTCCTGAACATCCCGAGCTCCACGCCTGCGCTGCACGCGGGCCTTGCTCCGAGCGACAGCCCCCATCCTAGCAGACTTCATCACTTGGGCTTGCCTTTCTTGGACCCGATGGCCGCGGACGCGGCAGCATAGGTATTCTTGAGCGGCTCGATGACCTCCCACAGGGTCTTCGCCTTCAATTCACTGCAAAAACAATTGCATATTCTCATCGTCCTCATCCCCCTCCCCCTCTCGATCGCGTCCTTGGCCCTGTCCGAACTTACCCTCGCAAACTTGACGGCCAACCCTGCTGTACAAACGTTCACTCCTCCAGTATTCCTCCTGCCCTGTTGTCATGGCCTCCGCGATGCCGTTCTTTGCCTCCTGCAGGTTTGCCGACCTGCGGGTGCGTAGGAACGTGGGGGATGGGAGGTCCAAACCAGCATACACGGCGTTTCCTTGAGCACCTCTCTGGATCCTCCATCTGGACAGTCTATGTGTAGAACTTCACGATGCGCGGTGACCAGGACGTATTGCGATGGAGGGTCGGGGGCCTCATCAGCAATGCTCAATGATATGGGGCCCAGATAGAGGATCGAGATTGATGCTCAAGAAAACGACCAGCCCCTCGAGGAACAGCATTACTTCCCACGAGCTCGACAATGTCTGAACAGCATATGTCTTCATCACCTGCCGTCGCCACCGATCCTCCGAGAGAGCACCACTTCCTACGAGCTCGATGTGTCTGGCCATGTGCTATCGCCACCAGAGCTCCGAGCAGGCTGTCGACCAGCCTGGGCAATATGTCACCCCGACTGCCCACACAGGAACATAGAGAGCATGAGAGAGCGAGTACGAGGAGCAAAATCATCCTTCCTCCTCCTCCTCCTCCTCCTCCTCCTCGTACTCCCTTGGCGTGTACATTAGGTTTCCCTTATTCCTCCTCGGATTCCCCCATCGTGTCTCGCAATACTCCTCATCCCCATCTCACTTTTCTTCTGTATTCTGATCTCATGTTCCTACCCCTCCTTCTCCACGCACTCTCCTTTCTCGTCCTCACCCCCCCGCTCCAGTGCAGGACTGCCCCTGGATCTGCTTGGTGATCTCGAGGGTGCCCTGTTCCAAGGCCTTCAGGGACGCCTGGATCTCCTTCTCGAATGGCTTCAGCCACAGGTCGTCTTTCACCTCCGACCCCCATCGTGCGCTCGAGCGCGCCGCGGGAAAGTGAAAGAGGAGCACAGCCCAAGAGTGAATCACATAATGCTGTCGTCGCGTTCTGTGGGCTCGTGTACCGCGGAAAACGATGTCAAGCTTATGGTGTTAGCTCTATCGGTCTCCTTGTCTTTATTTGCCTTTACGTATGTATAGGTCTCTCTCTCTTTATTCGTTGTCCGTTCCCTTTATCTCGGAATATACATAGATGCTTTTCTCTCGCTCTCTCTCTCTCTCTCTCTCTCTCTCGACGCCCTCCCTCCATTTCTCTCCCTCCCTCTCTTTCATTCTCGTCCCGAGTCTTCTTCGACCTCGGCAGCTCCGTGGCACATCGCCCGTTTCCCTGCCCACCTGCAGCCCAGAAATAGATGCTTTCAGCGTGGCAGCCTGGCCCAACAGCGCTGCCGCTTCCGTCATCAGTGCGTTGGCTGGGGCAGCCGCCGTTGATGCGCTGGCCGTGCCACCCTGCTCATTCTCAGAGTCGTCTGAGTCGCTGTAGTAGCTGGAGTACGAATCGTCGTCCTTCTCAGCCTGCCCCGCCTTTCCATCGGTCACTCCCTTGCCCGACCACCTTCCCTGCTCGATTCAATGGCACTCGCATCCTATTGGTGATCCCTCGTGCTCTCCAGTCCTGCCTCGCACTCCTTCCACGTGCTCTTCCTCTGGTGCACCTGCCCCCAACCCTCCTTCCTATTCCCGCACCCTTCCCGTATGTTATTATCGACTGTTTCTGTTTGCTCCTCTAACCTGCTCCTCCCCCTTGGACCCTCTCCTGCTCCATCGTCCCCCCGATCCCCTGATCTCCTTCGCCTTCATGATGCGGCGCTGCTCAGCTGGAATCTCAGCCTCGGTGGAGCGCATCACAGTCTCCAGCTTCTGGGTGTGGCCCTGGAGCCGCAGGCGAAATCAGAATGCGAGGGATGGACAGTCAGGAGGAGCCTCGGAAGCAGGGAATACAACGCTTAGTTCTTGCACGAGCTTTCAAGCGCCAAGCGGGGGAATCGGGATCAGAAGAATCGAGGATGCGCACGCGATGGGTAGCATTAGAGGAGTTCGAGGAGGATGAAGGCGACGACGGCACGATGATGCAAGCCATGACCGCGGGGCGGAAATGCTCATGACCATCGTCATTTGGGGAAGGGGGAAAGGGGGGTGGAGCGGGCGGGGCGAGGGCCACCACGGGCAGATGAGCACGATAAGAACGATGAGCCCAAGGACGAGGATGATGCAGGAGGTGCGGGCAAGCGCCTCGCGCTGGAGGTCGCTGAGGTTGATCTTTTTGTACAGCGTCTCGCCGTGCTGCGGGTGCACCTCCAATGTCCCATATGTCGGAGGGGCGAGAGGGTTGATGGCCAGGAGGGTGGACCTCGTATCGTTGTCCTTATACTCGTGTAACCTGTTTCCCGTCTGCTTGAAACTATTCATGTTGCCTTCCCCTGCCCTGCCCATCCTCGCTCGTGCCCCTCCTACTTATCCTAAGTATCCGTATCGATATCGTATCGTTCCGACTCCCAGGCTTGCCCTCCTCTTCCTCCTGCATTCTCATCCAACGGGCTCATCGTGCTGGCTCCCGCCCCGCCTTCTTGAAGCCCTTCTGGGTGCGGCAGAAGTGGACGATGGCGTCCGTGCGAGCTTTAGCCCTGCGCAGGTGGAATGCCCCATCCTGAATCCCTCCTCCTCCTGTTCCTCCACCTTGTCGCCCTGCTTTTCCGGACGCTACTCCGCGACCCCCATGCTTGATGGTATGTCCGAGGGGCTGTGAATTAGCATGGGCGCCTGCTGTTCTCACTCCTCGTCCGCGGCTCCAGCGCCCATCCTCCTCCAGTCGTCCCACGCTCCTACTCGTGCTCGTCAGATGTCAAACTCCACATCCGCCACTCGAGTAACCTCAGCCTCAGGTGCCGTATACCCCTGATTTTTTACATGCAGCTGGACGCCTCTGGCCAAAGGGAGTGTTGGCGTTCTCTGGGGTCCACTTGCAGTCCGCGAGGAGGTCATCGTATGTGAACCTGAGCTCGGCACCCAAACGAGGCGAGGCAGCATCGTGGAGCGAGGGCATATCCCGAAAGGCGTTGGGGATATACGAATATGTATATATATATGAATATTATATTATACAGAGCGAGAGAGAGAAGCATAGAAAGAGCGATAAGTGCGAGATGGGAAGACAGGAACAAAAAAATCTACCATTGAATGCACATGGACATGCATTCAACGCGGGGGTGCCGATATCACGAGGCACCTCCGTCGAGTAAGGTTTACCCTACGCCCTAAGAACCATAAACCCTGATCGGTGGTCCAACTCTGGGATTCTTTGCTTTCGGCCTTGTTGGACTGGATGTGGTCGAACTCACCAGTCTCTTGAAATTCACGGGTCCACTTCCTCTTCTGCGAGTGGGTGGCTCTCTTGAATGCTCTATGGAGTTCGGGCTTTGACTTCTTCAACTGGTTCCTCCCCTCCTCGTGGGTTTACACGTGCTACGCATGTCCTGCCATGATCATCCCTGCATTCTCCTCCTGCTGTTCCTCCCCTTCCCTGGTGCATACGCTGCCCCATGTCCTCATCTTACTGTTCCTCCTCCGACGCCTGTTCCTCTTAAGGAGGAGGGGCAGTAAGGAGGGGGAGGGGGAGAGAAAGAGGAGGAGCAGAAAGGAAGAGGACGAGTGCGATGAGGGGTGGGGTCGCAATGTCAGCCTCCCGCACTTCTGAGCACGTGGCATGATCAAACACCCTGCCCTGAAACGTCGCCTCAAGCGGGCCATGGCGTTCTCGTGTTCAGCGTTCGCAGCCCGTTTTTCTTTGCCCACGCTGTCTCTGGGTTTGGCCTTCTTCGGCTTGCTGGAACCTCCTTTCGGCGGCATCGCCTCCCCTGCCCAGGTCTCCATGGCCAGGCGCTACCCTGGACCATCATCCTGAGTTGCATGCGCCTCCCTCTCCCCCCTGGGGGGCAGATGTGCGCCGTCGAACGCAGAGTACGTATGTAGCTCCATACATACATTTACATGTGCATACTCGTACCCACATATATATGTACCTACAAACATAGATACACACGTACATACATTACATCCACATCCATGCAAACAAGCAAACATACGCACACACGCCCATACGTCCATACATGCATGCGTGCATGCACGCATGCGTACTTACATACATACATCTGAACATACATGTGTGCATACATACATACATAACTGCGCACGGATATGCTGGACACATATACACGTACATACACACATACGTACATGCAGGTCTGCATGCATGCATGCATGCATAGTTGCATACCTGCAACCACACACATATATACGCATACATACGTATACGTGAACACACACACACCTACATACACATACACACATACACACATACATACACACATACATACATACATGCAGGCATACATACAAACATACCTGCATACGTATTACATACATACATACATACATACATACATACATACATACATACATACATACACACACATACATACACACATACATACATACATACATACATACATACATACATAAACACATGCATATGTGTAGACATACATACACATATCTGTTACTGGCACGTGCGAACTGTCTCCAGAATTTGAATCGGGCCCGTGCGCACTGACGGGGGGCCTGAACGATCTCGCACGCGGCAAGGCGCGTGGCGTCGTGCCTCGCGAGCCGCCCCCACTCCTCTTTTTCCTCCTCCTCCTCGCCCTCCTCCTTCTCTTCCTTCCTCATCCTCCCACTCCTCCTCCTCCTCCTCCTCCTCCTCCTTCCGCGCGCTCGACTCCTCCTCCTCCTCCTCCTCCTCCTCCTCCCCCTCCTCCTCCTCCCCCTCCTCCTCCTCCTCCTCCCTCCTCTCCCCCCTCCTTCTCGGGTCCTCCTTCGCCCCCTCCTCCCCCCCTCCCCCTCCTCGCCCTCGTCGTTTTTTTTTCTGGCTCGTGTATATGTATATATAGATGCACGCCAGGACCTATTCGCCTGCTGCAAACGCAGCAGTACTGCGGCGCGCGCAAGCGCGCCAACACTTCCACGTCGCCAGCATGGACAGCGCCCGCCCCCCCATGCGCCAATTCCCCCCCCCCCCCATTCCCCCCACGATTGCACTTCGGCCCCGTCGCCCACGCCCGCACTTAGCTCGGGGGCGCAGGGGGAACGACCATTCGGATTCCATGAAATTCCGTTGCGGAACCATCGGGATTCCATGAATTCCGTGAATTCCGCGAATTCCATGAATTCCGTGAATTCCATTAGGAAACCGTTGGAATTCCATGAATTCCGTGAATTCCATGAATTCCATGAATTCCGTGAATTCCATGATGAAACCATTCGAATTCCATGAATTCCATGAAATTCCATTATGGGAATTCCGTGAATTCCATGAATTCCATGAATTCCATTATGAAACCATTCGAATTTCATGAATTCCATGAATTCCATGAATTCCATGAATTCCATGAAATTCCATTATGGGAATTCCGTGAATTCCATGAATTCCATGAAATTCCATGATGCAACCATTCGAATTCCATGAATTCCATGAAATTCCATTATGGGAATTCCATGAATTCCATGAATTCCATGAATTCCATTCCATATGAAACCATTCGAATTCCATGAATTCCATGAATTCCATGAATTCCATGAAATTTCACGATGAAGCCATTCGAATTCCATGAATTCCATGAAATTCCATTATGGGAATTCCGTGAATTCCATGAATTCCATTCCGTAAATTCCGTGAATTCGAATTCCATGAATTCCATGAATTCCGTGAATTCCATGATGAAACCATTCGAATTCCATGAATTCCATGAAATTCCATTATGGGAATTCCGTGAATTCCATGAATTCCGTGAATTCCATTATGAAACCATTCGAATTCCATGAATTCCATGAATTCCATGAATTCCGTGAATTCCATGATGAAACCATTCGAATTCCATGAATTCCATGAAATTCCATTATGGGAATTCCGTGAATTCCATGAATTCCATGAATTCCATTATGAAACCATTCGAATTCCATGATTCCATGAATTCCATGAAATTCCACGATGAAGCCATTCGAATTCCATGAATTCCATGATTCGGATTCCATGAACCCCATCGGGCAGCAGCTTGGGCAACCCTTCGGGTTCCAGGGGTTCCGCCATGGCGCGCAGGGCTGCACCCGAAACGCCTAACCACCCAGATCAACCCCACCGACGCCACACACACCACGCCACGATCAATATGGGGGGTGGGGGGGTCGAGGGGTGGGTGCAGCCCTGCGCAGCCAAAGTGCGCCTTTGCTTCCGCAGTCAGTACTGTAAGAAAGGCGTGCGGCCCTGATCTTGTACGCAGCGTTGGCGATATCGCGCCTGGCCAGCACCTCGGCGGGCCATGGGGGGAGGGGGGGGGGGGAGGGGGGGCGGGTGCTGTCCTTCTCTTCTGGTCTCGCCCCGATCGTCGTCGTCGTCGTGGTCGTCGTCGTGGCCGTTGGTGGGCGTCGTCGTCGTCGTCGTCGTCGTCGTCGCCGTGGTCATGATCGTGGTTCGCGTCGTCGCGGTCGTCGTCGGCGTCGTGGTCGTCACCACCGTCGTCGTTATCGTCGTTATCTTCGTTGTCGTGGTTGTTTGCCCGCACCGCGGTCGTTGCGCGTGGCCGTTTGTTGTCGTTGTTGCGTCGTCCAGTCGGTCGCTGCGCGTCGGCGTCGTTGCTGTCGTCCCCTCGCACCTTCTCTTCCTCGACCCCCCCCCCCGAGTCTCGCCCTGACTATCGCTACTTGCGCTGGTTCGTCTGGGCCCCCCTTGCGACGCCAACCCGCTCATCCAACAAGCCGACACCACCACTAGGGGGCGATTGTCCCATTGGAGTTGTTGGTTTCTTTTCGGCCCCCCGAAGGTTTACATCGCATCTCTATGGGTTTAGCTTCGGGCCCCACGGGGGCCCATATAAAAGGGGTCACACGATGAACGGGCGGTGTTTAAAGCGAGGGTGTCCCAGATGAGTCAGCAGGCGCCGTGAGATACAACTGACGCTATTCTCCAGCCAGCCTCGCATTCCTCATCTTCCTCAGCCTCCTCCTCCTCATCCTCCTCCTCATCACCATCATCATCATCATCAGCATCATCATCATCATCAGCATCATCATCATCATCAGCATCAGCAGCAGCAGCGCAGCATCATCATCATTATCAGCATCATCAGCATCATCATCATCCCCCTCATCCCCCTCATCCCCCCCTCCTCCTCCTCCGCCTCCTCCTCCTCCTACTCCTCCTCCTCCTCCTCATCCACTCCGCCATCCTATCATCGTCTCACCTGCGCTTCAAGCACACACGCGTGGATCCCGATAGCCCCTGACAGCGCATGGCAAATCAACATTCACCATGTCATTCTATTCGCCTGCTGCAAACTGGCAACTCCCTATTCGCCTGCTGCAAACTGGCGTCGGTGAGCGCGAGTCTTTCGGCGGAAAGGGGGGAAGCCTGCGCCCAGCCTCTGGGCCCTCGAACCTTAAACTGGCACCGAATCACATGGAACATGAGGAGTAGGATTAGGACACGGATGAGGGTTCGTGGTTCATATGTATGAGGGTTGGGATACGCGCGCAGCCCCAGCCGACGGTGCCCACGTGAGAGTTGACGGCCCCGCGCACAGTCCCAGCCGACGTCAGCGTTGGGACTGCGCGCGGGGTCGTCGGCTCCACCGTGCCCCCCATGCAGCCGACGGCCCCGCGCGCAGGCTGCGCGCAGACCGTCGGTCACCAGGGGGTCGGATGGGGCTGCGCGCGGAGAGCAGACGGTCCCGCGGAGGGGCTGACATAAGGGCTGGGACGAGGGCTTGAGAGTCGAGGAGGGGATGAGACGAGTGCTGGGACGACCGCACGCCCCCGCTATGGCTGTTTCCCTGCGTGAGGGTCGCTGCAGCCGTCCGCCAGGTCGAAGCGCTGGCTGGCTGCTCACCTCCCTTGAGTTCCCTCCGTTATCGATGAATATCATGTTCTCTTTCTCCTACTCCTTCCTCCTCGGGTCTCATCGTCTTGTGCGGCCCCTCGCCCCCTCTCCCTGCTCCTACTCATCCTTATCTTCCGCTTCCCAATGCCATCTTCTCATGTTCTCAATTGCCCGCAGCTCCCGCATCCCCTCCTCTTATGCATCATTGATGGCGAGGGCGCCGATGCCGTAGCTCAACGTATTACCTCCCTCGCCAAGTAAAACGCACAGGAGCGTAAGGAGGCACAGTCGCGACGGTGCCCATACTGACGACACAGACGACGAGAAACGATCGATACCCACGACCGCACATTACGAATCGATTCGACGACCAATCGAGACAGCAACGACGACGAAAACGATACCGACGACGACCTGCTTGATCCATGTTCCTCCTCCTGCTCATCACCCTCCTCCTCCTCATCCTCCTCATCCTCTTCCTCCTCCCCCTCCTCCTCGCACCCCCCTCCCACCCTCTCATTCCTCTGGCATGTCTTCTTGTGCCCCCGTGCGTTCCCTTCAAGCAGTGGCGAAGCGCCCTAGCGCGCCCAGCCTACCAAACAATGCTATCATAACCTTTTGTGGTTGCCACGAAATGCTCGTGGAGCAGTTCTTGCTGGGACTGTCTTGTTTTAACACATCGATCGGAAACATGTTCTGAGGACATCGTTGTTGTATTTCGAACTTTTTGGGGTTCTAAGAACATTCAGTGGTGGTAGGCCTGTAGTAATGTCGGGACGGTCGGTCCCTGCTCAATCCTTCGCGCCCCCCCCCTCATCTGTTACCGCATCCCTTCCCCGAATCATATTGAGTCATCTTCCTCACCGCGCCCCGAGCCAATCCTCGGACCAACGTCGATGCTGAGGACGCTGCAGCTCGTCGAAAATCAGCTTCGAGACAGCACGCCTCCCCAGGCAGCGCTGAGGGGATGGCAAGGGTGAGGTGAAGATACGGATCGGGATAAGGAGAGGGAGTTGAGGGATATGGATACGGAGAAAACGGATATAGAGAGGGATAGTGCGCGGGGCGGGAGGATAAGGATAGGGAGAGGGAGGTGGGCTACACCAGGAATGATGGATCCTATGCATGGTCTCCCTTACCTTCGTACCGCTGGCTGTCTACCCTGACTGCGCACCCCCTCCCGCCGTATGCGTGCCCATGTGTACATCATATCTTCAGAAACTTCGCGATCATCAAGCGCCTCCCCACTTAGGCGGGCTCGTCGACACCATTCGCTCTTCTCCTCCATGCTCGCGCTCCTCCTCCCCTCTTTCTCCTCCTGATCCTCCTCTGTGTTCCGTCTCCCTCCTCTCTCCATGTGTTCCTCGTCAGGCTCCTCTCTCCCTCCCTCCTCTCTCCTCGTGCTCTAGCCCAGTCCACGTGCTCATCCTCTTAGTCGTCCTCATCCTCGCTCTCTCCTACTTCCTCCGTCTCGGGCGCTCCCACCCCGTCCACCAGATCCGACGCCCAGGAACTCCATGGCATCCTTCCTGGCCTTCTGGCCCTCCTCCCTGGTAGTCGAAGATGTCTGAGCGACGCGGGTGACCACGTAGTTGCCGACGGTCTTGCTCATCTCCCTGTCGTCCGCGCAGCCCAGCCTCTTCTTGTCGTTGTCGCTCCACATGTTGTCGCGCAGCTGCGTGATCTGGTTGCCGTTTCCGCTGGTGCCCTTTTTCTTCACCACGATGCCAGTGAAGCCCTCGGTGTTCCTGTGGCGCTGACTGCTGGTCCAGGTCTCACCCTGGAAGTCAAACTCCATGCTCGTGCTGCCAGGCGCGTCGTCGATGTGGGGCAAAATGCCCTCCTCCTTCTCCTCCTCCTCCGCCTCCTCCGCCACCTCGATCACCACGTCGTCTTCGGGCGCCTCCACGGCTGCCTCCTCGGTCGCCTCCGCCGCCGTCTCGCCGTCCACGGGTTCGTCACCAGGTTGCTGCTCCGCCTCCTCCTCCTCCTCCTCGCGCTCCTCCTCTTCCTGGTCCTCGTAGAAGGAGTCGTCCTCTGCTGCGACCGCGGGCTCCTCTGGCTTTGCTTTCGCCTTGCCCGCAGCCGCCTTCGCCTGGCCCGCAGCCGCCTTTGCTTTCGCCTTTGGTTTCGCCTGGCCCGCAGCGTTCGCCTTTGGTTTCGCCTGGCCCGCAGCAGCAGCCTTTGCTTTTGCCTTTGGTTTCGCCTGGCCCGCAGCTTTCCTCTTCTTCGAGTTGGCCTCTTTAGCCCCAGCCTCCTCGTCCAGCCACGACGGTGGAGTGGGCGGCACTGGCAAGGCCTCTGCTGCTGCTGGTGGTGCTGCTGCTGCTGGGTTCTCCTCCTTGATGGACTTCTTCTTCTTCTCTTTCTTCTGCTTCTTCTTCTTCTTCTTTGTGCTGCTGCCCAAGCCGAGCAAGCTCTTGTAGAACGGCAGCCGCTCCGCACTAGATGCACTCGGGGCTGCAGGAGCTTGACTCGAGGCTGGCTCTGGACTCGGGGCTGCAGGAGCTGGACTCGGGGCTGCAGGAGCTGGACTCGGGGCTGCAGGAGCTGGGGTTGGGGCTGGCTCTGGACTCGGGGCTGCCTGCTTTGGGGTCGGAGCTGCCTGCTTTGGAGTCGGAGGTGTCGCTGCCTGCTTTGGAGTCGGAGGAGTCGCTGCCTGCTTTGGGGTCGGAGGGGCGGCTGGGCTCGGAGGAGTCGCCGCCGTCGCTGGAGCACTCTGATCATCGTCGTCATCCTCCAGTGGCGCCACGCCGTCTGTCTGGGACTCATCCTGGCGGGAAGACGAGTGAGACTCCGCCAACTGATCCAATTCGATGTAGTTTCCCGAATGTTTGTCGATCAGCGTGTGTGGAACGTCTTGGTCGTACTCCTCCTTCGGGTGGGGAGGGCGGAGCACCGTATACGGGACTATATATATATATATAGAGTGATCATCATGCGCATAAGAACCGACTACCCATTCACAAGGGGGGTCGAATGGATCCGTTGACGGGCGTCGCATCCGAGCCTACGTTTTGCCGAGAAGCAGGAGACTGAGGATGAGGGGTGAGGCTCGACGCGGAGGAGGATGAGGATCCTCGAGTTGGAGGATGAGGGATGAGGAGCAAGGACAAGGACGAGGGAGACGGATCCTCGAGGAGGAGGAAGAGGGGGAGGAGGAGGAGGAGGAGGAGGAGGAGGAGGAGGAGGAGGAGAATGAGGGGGAGAAGGATGATGACATAGCGTTTGATGCCCAGAGGGTGAGGATGAGAAGGAGGACGACAACATAAGAGGCAAGGGGGGAGCGCTGAGGATACCCCTCCTCCATGAGGGACATCTGCAGGTACTCATGCAACTCGGCCTCGCTCACGTCCTCGTCCTCCGCGTCGCTGATCACGATGTCGTCGTTCACCTGCCCGCGCCCATCACTCTCTGACATGCTAGTGCTGCTGCTGACCTCCCTGTCCCCCCGTGTGCCAGAATCGTGCCTCAGCGTCTATATTGCCGTTGCTGTCACCGCTCATCCTGCGCGTTCGGTGCCACCCCCTTTCCCATCGCCCCTCCTTCGGGCTCTTTGTCCGCAAGAAGTGCGAGTACATCACGCGGATGGTCCGAGACTGCAGGAACCTACCGAGGATTGGGATAGAGCGGTTACGGGGACAGTAACAACATGGAGCGTGGATCAAGTATGGCCAAGGCTACGAACAGCCAGAACTGCAAGGAGGATCATGAGGTGGAGCATGAGGAGGAATACGAGGAGGAAATCTGGAGTGATGGGGAACACGGGGAAAGATAGTCCAACCGTGATCTAGCCGCTGTACTCCTAGTCATCATCATGAGTTCTCACTCTCATCACCCTTGTTACCCATAACACAGATCCTCATCTGTCCTGTCCGCGATCTTCGTATTCACGGTTTCCTGATCCTCCTCCTTACTTCGGTGACCCTCCTCTGTTGCCAATCCCCATCTTTACTTTGCTTGCCTCACCTCCATCCTTTCTTCCCCTCTTCCGTCGAGACCATCCCGCTCTAACCTCCCACCCTTCAACATGTCACGAGCCCTCCTCCGCGACATGTAGAGAGAAGCGGGGCGCTGGAACTCTACGCCAGCAACACGTTTGGTCTGAGGCTTCCGCCCGTGAGCTTCTCGCCAGCCGTTCACGTAGTTGGTCCAGAATGCTTTGTGCCAGCCATCCTCGGAGGTCAATCTCTCTCGCTCTCTCTCTCTCTCTCTCTATCTCCCTCTCTCGCTCTCTCGCTCTTCATGCTTGTGCGTTTCTCTCTCGTTTCTCTTTCTCTGTTTCTCTCTCGCTCTCTCGCTTTCTTTACCCGTCTCTCTCTAACGCTCTTTCGATATCTCGCTCCAAATGTCTCGCTGACTTTCTCCGTCTCTTTCTCCCCCCTCTCTCTTGCTCCCCCCTCTCCCCTCTCCCTCTCAACGGGTATATCTGTCTCAACGGGTCTGTCCCATCAACGGGATATGCATACCTGTATACTTGTATACAAGCGGTCATAGCATCACCAGGATCATCAGCATCAACATCATCAGCATCATCATCGTCATCATCATCATCATCATCATCACCACAATCCTCCTCCTCCTCGTCGTCCTTCCCTTCCCGCTACCCTCCTTCCACTAGTCCCCGACACCCCCGCCACCGCTTTCCTATCCGCCGCCCTCGTCTTGAGTTGTCGCTCCAGCTCCTTCCCATCCCATCTTGCCCATTCCTCTTCGGGCTCCCCCCCGCGCTCCGCCATGGTCTTCTGTGAGTAGCGCTTGTTCTCGGCGAGGGCAGCGAGGGACTCCAGCATGTCTTTCTCAGCCTCTGGGCGCCGCGATGCGACGCGCGAAGGGGCCGAGGGTGAGGAGGAGCTGGCAGTTAGGATGGCGATCGGGAGGCGGGTGAACGAGAGATGTTTGCATGCGACGGTGGAGACGATGCGGACGATTGCGGGAGTGGAGGAGGACTGCGGAGAAGGGATAGGATAATGAGGCTACATTAAGTGAAAAGGGTATGAGACTCACGGAAGCGCGCGCTCATCGAGATCGGCATCGAGAGGGCATCCGTTGAGGGCAGGTGGGGAGGAATAATGCCATTGGCGCGCAGGGCCCTCAAGATTTGCAGAGAACGAGCACACGCGGAAGGCGAACAGGGGACGAGGAGGAGCGGGGGACGCAGAGGAGGTTGACGACGACGAGGTCCCCCCCTGGGAGCCATCAGCTCATCTTCTTTGGAGCGGTCTTTGAAGTCCATCTGGCTGTAGTTGAACTCTGGGATCTTGTACTTTCCTTCTTCGTAGCCTCGCCGATGGTCGTAGCCGTCATCGTTGACACCATCGACGTCATCGGCATCCTCCTCCTCCTCCTCATCATCATCATCATCATCACCACCATCATCGTCAGCATCGTCATCTTCATCACCGTCACCATCGTCATCATCATCATCATCATTCTCATCCTCATCCTCATCCTCATCCTCATCCTCATCATCTCCCCTCTCCTCTCCACCATATTCATCACCGTCACCAGCAGCACCATGATACTCACCATCAGCAGCATCATCAGCACGAGTATCATCATCACCACCATCAGCAACATCATTAACATCGTCATCATCATCATCATCATAATCATCATCATCATCATCATCACCGCCACCATCACCATCACCAACACCATCATCACAACCACCACACCCCATGCTCATCCTCATCATACGCTTCAACACTGGCATACTCGTCATACTCGAGATCTTTTCACGATCGCCATCACCATCACCTTCGTCAGCACTCTCGCCATCGATGCCATCGGCAGCATCGTCATCACCATCACCACCATCACGATCACCCACTATCCACAATCTACCCTGGATCCTCATCCTCTCCCTCGTGGCCATCCCCACCCAATCTCCATTTCTCCTCCGTTGGATTCTCATTATCATCCCCATCCCGACCTGGATCTTCATCCGTCACCTCCTCCTCCCACTCGCCTCCGCCTCCCCCTATTCCCCCATGCGGCGTCCCCCCATTGCATGTTCTATCCTCTTCCCTGGATGCGGCGTAGCCTGGCATCATGGCGTGACTCTCGGCGTAGTTCAGCAGCACCTCCAGCGACGGGAGGGGGCGACGACGACGACGGCGATGGCGGCGACGAGGAAAGGAGGACGAGGAGGAGGAGGAGGAGGAGGAGGAGGAGGAAGAAGGGTCTGGCAGTAGACGACTCCTCACGCCATCAGGGGCCAGGAACCAGGAACCAGGAGGATGAGGATGAGGACAAGGAGGAGGATGATCCTGGAGGAGGAGGAGGAGGGGGAGGAGATGGAGGAGTTGAAGGATCAGGAGGAAGAATAGGAGTGGGAGGTGGAATAATAAGAGGCGGACGAGGAACACTGATGGTGAGGATTGGGCGCCTGGGCGATATCTTCGGCGGCGACCTTTGCTGTGGCCTCGAAGCGGAACTTAGTTTCTTTCTTCTGGGCCGCCGCCATCGCTGGGATCAGCGCCATGGCGCAACCCGCCTGAGATAGGGCGGGCCACCCCCCCCCCTCACGCCCCCCTCCTCCCGACCCTCCCCGCTCATTGGATTGCCATCCTCATTCCTACCCTTATCACCCCTCTCCCTCCTCGATTCTTTTCCTCGATCCTCGTCCTCTCGCCTCCTCTCGGTGATCCTTCTCCTCCTGCCCAGTCTTCGGCCTGAGCCGTCGATCCAGGTGCCCGTTGCGGCCCAGGATCGCGGCGGGGGCCGCGGGCGGTAGATCCTCTCTTCCAGGCTGATCGTGGGCTCGACCCAGACGTATGTGACGAACCTGATCAGGCGGGCGTGGGCGCGCGGGCGCCCCAGTGGCCAACCCCCATGCAGGCCTGGGGCCCTTGGGGCCCCCTCTCACGTGGGCTGGGATCCTTTAAAAAAACAATATTACACCCGAACTCTTCATTAAGTATGCCCTGGGCGCCCGATCGCCCACGCCCGCCTGATCCGCTCCTCGTTGATGGGCCCTGGGACGGGCCAGCCGCCCATCCACCCCCCAGGCGGCAACCTGAGCCCGCTCTGGAAGGGTGGATGGGGGGGCCACCGCCGCCGCAGTTCCTCCTCGAAGGAGCGCTGCCATGGCGGCGGGTGGTGCCACGGCGGGTCGCCCGGATGGCGCGGCGTGGGCTGTGGGCACCTGGCCACCAGATCTGCTGGCCAGGGCCCCCAGCCCACGGGGGACCCGAAGGTCCGCTGGGCCCTCTCATCCCGCTCGCGGACGGCCGCGCGCGGCGTCCGCGAGCGGGACCGCGAGAGGGTCCGCTCGGGCGGCGAGCGGGCCCTCGTGGGCCCGAGGCTGCGTGATCCTCCTCGTCCTCCTCCTCCTCCTCCTCCTCCTCCTCCTCCTCCACCTCCTCCTCCTCCTCCTCCTCCTCCTCCTGCTCTTTTTCCTCCTCCTCCTCCTCCTCTTCCTCCTCCTCTTCCTCCTCCTCCTCCTCCTCCACTTCCTCCTCCTCCGTCTCTTCCTTCCCCCCCTTCCTCCTCGATCCCCGCCTCGGCGCCAGCGCCCGCCGCCGCGCGGCGTTCGCGCTGGGCGCCCCGCCCGCGCGGGGACCCGCGCGGGCCCGAGCACACGCGGCGGCGCACGGAGAGGGAGAGGAGGGGGATGGGGAGGAGGATCGAGGAAGAGGAGGAGGAGGCGGAGGAGGAAGAGGAGGAGCGAGGAGGCAAGAGGAGGGGAGGAGGAGCAGGATGAGGAAACCAATGATGGTGTTAGAGTGTATCGTTCGCGCTGCGCCGCACCGACAAAACTCTCTAGCCCGAGCAGTGCAAATTGGAAGTTATGTGCTGTTCTACACGAGCGCGCGCACGCGGCGCCACATGACGATATCGCGTGGAAATGACCTGCTTACTTTCAAAAACTGAATGTTGAAAACCAATTGTTTCACTCGCATCCTGGGCCCCAGCATGATATCATACATTGTGACACGCGTGCGCCCGTCCTCTTGCGCGCGCGCGGGCGGCACTATATGCGGGCACCGCCACAAAGAAGCGCACGGGTGACACGTGCCACCCCGAAAACTGAATGGTGAAAACCTATTGTTTCACTTGTAGTTCGGGCCTCAACATGAGATCATAGCTGGATTGCGACGCGATGCACTGTTCTTCTGCGCGCGCGGACGTGTGCGCGCGAGCGGCGCCATGCGAAATTCACCTCGAAGAAGCACGCGGGTGACACGTACCACCCCGAAAACGGAGTGGTACCGTGGAAGCTATGCCGACAGCCTCAACATGGGATCGTGAATGTCGTGATTGCGCGCGCGTGCGCGCGCGTGGCCCACCTAGGGTGGGTCTTTCGAGCACCCCCGATGTTCCAGTAGGTTGCACCCTGGGCATTAACATAGATCGTAGATGCGATCATCGATATTCTACGTGGAACATGGACACTGGAACATCGTGATTGTCATAGTCGGACATGTGGCGCTAGACATTACCACAGGGCACTTGTCAACAACGAATTGGAATACTTGTAAGAGCCCACAACATGATTGCATCGTGATGTTATCATAGACGAATTGGAAGACTTGTCAGAGCCCACAACATGATTGGCTAAAAACCAAAACTCACGACATAAAAAAAAACTCACGACATCAAAACAAAACTCACGACACGCCAAGCAAATTCTACAAACTCACGACGAACAAAAAACTCACGACATTTGAGGCGTCGTGAGTTTCTCACGACGCTGGAGGTCAGGGACTGATTCCTTACGCACCCCACGTTGTACTGGTCTGTCTTCGAGGAGGTGATGTGGAGCACCACCTCCACCGCGTCCTTGAAGGTGCAAGGCTGGTTGTCGCCATCGCGGCCCGTGACGTCCACTCCGCGCGCAACGCGCTCTCGGCCCCATGTCTTCCCGGGCTGGATCAAGTACTCGGACGCCCTCGACATGAAGAAGAAGGCCACCGCCACGGCGGCCCACAAGACTGCGGTGTCCATCTCGGGGAGGTCCGTCTGGTCCTTCAAGAAGCCCTGGAGCCACAGGAGCATGCGGGGCGTCACCGGCCGCTTCCTCCCGCTCGGCCCCTGGCTTCTCCGGAGGCCGGCGAGCGTGGACCAGAGGCGGCCCCGGTGGAGTAGAGGGCCTGGGTACCCGACCACGAGGTGGGCGAAGCGCACCGCGAACAACTTCTGCTTGACCGCACCCTCCGTGCGCTTCAGCACCTTAGCCAACACGACGACGAAGCCCAACAGTGCCTCCTCGTTAGCGTGTCGCTCCTCGCGGTCACGTCCCTCCAGCCAGGGCGACTCTCCATGGGCTGCTCTGAAACTCTGCCACTGCTTCCAGCCGGTCTCGTAGCCGGCGCGGGTTCCCTCGGACAGCCGCAGCATCAGCGCCTCGCGCTTCTGCTCCTCGATCCACCTGCCGTAGTCTTCCCCTCCCAGCATCGGGTGGTCCTGAAGAGCGATGGAGGCACGAGCGCGGCCCAGGGCGACCGGCTTGACCAAACCCTGGGTCTCCACCTTCTTGCCCCGGTTGGGGCTCCTCTTCCGTCGTTTCTTGGGAGCGTTGACGACTGCATTCAGGTCCACCTCCTCTGCGTCGGGGGGGGGCTCGGGGCCCCGCACGAAGTCCTCCTCGATGGCCTTGAAGCGGACGCCTTGACTCTTGCGCCTCGCCTTATGGACGTCGTCGCTCAGTACCCCAGCGTGTTGGTCGTCCTCGGGCCTGTCGGCCTTCACCCGGAGCTCGCTCCGTGCCCAGGCCCCGAGCCACCGCCGGGTTGTCTCCCAGGCGGCCGACTCCGCGGGATCGTGACAGCCGCCTGCCCGCTGGGTGGTCTGCGACAGCGCGTCCGCGGCAGCGCCCAGTACAGCTCTCGCCGTCTCTGGTGGCAGGGACCTCGCTGCTTCCCGCATCAAGGTGTTCTCGGTGTCGCCTCTGGCTCGCCGCTGCACCCAAGTCGCCTCATCGCCTCCTTGCACGATCCAAACCTCCTCCGGTGACAGCGCCCTGATGCGCCCGCCACTGCGTCCTGGGACGTGGATCAGGGTTCCTCCCGGTCCGCCCGGGCCCTCGGCGGGCCAGCGAAACGTGCCGATCGGGCCGTCGACTGAGCAGACCAGATGCCTAGTGCCGGCGAGCTCGATGTGGCCGATGCCCTTGGGCAGTGTATGGTCGGAGCCCCCTCGAGCTGCTGGGTCCCAGGTGACGCTCCCCTCGTCGTCGAGCCAGTGGTGACTGCCTTCGCTGAGCTTATCCTTCAACGCGTGCTTCACCCCATGGGGACAGCGGCGCGCCGGCGGCATACGCATGCTCGCCAGGCTGGCGCCCGCTGGCCCTCGACCTGCCACGATCAGGCTCCGAGCTCGAGCTGTCATGTCGCCGTAGTGGGTGCAGACGACCTCCAGGTCGTACGTGCGGAACCCCAGCTTGCGCAGCACTTTGACAACGCGGGTCAGGTCAAGCTTGCCGGGGGCATCGACTACGACGACCTGCGGCCTCGCCCGAGTGATGGAGGATGCCAACTTCTCGACTTCAAAGCCCTTCGGGTCCAGGGACAGCGTGCACATGATCCAGTCCACCCCTGTGGAGTCGCCCGTGGTCAGTTCACCGCCGAGCTGCTCCCAGGCGCGCCCGTAGGTCCCCAGTGGGCTCCCCAGCTCGAGGCCCCGGCGCCCTGCGAGGGCGAGGCTGCGTGGCACTGCTGCTGGGGTCCTCAGCGCCCGATGCCGGAGTGCTGACTCCGCAATGGGCCCGTCCTCTCCAGGCAACCGCAAGAGGTGCTCCTTTGCCTCGGCCAGCATCTTCCCCCACTCCTCGGGCGGCTCGATGCGGGTCCACCCCTTGCGCAGGAGCTCAGAGTGGACCTTCTTGGCCTCTTCTCGCGACAGCCAGTCCGCGATGTCGTTGTGGTAGGTGCGGATGTACAGTGCGGTCGTGCTGAACCCATGGCAAGCCTCCAGGCGCTGAACGAGGCGAATGAGATGCCGTGCAAGCGGGTGCTTGGGCCGCCTCTTGGAAATCCACGACCGCACGTTCATGTTGTCGGTGACGTAGAAGACCAGCTCGCCTTGCCACTCGCTACCCCTCGCGGCAGCGAGGGCCACGAATGCAAGCAGCTCCACGATGGCTATCGCCCAGTCCTTCTCGGCCCCTGGGTGGCTCAGCACGTCCTCCAACTGGCGGAGGAGCGGGGCGGCGTCTACGGCCATGTAGTGGGGTGGCACCGCTTTACTGCCGGCCACTGCTCGCCCCCAGTCGATGCTGCCGATGGTCGTCGTGGTTGCGTCGCCTCCAGTCCATCTTGTCCGGGCGGCGGCTCCTGGGAGTGCCAGGCGCTCGCGCGGCCCTAGACAGGAAATGAAGCTCGCCTCGAAGGTGGACGCCCAGGCCTCGGGTGCGTCGAAGAGCACCCGCAGCAGCTCGAGGGTCTGATCCCACTCGTCCCAGGCAAGGGCGATCTCCTCGGCGCTCCCTCGGGGTTCCGCCCATGCCGCTCCGAGCCCACCGCCGAGGAGGCGGTCGACGACCGGCAGCTCGGGCTTGATAGCCGGCTGCGTGGCCACCCAGAACTGGGCTGACCCCCTCAGCTCCTGGACGACTTTAATGGGGACTCGGCGGCATCCGTAGCGCAGCTCGTCGATCGCCAGGAGGTGGGCGGCTTTCACGCACTTGGGCTCTGGGAGCCTCGAGCGCTGCTTGTCCACGTCCAGGTAGAGGCCCCAGTCCAGCTGTTCTGCCTGGAAGGTGCCCTCTTCCGCCATCTTGTCGACGTTGATCGCGTCGCCGCCCCA